>CM060676.1:87956059-88556059 GCA_030686995.1 Artemisia argyi
GCCTTAGCTTTGCACCCATTGATTCATGCTATCAATCAGTCATGTGAACTTACCCTTCAGGCGTGGTACCTAGATGATGGTACTATTGTTGGTGATACGCTCATGGTCGCCAAAGCGCTTGATATCATTAGGACAGATGGCCCCACTCGTGGTTTGTTTTTAAATGTTGACAAGACGGAACTCTTCTGGCCTGTCGAAGACCCTCGAAGCAGAGTGGAGGGGGTATTCCCTATAAATATTGCTCGCCCGCTAAATGGTGTCAAACTCCTTGGTGGTTCGGTTAGTTTGGACGAAGGTTTCTGTCGAGATTTGGCTTCCAGAAGGGTCTCCAAAACCATACATTTAATCGAGGCAATTAACAAACTCAATGATCCGCAATGTGAGCTTCTTCTCTTGCGTAATTGTGCAGGAGTTTCGAAACTATCGTATGCTTTGAGAACATGTTCCCCCTTGCACTTATCAGAGGCCCAGGCTCAGTTCGATCAGACGTTACGTGCCTCTTTGGAGAAGATTGTTACTGCCTCAGGGCCTGGGTTTGGTGACTGGCAGTGGAGGCTTGCCACCCTTCCAATAAAGCTCGGTGGGCTTGGCATCCTTTCAGCGGGGGATATCGTCAAATACGCCTTCCTCGCTTCTCGGATGCAAACGAACGACTTACAGGATAAGATACTTACCAAAACGGGTATTGTCACACACGGCCTTTCATTCCAGCATGCTTTGGACATATTCAACGCTACTTGTAACACCGACTTCCTCAATGTCATCGGGGGCGCTTCTGCCCCCCAAATGATGAAAACCTTGGCAAAGTGTTATTTCGGTGTCATTGAGAAAGACCTTGTATCCAAGTACTCATTAAGTTCAAGGCAGGTGGCTATACTTAGTAATGTTCGCGCCCCGCATGCGCAGGACTTCCTCTTCGCCATCCCTATTGACGGTCTTGGACAAAGGATGAATCCTCGCCAATTTCGTTCGGTGTTATGCTACAGGCTTGCGGTCCCTATGTTCTCCGAAGGCAGCTTATGCCCGAGTTGCAATGTACACCGTATGGACCAGTGGGGGGATCACGCGGTTCACTGCGCTAGCGAAGTGGGTGTTAAGTTCAGGCATAATTTGGTGCGTGATATCCTTGTTGATATATGTTCCAGTATCATCTCATAATACACTACCTTGTAACTCACCGGCTAAGTATGAATGTTGTGTCGGGAATTCTTGAGTAGGATGATTTATAATGTCCTTATTTGAATGGATTGGGATGCCTTTTCATTTAAATAAAGAAATTATAAATCATCGAACCATACGTTTATATTCCTTTAGTTACATTGTTTGGGATGCCTCTCTATGTAAATAAAGAATTATAAACAAGTGGGCTTAATTATATCCGAAATAACATAAGTATGAAGTCAATAAACACTAGATACAACAACAGATTACCTACTAGGCTATGATTGCAACAACTATCCCAATTTCCATTAGTACGAGATTTACTTTTGGTTTTCATAATGATAGTGCAATAACAAACAAACTCATTACGAGGCCATGTAACCATACGCATGCGCAGTCGTACCAAACTCATTGCGAAGCCATGTAGCCATATGCATGGGCAGCCGTACAATTCAAACAGGACTTGGTCCAACCACATGTTCAACGCTTATTCCATGATTCGATTCTTATATCAATTGTTATTGATACTTGACAACTATATCAAGTTCTATTTGATATTCAACTACTATATTAATTCCTATTAATATCCGACTGCTATATCAATTTCCTTTGATATTCGACTATTACCATACTTTTCCTACATAAAAGGAAGCCTCATCCTACACCATACACCGAAATGACAAATCAAATTACATCACTGGTAATTCCAGACTCTAGTCCTCATAAGTAACCACACCTTTTCATCGACATCACTCCAACATATGACACACAAAGAACTTCGGGACGAAGTTCCCCGTAAGGGGTAGAGACTGTAACAATTCGCAATTTCAGGTTAATTACTATTCCCGGAAAATTCACTATTCACTTTTACTATTCATTTTTACTATTCATTTTTCCCGAAAGTTGATTTTTATTTGATTTTATCGAGTGATAAATCATTTCCATGGCAAATTAAAAGTTTGACATTCATAAGCTCATTTTCGTGAAAGTTATTAAGGAATTACACGGAATTACACGTTTTAGGGTAAAACGTCAATCAGAAATTCTACGCACAACGAAATTCAACCCCGTCAGGTGACCCCACATCAGAAAAATGTTTGACACACTCATGATTTATTTGAGAATTAATCGTGACTGAGAAAAACATGACCAAAGACTTCCCAGCAGGTCACCCAAGCCTGTACTAATCTCACATGAGCACGCTTAACCGTTTGGGCGATTAACCGTTAGACCACAAAACGCGTTTCTAAGACTATTTGAGTTTTCAACTTCTTAGAAAAAGTCAACATATTCTTTCCCTCCTCCATTGACCAAAAATCACCCCTTGATGTTATAAGTCATTTCGTGATTTTTAGGCTTACGGTTTGATGTCTAAAAGACATTTAATACCAACCGACACTAGACTGAGCCCAGTCTAGACATTATAAGTCATTTTAAATCATTTTTATCACATTAGAAAAGTAACATTTTACTTTTCTCAATTTTACGCAATATTCGTACGTTTTACGTATTACGCGTTTTAGACCCGTGTTTCCAGTTTTTAGCAGGGTTTTACACCCAAATGGAACCTACCACTCATTTTATATTTTATTATGGAACTTATTGACATGTTTATCAATACTTTCAAGTTCCATAATTTTACGACACCCGGTTTTACGTTTTGAGGCTTAATCATTTACGATTGGCATTTCCCGGAGTCAAAACTAACCAAGTATCTTGGATAATACCAAGAAAAGTCCACACCCTTGCTCTCCAAGCTCATGAACAGCCTTGGAGGGGGGATTCACCACCCATGTGGCTTGATCTTATGCCTTGTGTCATGAGATGTGAACATGTGTTCAACTTGGCCTCCAAGTGTTGACTAGTCAACAATGTAACCTCCTCATTTGCATATAAATGCTTCTCCTCCCACTCCTTGACCATATGAACGACCCACACACACAACACCCTTCATTTTACTAGTTTACTTCAAGTTCCATTCAAGAAATCAAGTGCAATATCCATACATAAACCCTAGTTTAGTTTTGATTCATCAAAACTACTTCAAATCTTTAGAACTTTGGTGATTTCTCTTGAGTTTGAATCCACTCAAGTCACCTCAATTTTCATCATCTCTCTTTCAAGATTACAAGAGTAGAAAGATTGCATGAAGTGAAGTGGGTTGAAGCAAGTCTATCAAAGTCCTATCCTTACATGTTAACTTCCTTTCATCTTTGAAAGCCAAAAGTTGTGAGCCAAACCCTAACTTGATTCTTGTTAAATAATCATGTTCATGTTATTTACATGTTATTCTTGCTATATTATGTCTTGTAGTTATGTCCATGATGTATAAAAATGATCAAAACAAGTTATTGTAATTGATTGTTAAGACAAGTTACTAAAACAAGTAAACTAGTGACTTTCTTGGAAAACCACGACCAAAATGGTAAAAATATGATGTTGGATCATTACATATTACAGTAGAGGACTTAACAAGGAAACCATAGCAATTTGAACCACCCAAAACGAGTATACGAGTCAAAAGTTACGCCCATTTGAAATTACCAAAGTTTCCGGCAAAACTGCCAAATACCATTCTGATCAAATTTGGGTTTTGAAAGTCCCACTTCTGCTCCGATTCATCAAAAAGTTAAAACACGAAAGTTATCCGGAACGACGTTTTCGTTTAGGAATAAGGAAGCTCGAGCCCTGAAAACGCTTTCCGAGTGATAAATTTCTTCAAATTCAAAACAGCCCATTTTTAGACAAAGTCATTACATCTAGGTTATGGTTTATGAAGACCAAAGGGGTCTTATGACCTAGAATCAAGACCACAACCATGGCTAGAGCCAAGGTTGAGTCTCATGACCTTGGAACAAGGACCAAAGGTCATGGCTAGGCCATGACGAAACGACCATACAAGCTTATTTAGGCGAAAACATGAAACAAGGAATTAGCGAGAACTTGAACAAGCAATTTGGATCTACTTCACTTAAAAGGGAACCATGAGATATTACCAAGAGAAAATGGTCATACAAAACTTATGAAACATACCCTAATAACAATCTTCATGTACTAATAAACTTTCCTAAGTTTATTCAAATATCGGACAAGTAACTTTTCGGATCAAAACTTATATCTATATACTTTATCAACTACTACAATAGTAGGGAGCCTCATGTGAGGAGTTCATTATGTAAGCCGTCGAGTTGAGTTGTGGATTTACGAGTTAAAGTGTCCTGGCTCCTCGAACGCTTACTAACATGACTTCTGAATTATGTCGGCCCGAACGGTAGTAAACGATATACAAAACATACATGTTTCATGAATCTTTTCTTTCAAGGACTTACAATATACATCATACCACATCATGGACTATAATGCAAGATATATATATAGGCACTACTTCATATTCATTACTCCGATCCTAAGTCACAACATTCTATTATAGGTTGCTCGTAGAAACCTTCGCGATTCGACCGTTACATTCATTACTTGCTATCTTACTTAAGGTGAGTTCATAGCCCCACTTTCAATTACTTAATTGTTTTACAAACCCTTGGGGGGAATACATGCTATTTATAACCGAGCACAATGTTTTTAAATTGTATGCTTACCTGATTGTTTTATTATCACTAAGTACCATCCTTGCTAAACCGAGATCCCTTATTATGAACCATTTAGTCACTAGCAATAGTGAGCGCGAATATTATTAATAGGCCTATTGGGATTGACGAATCCCATTTGTATTGACTAAGTTCAAACAAATGCAATAATATTTGAGATTTAGGTATGTTAGCAAAGTACCTACCGGGATAAATCTGCCGATCGATATTGGTACACGTTAACGTTATGGTGTCATAAGCTTAGTGTATAATACATGTTCCGGGCGTATAATAACGTAGCCTACCTGTTTTGTTTTCCAAACATTGGTGTGAGCCTATAACTCACACTACCAACATATTGTGTTCAATCGATTTAACAAACTCTATGAATATCACTCAACCTTTGTGTTGACCTCTCAAGCATGTATTTCAGGTTCATGACGATCAAGGATGGAACGGAAGGGCACGGATACTCAAGAGGGCTATAAATTTTATTATCATTCAAAACTCATTTATTATACATTGTAAACATGGAACCAATTGGGACCTCATTTTGTAATCTCTGATATTTATATAATTTGAATGATAAACCTTTTCAAAACGACTCAATTGGAGTTCGTTTTCTATCATTGTGACTATTGTGCCGTCGAGTAACACCCAGTTTGAATTCCGCTGCATCCATGAATTGGGGGTGTTACATCAACTCTCGTGGGACACTATCGTATGCCTTTTCTAGGTCCAGGAAAGCCATATGCAAATCTCTCTGTCTTTCTCTATACTTCTCCATAAGACTTCTGAGGAGGTGGATAGCTTCGACCGAGGACCTCCCTGGCATAAATCGGAATTGGTTCTCTGACACCCTTGTCTCCCTTCTTAACCTCCTCTCAATAACTCTCTCCCACAGCTTCATGGTGTGACCAAGAAGCTTAATACCCCTATAGTTGCTACACACTTGTGCGTCTCCTTTGTTCTTGAAGATGGGGATGACTTCGCTGAGTCTCCATTCTTCTGGCATCTTGGCGCTAGAGAAGATCTTGTTGAAAAGGCAGGTCAACCAATTCACCCCTTCATCTCCTAGGCTCCTTCAAGCTACTATGGGTATTTGGTCCGGGCCTACAACTTTGTTTCTACCCATCTTCTGTAATGCAACCTTCACTTCTTCTTGGCTGATCCTCGAGTAGTAGCATTCTGGAAACAAATGCTGGCTAGGGTTCTCTCCTTCCCCCTTCCTTCAGTGTTCCCCTCGTTGAAGAGAGAGGAAAAATACTCTCCCCATCTCTTTCTAATACCTTCTTCACTCACGATGGTACGTCCTCCTTCATCTTTGATGTATTTAATGTTTCCTAAATCCCTTCTTCTTCTCTCACGGGCTTTAGCAATTCTGAAGATATCGTTTGCTCCCTCTTTTGAGTCCAATTTCTTATACAAATCTTCGTACGCCTTGTCCTTCGCCTCTGCTACCGCCTTTTTTGCTTCTCTTTTAGCCACTTTATACCTCTCTTCCGCATCTGCCCTATCCGCTTGGTGGCTCTCTCTACTCAAAAGAAACTCTTTGAACCGAGCCTGTTTCTCTGCTACTTTGATCTGCACCTCCTCACCGAACCACCAAGATTCCCTTCGGGTTGACTGGTTTCTCGCTGACCCACTAGTCACGCCTAGGGAAAACTTTGCTACGTCTCTGATGGTGCCAGCAAGGGTGTTCCACATCTGATCCGCATCCCTAGTAGTTAATTCCTCTGCCCGAGCCGAAAGACCCTCTAAGACTTTTGCTCTAAACGCCTCCACCGCATCTCCACTAAGATTCTTCCACAAAATCCTTTGCATCCCTGTCGCCTCTCTCCTGTGTCGACTCCTCTGGAAAAGAGTATCCAAGGCAACCAATCTGTGTTGGGATGCGCATGTCTCACCAGGGAAAACTCTGCAGTCTTTACATGCCCTAAGGTCATCTCTGCGCACCAACAGATAATCAATCTGGGTGCTATGACCCCCGCTCTGGAAGGTAATTAAGTGGACGTCTCTCTTCTTGAAGAAAGAGTTTGCAACTACTAAGTTGTGAGCAGTAGCAAATTCTAGTATCGAGCATCCTTCATCATTCCTACCTCCATACCCGAATCCTCCATGAACCCCCACGTATCCATCTGCAGTAGCTCCTATATGGCCGTTCAAGTCACCACCTATAAACAATCGTTGGTCTTCCGGGCACTCCCTCACGAGCTCGGAATCCCAGAAACACCTCTTCTCTACGTCACTGCGACCCACCTGCGGTGCGTAAGCGCTGATCACGTTAACGGTTTCTCCATCAATAACCAAAGTAATCTTCATGGTTCTATCGCCCTTCCTGATCACTTGCACTACATTATCCTTAAGATCCGCCACTATAATGACTCCAACTCCGTTTCTTGCTGACCTAGAGCCCGAGTACCAAAGCTTGTAGCCGTTTCCCTCCCTCGAGCTATACCCCTTCCATTTAGTCTCTTGGAAACACGCTATATCAACCTTATGTCTCCCCAAGACGTCAGCAAGCTCAAAGAGCTTACCGGTCAAAGACCCTACGTTCCAGCTACCCACTCTGATCCTACGCGAACCCGCTACTCTACCAACACCCCTAAGCACCCTAGACCCGCCTACCCCTACACCTACCCCTACCCCACCCGCGCCGGCAAGACATGACATCAGGTGACCATCACCAACTACAGCGTCTATCCTACCCTCCGAAAATCACACAAATATAATAATAATAATAATAATAATAATAATAATAATAATAATAATAATAATAATAATAATAATAATAATAATAATAATAATAATAATAATAATAATAATAATAGGAAGCTACAGAAAAAGTGGCTACAGAAATGCTGCAGAAAAATAAGAGGAAGAAGATAAGTAGGAAATTAAAAAGGAACTCAGCTCAGCCGGAAAAATAAATTTCCGGTGGTCGGAGGGTGGTCGCTGGCGGCAGTGATGGCGGAAACCGGCGTCCGTTGGTGACAGTGGTGGCGGAGCACTTGGGTCCGCCGCAGAAAATGGCGGGGAGCCTCTACTCGCGGGCGGTGGTGGTCGAGGAAGCCGGAAATCGCCGGAAAAAACTGAAAACCACCAACGAGATGGAGGCGCGTAGGTGGCGCGTGCGGGCGCGTGTGTACTCCGGTGGCTGTCTGGTAAGTGGGATTGGTGTCGGTAAGTGAAGAGGGAAAGGTGGTATTGTTTAATTAGAAAATTAAATGCAGATTGTAGGGATGGTGGATCTAAGAGAGAGAGATATTGCAAGAGAGAGAGAGAGCGATATTGCAATAAAGCTTACATCCCATGTAAATAAAATATTTAGTGTGTTGTCCTTGTGTGGTGTCAAATTCTAATTTCTAACACAACTTAGGACAAGTGTCTTATCACTTTACACAAAATCACCAGCTCATATGTTTCATGCAAATCTAGATCTAAAAAAATTTCATCCCATTTGTTTCTTTCTCTTGAACCGTACGAACAACACCACAATATCATTTACATCTTTTTCACTTGTTTCTTGGTCAAATATTGAAGGTTTTGTGTTCCTAGTTTAGTTCTTGGGGTTTATTCCATTAAACATCATCATAAATTCTTGGGTTATTTTTAGGGCCCGCTTGGTTCAAAGTGGGGAAAGGAAAAGTGAAAAGGAATGCAAAGGAATGAGTGAGGTGGGTAATCAATCCCTTACCCACCAATTTATTCTATAATGGTTGATTACCCACTACGGGGTAATCAATCCCTTTGCACTCCCCCCCACCAAGCAGCATCTAATGAGTAAGGTGGGCTCTTTTGAATACATTATCCATCCCTACCGCTCCTTAACCCCCAACCAAGCACCCCTTAGTGTTTTTGGGAAAAATATTAGTAATACTTCACATTTTAATTATCCCTCTTCGTAAGTCTTTTATTTCTCATTATTCACACTTATTTAAGTCATCATATATGTTTGTACAAATATTTCAAGTTTTTTAAAAAATACTCAACTAGTAATGACTTTATATAAGTAAGAGTAAACTGCAAAAAATGTCTCTAAAGCTTTCGAAAATTGCAAGGAATGTCCGCCAAAAAAAGTGTAAGAAATGTCCCGAACGTTTCATTTTTCTGCAAGTTATGCCTTTGAATGGCTACTGTAGCTACAAAAACCCGGTTTTGGCTAACGCTCGTTAGTAAATCTCGTTAGTACGTGAGGGTATTTTTGTCATTTCATTTTTTCCGCCATTAAATCCACCTGACGAGGCCACTAGCACACCTACTTCTATAACTTGTATTGTGTGTTATTAAGTAATACCTCATTAACACTATCTTCCCCTGCGATTTTTAGGAGTGTTACATAACACTAAGCTGTATGTTCGAACACTCAATATTTTATCGTAAAATGAAAATAAGTATTGTTTTTTATGCAACAATCGGTGAATCTTTTAGAGTTGTATACAAATACCTATGCCCATTTTACGACAATATGTTGAGTATTTGAACTTACTGATTACTATTATATCACGTATGATATATCAAGCAAGTTTGAATATCAATTTTTTTCCCTCCAACTTCTATGAATAAATCGTATTGATTCAAAGGTTTCACATATTATATGTGATATATGGTTAAAAAGCTAAGTATATTTTCAATGCAGAAAATGATGAATATTTTAGAGTTCTATACAAATATTTAAGCTCATTTTATAACAACATATTGAGTGTTCGAATTTATACATTAGTGTTAAACCACATGTGATACATTGAGCGGAGTTTGATTATTAAAAAAATAAAAAATAATCTATTTTCTCCAACTACTATGAATAAACTCTTGTTTGGTGGTTAAAAAATTATATGTGATATATATGGTTGGAAAGTTAATGTTGTATATTTTTCAATGCACAAAACGATGAATTATTTGAAGTTCTACGTATATATTTATGCTCTTTAAAGAAGAGTTGAAAATTTTGAAAACCTATTTAGATAATTATATTTATATTTTCTTAAAAAGAATACGTTGGATTGCGACAGTGCGCAATGTCAACTATGATGAAAAGTGAAGATGTTACCCCAATTGTGATTAGGGTTAGAATGAAATAATTGAATCGTAGATTTGAAAATCTTGTCTTTTTGTTTATTAGAAAGAAAAGAATGGTGAACGGTAGATTGGATTTTCATTTTTGTAGTTAAAATTTGAAAGTGACAATTTCACTTTTATTGAAAATTGTTGGAAAAAAAATGTAACTATTTTCATTTTTGTAGTTAAAATTTGAAAGTGAAGATGTTACCCCATTTTTTTTTTTTTTTTTTTTTTTTTTTGGAAAATAATATAATGTTTTTCACCAACTAAACACAACCTAATTATTTATATTCAGCATATAAGGGCATAAAAAAATAACAACGACGAGCTAATTAACTGGAGAAAAACAAAAAGAAAATGATCTCAGTACAGCCCGATTCACATGTTTTTTCTTCTGGTTCATTTTCTGACGGGTTTTATTGGATGGTCTAACCGGTGGCGACTCCGGTTCCCGGTTGAACCCGTTTGTTCGGTACAGTTTTCAAAACCATATATACTATCAACTTGTTAGCATATAATGCTTTGTGTGTTTTATTAGTTTGTAAAATATTTAAAATACCATGTATTTCTCATTTTAGAGATACTAGCAGGGTATCCGCGCGTTGCAGCGTCGGGTACCCTGAAATAAAATTTTTCGATGAATAATGTATTTTAGTTTATTATATTCTTTTTCACAATAAATTTACAGATATCAAGAATTTCGTATAGCCCGTGATCGTTCGGGCTCAAACCCGTTGGCCCGTGCCTGTTTGGGCTCGAGCCCGTTTGGTCCGCACCCGTTTTGGCTCAAGCCCATTTGGCCCGTTGCCCGTTCGGGCTTGAATATTTGTATAATGTGCTTTATTATTTGTAGTAGTGAAATTTAATGTAGGAATTATGTTTACTTTGGTTGTACAATATGCTTGATAATTTGTAATTCTTATGTAAGGGGTGATTTAATAACTGTATTAATTGTATTTATTGACCAGTTAAATAATTGACTACATTAAATAGCATTAATGTGGTGTTTTGTTGTACACTATGTTTTTTGTCTTGTACGTCTGAAAATTATGTGCATTAAATTGTTGTACACCATGTTTCTTTTCTTGTAAGTAGTAGTCATTATAGTAATTAATAACATTGACAACTTTAATAGCATTAATGTTGTAAGTTTGAAAATTAAACCATGCTTATTTTGTTGTACACTATGTTTATTTTGTTGTAAATCTGAAAATTGGTTGCAGCTATTGTAAATTGTGCTTAAATGGTTGTACTTTTTGGTGAAGGGGTGTTTTTAATAACATTAATGTTGTTTGATAAAATTTTGGTCTTAAAATGACATCACGCTTTATTTTGTTGTACAATATGCTTATTTTGTTGTAATTCTGAAAATTAGGTGTATTAAAGTGTTGTAAATCATGCTTAATTTCTTGTGAGTATTAAAATTTTGGAGAGAGAGTCATTCATGCTTTATATATAGTATAGATTAAAGAAATAACATTAATTAAAAGAGTTGAAAATTCGAATTGATTAATGTAACGGTAGATTGTGTTTAATTAATTTATGTTTTGTGCTTTAGCGCTTTGTTCTTGAGTTGGTTACTAAAAGAAGAGAAAAGAAGCAAAAAGGAAAGGAAGTGATTCATTTTCTCCCCACGTGTGGGCGGAAAGTGTTATTAACAAAACACACTCACACTTTCCTTCCCCAATTACTTTATTTCTCTCCAATTTCTTTCCTAAAAGAACTCAAGAACACAACTTTGACCGAGTTTCTTCCTCAATCACTTCCTTTCTCCCCAAAAATAAACTCAAAAACACTCTGTAAGTACTGTAATGCATAATATTCAATGTCTTAATCAATTAACGCAAGAAAAGTGATTCACATTATATGTAGTGTGGATCACGACTCCAGCTACAAAGCATAAACAACTCTACACGTACACTACTAAATTACTAATTGACCACTTCCTGCAAAAGAATATTGTTCTCACTTTAAGTTGTCTCTAATCGCAAAGAAAAATAGAAAGAAAGAAGCAAAATGCGACTCCAACGTGAAGCAAGTCAGGTGAAGAGAGTAATTTGATGTGCGTTTGCTGTTTATTCTTAGAAGGAGATGCCCATCATATTTACTAACAGGTTGTCCATCATTATTGCTTCAACTTCTTCCTCCCCACATAAGTAATTCTTTGAGCTCATATTCTCTGCGATTTCATCAACATTATCAAATCAATTAGTTGATACAAAAAAGAAGGCTAGGGGGTGTTTCGGATTGCTCGTTACTTCTCTACTTATTGCATTTTCTTTAAGTGCTTGGATTAAATTACGATTTTATGCTTATTTGCTTATTCTAAGTTTAAATATATTCTTCTCTATAAAATCTTTGTACATTTCCATGCTTATAGGCTATAGCTATTTGAAGAATATATCCTAAATATGAACAATTCTCACGGGTTGTCTAAAGCCTTTTGGAGGCCTAAATAGAAAATTTTAAATCAGACATTATTTTGGATAAAAATTATTTACCGCTATTTAAAAGTTCAAAGGACGTATACATATATGAGAAGTGATGTGTGTTACGTGTGGATGTCATTATACATATCATGTTGTGTTAATCTAAGCATACCGTGATTTGAGGATTCACGTTGGTTAACTTGTGCAATGGGTGTGAGCTTCTTGAGAGGACATGAAGTAATGGGCAACATAGGTAGTATATGACAATTGCATATCTCGATCATGTAACCATCCGGGTCATGGAAGAAGAGCTGGTTCACCTCCACACCACCTTCTTTCACCACGGCGGTCACATACTTGATTCCCAATTCCTCAAGTTTCTTGATTAAGATATTCATATCGGAGCATTGGAACGAAATGTGGTTGTCTTTTGGATTTATTCCCCCTACTTTTGTGGGAGTTGTGTCAACTTCTAACAAATGTATTCCAATCCCATGGTTGAACAACCTGTTTGAAATCACCAAAAAGTAATATCAAGTTAAACACATTGTCTTTAGCTATGGTTTATATATATGCTAACACAAAGGGCAGATCGATCACAAGGTGCACACAATTTTTACGGTTTATAAAAGGCTAACTTTTGTAGCACAATTTTTCTTTTTTTGGATCGGATGAATTTGTTTTAGAATCCGAGAATTCTTTCGAATTTTTACACTAACTGAGAAAAAATCCATGTGATGCACGTGATATTCAGGAAAATCCCCAAGTCTTCCGGTGGCTAACCCCCATAATTAAAATTTTTACACATTATCTTACTCATAATTACGTACCAAGCACCTTCAAAGTCGAAGGAAGAAGGACGTCTGATGCTAACGAATCCAAGAACATCGTTGTAAAACTTGACAGATGCTCGAACGGATTTGCAGATAAATGATACATGATTTAGAGATAAGAAAGGCAACTGCTCTTGTGATGAAATGAATGAGGTATCACATTCTTTAGCCAAGATATTTGATTCGCCATTAACAAGCTTGTTTGTCATTTGTATATTGTTTAGTTAACAGGCTTTGACTTGATACTTGAGAGAGTTAGAGCTGTGTGTTGAATTTGTTAAATGAGTAACCCACTTATTTACAAGGGGGTTGGCAACACTTGTGGCACCATACCACCATCCCTCACTCCCAACCAATCCCTTTGTGCCACATCATTCACCCATTTTTCCCATCCCTCACCCTTTTTTTTGTTGGCATCACTTGTGGCACCACACCACCATCCTTCACTTTATTTTTTTTTCTTTTTTTTTTTAATTCCTTTAAAATAAAAATAAAAACTAAAATTCCATTAAATATCATAAAACATTACATAATATTCCTAAAAAAACATAAAATAACATTACATAATATTAAAATACTAAATTTCATAATACTAAAAAAACTAAACTTCATCGTCGGAATCATCCACCTGGAGGTATGGTAATTGTTGAGCGTGAATATGCTCCATAAGATCAAATCGAAGATGAAAATGGGTGTCCTCATCTCGTATCTCGGCCATGGCTGCTTCATCAAACACCGGTTGGATCGGAGGATCCCGAATATGAACTGGCGAGATTGCGGGTACCGGCGTTTTTTATAATCATGTTGTGCAAAATCACACACGTATACACTATTTTGCTAATTCTTTCTACTGTGTGTGGCCGTAAGGGTCGATTCAGTATACCCCATTTACCTTTAAGAACACCAAATACCCGTTCAACATCCTTTCGAGCCGACTCTTGTACTTTCTTGAACTTTTTCTCTTTCGGGTCGGTTGGAAATTTGAATGCTTTAACAAAAGTAGACCACGTCGGATATATGCCATCGGTTAGATAGTAGCCACGCTTATACATACGGCCATTCACAACAAATGGGCACTTAGGTGCGGTACCATTACGCTCGGTTGTGAATAGTGGAGATTGCATCACAACGTTTATATCGTTGTTTGAACCCGGTGGTCCAAAGTACGCGTGCTATATCCACAAATCCTGAGACGCCACTGCCTCCATCATAATCGTCGGGTATTGATGATCACCTCTTTTAAATTGACCCCTCAATTCCACTGGACAATTCCTCCAAACAAAATGTGTGCAATCCAAGCTACCGATCATACCCAGAATGTGATGTCTCTCTTCGTGTGCTTCGTACAAACGTGCAACATCATGGCTTGTTGTCGTACGTAGGAATTCTCGAGCGTAAAATTGAATAATAGCATCACAAAAAAATTGAAGGCATTCACGTGACGTTCTTTGTGCCATTTCTAAATATTCGTCAAACTCATCCGGTGGTGCACCGGTTGTGAGTTGTTTAATGGCAGACGAACATTTTTGTATGGCTGTGAAACTTTTTTTCGATCTAGCATCATAACCTTCTTGAAAATACTCGAATCTAGCCTCAATAGCGTGCGTTATTTTTAAAAATAAACTTTTAGGCATACGATACCTATCTTCAAAAAACTCATCGTCGAATTTGGGATCTTCACAAAAATAATCAAGATGCAATCTTTCTGAAGCTTTGACCCGATCGCGTTTTACTGATTTGCGTTTCGACCGTGCCGTATCAGCTGCCTCATCTTTGTCAATCGCGTTAGCAAAAACCTCGAGGCTACTATCGTCGGACCACTGAAACGGCTCATCCAACAATAGAGTCGAACCAATTCTTTTAAATTCCATTTGGTTGAGTTTTTTTCTTTTTTTTTTTTTTTTTTTTCTTTTAGATCGGATGGAATGGGGATGATTGGGAAGGTATATTTTTTTTTTTGTATGCTGCTGTGTAGCTTTGTATATATATACCAAGGTAAAAAAAAAAAAAAAAAAAAAATGTTGCCTTTCCAACGTTCAAAAAAGAATCTCAACGTTCAAAAAATGCTTCCTTCCCGTGCCAGAAAAGAACCCGTGCGTGAAGCCTACCGTGCGGTACCGCAGGGAAGGCGGCGGTGTTCCCGCACGACAGGGTACCGCGGCCTCCTTACCGTGGCCAATGCCGACCCCCTAAGAAGGGTAGCGAGCGCGTGTGGACACAACAACATCTGATCTATATGGTC
Source organism: Artemisia argyi (assembly GCA_030686995.1). NCBI lineage: Eukaryota > Viridiplantae > Streptophyta > Magnoliopsida > Asterales > Asteraceae > Artemisia > Artemisia argyi. Next base: position 87,971,370 of record CM060676.1, read on the forward strand.
ATATGTTAAATCAGAGTGAATACAGATTTGTCCAATGTGAACATAAACGTGTTTCTAAAATGGACTAAAAACATATATTCAACAGAACAACAATGAATGGACCAAAAGTAGGTCGAAATGACATGTACTCAACAGAAATATATATAAATTTCGGAGTATATATATTGAAACCAATAATATAATATAAATAGATAGAAAAAAACATATAATAATGATAATGATAATAATAATAATGTTTTGATGAAAAATTTCATAGAGGATTGAAAAAGAAAAAGCTTATAAAAACTAGAGTATTCAAGGGTTCAACAAAAGATAAAATTGTCAAATTAATAAAGCACCATAATTTATTTTTTATCACAAAAAAAAATGATTTTTTATTTTTGTTTTTAAAAATAAAATATCTTAAAAACGACAAATCATTAAGCGAAAAAAATACGTCATCGTGACGAAATCTTTTATCTTTTAGTAAACTATCACTTCGATATGTTTTTGACAAACTTTATTTGACTTTTTATATGGGTATTAAATATTAGACAATACAAAATCACATATGATTTATATATGGTGCGAAATTCTAAATTTCAAATCACAAAACAAATGTGAATTTTTATAGTACAAATCACCTGTTATTTGTAAATTTTCAACACTCACAAAGAAAAAAAATATATATATCAAAAGTATATAGAACTACTATTTAATGAAAGATGGTTTTATGCTCGACATGATAGTGTAATTAGTTTTATTTAATAATTAATGATTCATGAGATATTTGTTTTTTAAAATGATATAAGTGGGTTTTATCATCTTAATTAAAAAATGAGTAGATAAAATTGTTTTATTTTTTACTTTTTTGATTTTCTTTTTTGTTATTGAACTAAGGGAGCGTTTGGTATGCTCGCATGAATGACAATAGGTATGAGTTTAATAGTAGTGGTAGGTCCCTCACCTATAAAAGATCCATACCTATGTCTCTTGATGTATATAGAGTATAGATTATACTCCGTATTTATCATTCATTAACATAGTTGTGAGTCCTATCATTTTAAACAAACACCTTGAATAATTTTAATAGTCATAGACTTATTCTTATAGTGGGATACTAAACACACCCTATCCAAATGTTTGTAACCATGTGAATCATGTGGCTGCATGGTGTGGGTCATGGGAAAGAGCAAATGACCCTTTTTTTTATTCTTTTCTTGCGGGAACAGTACACTTTTTATACCGGCAAAACCAAAAGAAATTTTAAACGGGACTTGAGTATCGAAAAAATAATAGTGAAAGTAATGTAGAAGAAACCTCCAATCACACCCTACACATTTAATTTAGATTATGTTTTAGGACCACGTACACGTGTTTCCTATGACAGCGTTTTTTTCTATATAACATAGTTAAGTTATATCAAAACATTAGGTTGTTGCTCAGCTTGTAACTAAACATTTACATCAAATATGTGATCACTGTTATACATCGTTCTTAACTTAGAATTTATAAAATGCATAAAACTTGGTTGATTTGTTAATATTTACAAATAATAGACGATTACCTGTGCATAGCGTCGCCAATGTATAGTAAAACATTAATTTGTGTGTGCATTTATTTTCTGTATATATGAGTGTCAAGTAAATGAAAATGAAGAAAGTTAGTGTTTTTGTAATTAAGTATTTAAATATTTAATAGATTGAATTGTTTTTTATAGGTAGAAGTATTTTAGTCTAACAAAATTACTTATTTTTTAAGTTGTTAAGTTTTAATCAAATATGCTTTCTATATATATACCGTATAAATGTAAAATACTAGTAATTGACTTGAATAGTGGCATGTCTGAAATTGTACTTGAAACAAAGCAGCATAGAAGTGTAAATGAGAATACGATGTCCGTGCTTCACGACGAGGTGCATATAATGTATAGTAACTACAAAAAGTATCTATTTATCCACATGTTTCGGCTCCTAAATACGTTGTTTTTAGATGTTTATAATGTTAAAGTACACACTTTCTTTGTGCTAGACAAATGTAATGTGAATAATTTTATGTAGATCTCACCTCACATTTGCAAATGTGAACAAAATAAATAGATGTTCACATGAAAAAGCATGGACAAAAGATCCTGTGGTATACATGTATCATGAGTTTTTACACGTGTAGTTGTGCTTATTTTAATCACATATTTATTTATGTAAATATATAAATACAAGTACATGGTTGAGTAAACCGAGTAAAAATATGCATGAATAATTCCACTATTTGTTGTAGTAACTAGTAAGTAAAAGTGGAAAGTAATTTTGTGTAAAAAAACTGATTAATGCGTACGTCAAGACCTCGTCTCTTCTCTGTATATAATGCACATGATTTTTCTTAAATTTAAAAATTTTACAATTGAGTAATGTTTAATACCTCTATTCTTTTAAAACTTAAATTTCTCACTTAAAATTTCAAAAATGTTGCTTTAGAAAACATGGCAAGTTTTTACATACTTGCGTTAATGTGTCTTAAACTTTTTTGAAAAAGTTTGTCCATCTGAATTGAGCCAATCCCATGTAATAAGGTGATGTTTTTTGTTTTATCTTTGGTATAAGAGATAAAGATAAACATGATTTTGAAGAGAAGTTATTTTTTTCTACACAAGTTATACATGCTAGTGAAATCCTTCACGACGTTATTTTTTTTCATACATGTGTGTGTGTATATATATATATATATATATATATATATATATATATATATATATATATATATATACACACTAAATTTTAGGCCCGCCCCGGTGAGGCGGCTAGCTTTAAGAATTTAATTATACGATAAAATAATAAAGTTGAACAAAGCATAAGATTGAAAAAAAACATATAATTTATAATCTATGAAGAACTTTTCTATATACAACGTTGGTTGTAGAATTAGTTTAGTTGCCGTCTTTGTCACAACATAACACTTTTAGACATCTCTTGCTTTTTACTTTTGAGACTGCTACATAAAGTTATCTGTGTGAAAAAACAGACCGTTCAAAATATAACCAAATATTAGACAATGTTTGGCCCTGACTTTTGTTTATAGTCATGGCAAAACAAACAGAAATATGGAATTGTCACCTATTAAGTTGACAAGGCATCTTCTTGTCGGATGGGCTTATAATCATTCTATGTATAGAGCGGACCTCACCCACTTTACCACCTGATATAATCTTTGCCTCATTGTCATTGATTCCCATTCTCAATACTTGTAACCTAGTTTCATTCCATAATCCATCTCGTTGATCAATGTTGCGTAAACACATAACCGAAGTGCCAATCTTCAAAACTAATTTATGGTGTGGAAGTCAAGGCATTTTGATTGTATTAAGAAAGTGTGTAGTGTACATACCCTCGCTATGATTAAAATCCACATCTAAATCTGAGACTGTATCCGAACTATAATATACTTTCTCTATGTCACTAAGCTGGGAAATCATTCGGTCATTAACTTTGTCAACTTCCGCATGTGTTGGTGCAAGAATGGCTCGATCTTGGAAATATGATGCATCCCAAAGATTTTGTTACCAATTATCGTAAGTTTCTTGTATTACAGACTGTACATGATCATCAGAATTAGGTATTAGCATTTCTTCTTGAGCAAACATCTTCTAAGGTCACATCGTATTGGTGAGCCAATTTGCTAATAACTTAACGTACCTATGGTTGCCTAGATATGTAGAAACCGTGTTGCAACTTTGATAAAATTAAAAGTACCTTACCAATTTTGGTCAAAGTGTTGTGGTATGTCGTTGCCATTACATACTTTTGCGGTGGCTACAGAAACCACCACCAACCACATATATAATTTATAAAGTTATTGTACCCATTCTGTTAACAAATAACCATGATCTTAATACATGTAAAGTCATGAGGGTACATAGACATAATAGCAACGAATTGTTTCAATGGCACTCATATAAGTCATATATACAGATGGATTTCAGCTACTATTAGATATAATAGCAACGAATACTGTACAGGTAGCCGTAACCTTCCTCCAGTTTGCTGACCATCACCGGGGCCCGGAATGTATCCTAGAATAAAATTCCAACCTGCAGATTAGATCACGTTATCATTAAAAAATTTAAATTTAAGAAAGGCTAAAAGGAAATATGTACTATTAGAATGACACCAGTTTTACGTCAAAAATCAAATGAAAAGCTAAACAAAGAGAAATTTTATTATTAAAAATCAATATGATCTTAGTATAAACTGTTCAAAAGATACACACGCTAATAGCAATGTAATATGGCTGCAAAATTCATACATGATAAAGGTCCCAGAATTCTAAGATTATACAGTTTCATTATTCCGTTAAAAAATGCAACCTTTTCATCAATATTGTAAATAAACAAAACAAAACACAAAAGTAGTATGCATTTACCGCTGTGACCACAGAATCTTCTGCTCAAACTCCCGAAGCTCCTCATCATGCTCTCCAACACCGACATCGGTTATCGTGCTAAGTTTAGCCTAGTTTGTAGCGTGGCTCAGCAACTCCTAATACAGAAATAACATATAACCTTAGTTTATAGTTATTTTAGTTACAATAATTCCCAAAATCCTATGAAATACATCTATGAAATGCAATTATTAAATACCTCCCTTGAAGCAACATTTTTTCTATGCTCTTTAATTAAGGCCTTCATATAGCCTATTAAAAATCAACTTCATACACATATTTCAGCAAACCAAACAACCTACTTCTAATAATGTATGAATCTGTAATAACGTAAACTTGCTAAAAGAAAGTTAATTTGTGCAGAAAATTGATTTTAATAAGGTGTTTGGATGCTAGTAGATCTAATCCCTGCTGTAACAGAATATTAAAAGACACGCCAGTCACGACACGTAACTTTACAACAACAACAACTGGTCTAATTCCTGTTATAATCGTATATGTTGCTTTTACACTTAGAGCATTGACTTACCAAGAATACCTATCAAGGATAAATCAGGACTCGCAACTTTAGTATTTAAGAGTGGATTCATCAGTATTTTTATTTCCTATAGAAGTGGCTAAAGGCAGGTTTTTTGCTTCTAGTGTTTATATTGCCTGTGTTTGGTCATATGTTTGATGCCTAAAATTTATGCGAAAATCCTTATGTAAATGTGAGTGTACTTCTTTTTAGCACCTTTTATACTTATGTTGCCAGCCAAAGCAAGTCGAAGGTATCTAAATGTCTGCATATGGTCGAGGACCTCATCCAAGAAGGAACTCTTACAATTTCTTGTTCTGCACTATGATCCAACACACATATATAAATGAACAGATACATGATTAAAACTTAAAAGCTATGTGGCATGAGTACCAATAAATGAAACTTATATAGTATATTTCTTAGGAATCAATCTCAATTAGTGCTCCAACTATTCCAACTATTCGGTTGAACAGAATAGCCCTGAATTGAGCTGTAGAGATCCGACTTACATAGTTTTATTTTCACTGACATATTTCTTAGGACTTGCTACTTCTAAACATTAATTGCAGCAAGGAACTGATCCTAACAACACTTAAAGCAGGTAGCACAACCGAATACAAATGGGTCAATTTGGATTATATCTTTTTTTCTATGGGGTTGTTGACTAAAAACAGGTTGAGCCATTATCACAAACGATACAAAGATATTAACGTTTAGAAAGCAAACATATTCACGTTTAGAAAGCAATACCATAAAAGAAGTTTGCACCTTGAGTTCCTTAGTCTTTCACTTTCATGTTTAGAAGACGTTAGATGCTTCCAATTACAACCTTATGCCTACTTGCCCAGTGCCTTTTCGACAAACACCTCACATTTGTAGGACTTATCCCTCTTCTTAACAGCAAATCAAATACATTCCTGCTGCTGAAAAATTAATAGCGTATCAAATAACCATCAACAAATGCATTGAACAATTAATTTATAACAAAAAAAATTATGCAGGCCACCAAGAACTAAAATTAAAGTATCCACATTTTCCTTCACCATTGGCTAACCAAACTCAAATGCAAAAAATAATCAGAAACTACTTCCTAAAACAAACCGCTAAAGCATACAACTTTGCTGGTCCATTATATCAAACATAGATAGGTCAGGGTAGGTGACGTTTGCCACAATACAATCCAACACAATCCAATTGAAGTCAAAGGAAAGAAAAGTTATTTTTTTTAGCAACCTACTATCTTTTCTCTAATTATCTACATCTATCACGATTCGTAACTCAACCTTAAAATTAGCACCGCTCGCTATTAACTTCTAATACCATTCACAAATAACTGCCACTAATATGAATACCTTGCCTTCACGGTCCAGGGGGAAACCAAGAGCAATCCAATTTTCTGGAAGTTTTAAAAGTATCCACAAAGTTTGCAAAAAAGCAAAATTGGGGCTGATGAGCAAAGGTGTCAAAACATTTGGACCACCTGATTTTGGTCCTAAGTATTGCTAAGACGGACCAATTATGAGTACCGATTTAGTGAAGCTATTTAGTTTTCCAGCAACAGAATCAGTTCACGAATGATTTGAAGACTCTGCGAACTGTATGCAGATATTATGGCTACTTTTACAAATAACCAAGTATTGTTTTCAGAGAAAAAACTGAAAAAAATCCCGCACATTCTCAGACTGAACCAAAAGACAGGGATTATCTTCTTTATACGCATGACATAAAAATAAACTAAGTAACAAAAAAAAAGTTATACCTCAGTGCAAATCGATTGGCCTATAACAGAACCATTAATGTTGAAGATCAGTCACGGATATGGCCAGGCTAGCAAAACACAATAAGAGATTATGAGGTGAGAATCCCAGCACTATTTAATCGAATGTGACTGCCGAGACATGTAAGCCGATGCCTACAATAAACACATATCATAAACTTTTGTCAAAAGATTTTTCTTAATTCAGTTAACTACATATATCATAAATTTTTGCTGACACACATTACCCGTCTATTTCGTGTGGACAAACTGTGTGCGCGATTAAGATGAAGCAAAAGCACAATCCAACATCAAGACAACTCATGCATCCACAAATAAAAAAATAAATAAAAATTAATAAGCTCATAAGCTGAAGATTCATTAATCTAACAAACATATAATGTGCAGTATCATGATTAAATTGGGCGATAATAGCAATTGCCTTCTAACTTTCACCTGTTTGACCACATCCTCAAGTTCGTGGGCAAGCTTTAACAATTTTAGATGTTACAAAATCTGATTGGCCCGACCATTTCTTTGCACACCTGCAAGAAGTCATATAGATCATCAGTCACACCCTTTTCATCATGTTGAATGTCTTTTTTCACTTTCACAATGCTTATAGTAAATATGAATCTGACATTACGTTTTTACTATCATATGTAACCTAAAAGGCATTATAATTCCCACGGCGTCTATAACACGACCCAAATTCGCCTACGAATATAAATACAACATTTTTTTTTTCTTTTGCAATGCTTATTTAATATGAATCTAACAATTATGTTTTAGACAATGACATCTTTTACACAATGACAACACAAAAACTTACAATTTCTGCATGACCTCGCATTGCTTTAAACTCAACCGCCTTTGATGCTAATTTCGTCCGGCTCGTTTCATCCACCTGCAATTATAAAAAAAGGAAGCAGCATAAGTTCTTCATAGATGGCATTTTCGTAAACCATAAAACAATGTATACATGCATGAACATGGTTCATTTTTAAACACATATCTATATTAAATCATTCTTTGTCCCAAAAACAGCGTTGGTAGGATTAATTGATTCCTGCATCCATGAAAACAGAATAAAGCATCAAGCTCAAGTCATACACAAAACAACCAATAACATTCAATTACCTCATATGACAAATTATCGCATATAAATGGTGACCCTACCAAGTTTGCATATTGTTTCATATAGATGCATTTCAGACTATTTTTAAACATCAAACTCTAAAAAACACTCATAATTTAAGGTAAATATAAATGGGTATCCTACCAAGTTTGCACATCAGTTTATGTAGCAAACATTATATTTTGTGATAACATAGTAAGCTATAGGTACATTTAGCTTAAGAATTATTCAGATGAAAAGCTTACCCAAAATAATGCCATAGAAAAAAAATCTCCATTAACATGCGGGGCTTTTCAAGGCTTCATATCTCACTCGATTTCAAGTAAACCCAACAACCATAGAGCAAATAAAAGTATTCATAAGCATGATTTGGGTGAGGTCTTGATTAACAACATATAAACAATAAACACTATAATTGAATTAACTATGACATTTTAACAAACATGTAATGTGCATAAAGAGAATAATCTAAACATAAGAAAAAAGGGTAATTAGCAATGAGATATAACAGATACACATACCTATTCATCAGTCAAAACAGAAAGAAATTAAAAAAAAAAAAAGGATAAAACCATGATCGACATAAGCCCTCCAAACAAAATTATCTAGTAATATTTAAGAACAGGATAAATCGAATCTTAAAAAACCCTAAAAATAAAATTCGAAAATTGGTCAATTTATAATGAATTAAACATGTAAACATACCGCATGTAAGATCTTTGATGATGGAACATTTATTTGAATCAGCCGGTTATTTGAATCAACCATAAAAATCAACTGATGTATTTGTTAGGGTTATTGCCATTGATTAATTTCTTATAGAAGGGTTTGTGAAATCTTGATTTATGTTAAACGCCTTTCATGTTTTTTTTTCGGTGGAGGGTTTCATGTTTGTGACGGAGATGATTTGAGAGGATCTGCTTGTGTGTGTATTTTTTGTGATATGATTAAAAGTTGCAAATGAGCGTTGCTTAGTTCATCCTCCCAAAAATGCTTCAACAGAATCTACGGTCAGGAAAAATCAGGGGTGTTCACGTGGCAATTGATTAGATATTTTGAGGGAGAAATAATAGGACAACCGTGTATTATATATATATATATATATATATATATATATATATATATATATATATATATATATATATATATATATATATATATATATATATATATATATATATACTAGACTCTGAAGCCCGCCCTTGTAATTATTTTTTTGTTTATTTTTTTTTGGTATTTAATGAATTTTATTAATTGAGTAATTCTTGTTTGTCTTATATATGAGTTTGAGTACAATAGATTTAATTAATTTTTTTTATTAATGATTATATATTTATATTTTGTTTTTAAGTGTTGTGTATATCGTCCATTTTAAAATATAAATTTTTGAAGTTGTGTTTGTAATGAAAAACGGTTTAGTCCTGTGTATGAAGGTACGATCAATATATATTTTTTAGTATAATATCTATAAATCCGACCGTTTGTAAATAATTATTCACGTTTGACTTTTGAAATATTTTTTGTTCATTTTGATTGTTATTATTTTTGGTTATATAATATAATAGTTGATAAAAATTATACCAAACTAAAATATACATAATAGTAAATTCATTCAATTATTTTGCATCAATTATTGTTTATAACAGGTAAAAATATTTAAGGTAAAATTTGAATAAATAAGAGTTTAAAGGTCAATAGTGGACATTTATTTAGGGACGAAGGGATTATTTAATTTTATACAGTATGACGTCTATAGTGGATTGTGTTTTGTTCTCGATGCATGCAAAATATATTGAGCCGTCATGTTGATACAATGCAATGATTCATTTTCAAAGCAATAAATTTCCCACTTTTGTTTGTCTTATGGATTTCCTTATAAGTTATCCACACATTTCATCTTTTGTTTATCTTCCTTCTTTTCATATACTCCGATCCATCGTTCCATATTTTGTCGATCTATTCCGGTGAGTTTTTTTTTTTTTTTTTTTTTTTTTTTTTTTTTTTTTTTTTTTTTTAATTTTTTGTTTAGTTGTTATCCATGCTTTTGTAATTTTATACTCATTACATATAACCCTCTGTTTTTTTTAATTATATTTTTTGTATCGTTAATTCCATTATTATTTTCCTCTATCAAATATGATTCGGAATCATGTTTTTAACTTGGATAATTAGTGATTGTTTTTTTCATGTTAAAAGATTAAATTATTGGATTTTTTTTTTGTTTATTGTTTCAGATTAGTTTTTGTGTTGATTGTTTATTTTTTTTGTATATATTGCATGTGGTTATTGATGAGTATAATTTTAAACATGTTTTTAATTATTATTGTTTAATATGATTTGTTTTTATGTGATTAGTGTCGTTGTTGTTGTTCTAAATCCTAGATTCGGATTGATGTTGTTTAGATTTGGTGTTGTTTATTTTTTGTTTTACATCATTTTATTTAGTTTTATGTGTTTGATGATTTGTTTATTAGTGATGATTTGATTTAGTCGATGTTGTTGAACTGATTATTTTTGTTATTTTGGTTTGTTGTTTTTGTGTTTGATGTCGTTTGTTTTGATTGTGGTTTTGTTTGATTAGTTATGCACATTCTTGTCAAAAATTACAACTTGTGCAGTTCCACTTTCGTCTACAATCCGCACTATTATTTTGAACCTTTAAATACAAAATCAAATACTATTAGTATTTTATTTTTAACAATTAGTTGTACAAATTTAATAACTAATTATATGAAGATGTGTTACATACCTACATGCAACATCATATTTGTCTCCATGATTCTTGCAAAACCATAATTGTTTTTTGTTTCTAGAATTCATTCCACTTTTGGGTGCTATTGGTGTAACTTTTGTGTTGCATTCTTTACATCCGGTATAAGCCCATCCGTTTTCATATTGGATGCTATGCACAGTTGCATAAACAACACAACATGTTTCCTGCATTGTGTACATTTATATTATATTAAAAAATATACTCATAAATATTTATTTATTCAATATTCACATAAAATGGACAAATATAATTGATATCTTACCGGCTCAATAGTACGAATCATTCCAACCAATTTCTTAACACAACCTTGCATAAATTCAGCTGGTGTAGTTACATGACTATCTTGTGAATGTACTTGAATCTTGAATTCACTCGGATCATAACCCTCTTGAGATTCATAGCTGTTTAATATTGAAATTCAATTATGTTGATATTTTTTTAATATTAACAATATATTTTAACTCAAATATGGAAATATAATTAAATATACCTTTCTCTAAAAGACAATAATTGAGGTATATTTCTGTTAATGTATATCTTGCTCCCAAATAACGTATTATGCACAAATGGTTTGTCTGTCATATAAAATATAAAAAAATATATAAAGATACATATGCATATATCATCATTACTAAAATCGTAAATAATAAATTAATGTATTAAAATTAAATTTAAAAAGATGTTCGTAAACTTACTATCCCAATATTTAATCTTGCCTAGCATTAAAACAATGTCTAAATGACCAATATCTTCAAGCCTCTTGTCGTATTCATTCCACATGAGTGCCCAATTGTCCCAAAATGTGCAATCAAGTCTATAACAACTGCAAAACATTATATGAATTCATGGTTATATATAAATTACATATATATACATATTTTGCTAAATTCTAAAAAAAATTATAACAATGAAAATTATTTTTATTACTCAGCATCTTCAATGACAACTGTTCGTCGAATTTTTGGACCACTGTGGCTATTTACGGACACGATATTACCAACAGCTACAACTGTTCCAATCACATCTGTCCAATAACATGTGTATTAGTTTTTTAAAATTTAAAATTAAAAAAAAAAACAATTTATTTTTATATGTAAGAATAAAAAACATACCAACAGAATCATGTTTATGGTACTCATTGTTTGGGTCCAATATACGTGTGAATGGTTCATTAATGAATCCAACAAAGTTGTCATCAATTTGATCAATTCTCGTGACATTTGTTCCTTTAAAAAAGGATATTTTCCACCTATTGGGTAACAAAGGCAATCTTCCACCATTTTCGGCAACACCAAAGTTTGATATCATATAGCATTGTCCCTTTTTAAGAAGAGGTTCAAATTTAAACATGAATTCCTTCTTGATGTAAATCTGAATTCTCTCATCCTGTTTATGTTATTCAAACAATAAAATGTTATATAAAAATCCTTAAACATTGTAATTATCCGTACTAAAATAAATATACATACCTCAGCATCTTGAAAAACACAATCCAAACTGTATGGATCGTGTTCTTCATTCAGTTTATGTGAATGCCAAATGGAGATACATCTTCCTTTAATTGCCATGTTATTGATCATAGGGTTCACATCTTTAATATGAGTCATTTTCAGTTCATTCATTTTTTTAACTGAAATTTAAAAAAAAAAATTGTTGAAATTAAAAATTCAAACAAAAATAAACGAATATTGATAACCAACTAAACAACAAACCTTGCGAGAAATTTCCAATGGAAGAACTTTGCATTCCATATCCTTTTTTGAATTGTTGTTTGTTTCCTGTAAAATTAAATTTACGAAATTCATAATAACAACAATGTAAACTCAATATTAAAAAAACAATCAAACCTGTAGAACCACTTTCAAATGACGCAACATCAACTCCAAAATGATTAAATTTAAAAACAATTGTTCAAATTAAAAATTCAAACAAAAATCAACGAATATTGATGAACAACTAAACAACCAACCTTGTGGGAAATTTCCAATGGAAGAACTCTGCATTCCATATCCTTTTTTGAATTGTTGTTTGTTTCCTGTAAAATTAAATTTATCAAATTGATAATAACAACAATGTAAACTCAAGATTAAAAAAACAATCAAACCTGTAGAATCACTTTCAAATGACGCATCATGAACTCCAAAACGATTTTTTGGTATTGCTTTTCCTCCTACAAATAAATGTTTATAAGTATTATGAATATATAATGTTTTAAATACATTGAAATGCATTATTAATATAATAACAAATAAGCTTGTGAATCAATGGTTAATCATTTTTAAACATGGAATATAACATTAATTATAATATAACTACAAATATAATTGTCTATATTTATTTAGAAAACATAAATTACCTGTCAAACTTTTTTTATGCCGATTCCTTTGCAAATCTGACTCATTTTCTTAATAGGCAAAAGTTGGTCTACCGAATATGGGTACTTTAGCTTGTTGAGCTTTCCCTACAAAACAATATATTAAAACTCAACTTTACAACTAATGAAAAATAGATTATTCAATAAAATAAAATAAAACTGATGATAAGAAATAATATGGAAAAAACAATAATTTATATACCTTTATTTGAGATTGGTAAATCAAATGAATTAGATTTACGGTTGTCAACTAATATTGGATTTTCAGAGTTTTGAATACCTAAATTACCTTCAAAACTTGATGGTTGCTTGCCAAAGATATTGTTTGAATATCCTTTACCTAAAAACAATTACTCAACACATAATAAACATACAAACTATATTCAAAAAAAATATCACAAAAATAAAGTTGTAACTATTGTACCTTTGTTTGCCCTTTTTAAATTTAAAGCATTAGAACCATAGTTTCGCCCTGGTGTGTCACTTTGAAACATAGACATATCCATAGAAGTATCTTTCTTTGTTGGATATGAAACATCCAATTTTCTATCTTTATTTGATATTCTTAAATTTAAAGCATGACCTCCATATTTTCTTCCTGGTGTGTCACTTTCAAAGATGGACATATCCATAGAAGTATCTTTGTTTTTTGATTTTGAAACTGTTGAAAAGTAAAAACTATTTTATTCTAAAATTTAATGAAACAATAATGTATATTAAAAATTTTATCTTTATTGAATAAATACCTGTAGGATCCAATATACTCTCATTCATCTCTTCATGATTTGTTTCTGTAAATACATCAGTAAAACATTATAAAAGCACAATCCAACCTTTTTTATGAACATATAACATACTAACACTAAATAAATACCTGGTCGATCAAATTTAGTCACATCATTCTCAACATTGTTTGGTTGTGTAAATTAATCACAAATTACATGATATGAATAATTTTAAAAATTAATACACCAATGTATCAGTATTTCTTAACGACAAAACATACCTTCTAAATTCAACTGAGTATCTTTATTTGGAGGTTGATTTGCTGAAACAAAAACATCAACACATATACAATGACAATTACTTACAAATATCGTGTGATCAAACAAAAGTAACACGAAAGAAACAGTCAAAATCATTCCCAAACACCTAAAGTAGTAACATGATAAACCTATATATAGGCATACTGTACAACAACTTCCAATGTTTGATATATATAGACATGATGAGGCATAATTAGAATATATATCTAAATAACCACCTAAAGTAGTAACATGATAGACCAGTGTGTGATCAAACAAAAGTAACACAAAAGAAACAGTCAACATCATTACCAAACACCTAAAGTAGTAACATGATAAACCAACATATAGGCATACTGTATAACAACTTCCAATGGGTGATATATATAGACATGATGAGGCATAATTAAAATATAGTGATATATATACGAATGCATCCTGTTATTGTTTGGACTAAGGTTCCCATGCACCACAGCTCTTGTCCCTTATTCATAAGCCCTTTTCCAGCTTGTTACTTGACCATATGGTGTCATAATTGGCTTTTTGGAAAGCTAACTATACCAGTTTATAGGATTTGAGCTTTTTTAAGGAAATTAAAGCTTATCTACTGTGCTTATGTCACTCATTATGGTGCCTATTTTGACTGTTGGTTTAATTAGTTTGCTCAGCTCAAATGTTAAATTGAATAAATATAGATGACAATCACTTCCAAAAAAACAAAACTATAGAAGAAATTACCCACTTATTAATAACAAAACATAGCATCTTCAACATACAAAACCATAAAAAACAGCTAATTGGTACAAACTCAATCTATATATATAAGAAAAACAGTTATTAATCATCTTATTTTAACATATACACAACTTCCAATGCTTGATATATATAGACATGATGAGGCATAATTAGAATATAGTGATATATATACGAATGCATCCTGTTATTGTTTGGACTAAGGTTCCCCTGCACCACAGCTCTTGTCCCTTATTCATAAGCCCTTTTCCAGCTTGTTACTTGACTATATGATGTCATAATTGGCTTTTCGGAAAGCTACCTATACCAGCTTGTAGGATTTGACCTTTGTTTAGGAAATTAAAGCTTATATACTGTGCTTATGTCACTCATTATGGTGCCTATTTTGACTGTTGGTTTAATTAGTTTGCTCACCTCAGATGTTAAATTGAATAAATATAAATGACAATCAGTTTCAAAAAAACAAAACTATAGAAGAAATTACCCACTTATTAATAACAAAACATAGCATCTTCAACATACAAAACCATAAAAAACACCTAATTAGTACAAACTCAATCTAAATATATAAGAAAAACAGTTATTAATCATCTTATTTTAACATATACACAAACAACACGTTAATATAACAAAAAAAAAATGTCTAAAATCAAGCATAACATACCAAATATTAAAATCATCAATTGTTATTATAATCATAAATCAATATATATACACAAATCTAATCTAACAATAGATATTCGACAGTGATAGCTCTTAAATCATGCAAAAGTTAACAAACCCAAAAGTTACGTGAACAAAATAATTTGTATACCTCTCAATTTAGGTCGACCAACTTTCTTTACTGCTTTTTTTCCACCTAAAAAAAATTAACACAAACACAACAGTAAAATATTTGATTTAAATATCAAACAAACAAATTTATATATATCAATTCAATTTACCTGAATTCATTCGAGGTTTTTTCTTTTCATCATGTTGCTTTTCGAATGTGTTACCTTCTTTTGCTTTTGAAAGCCTTTGAGAAGATCATTGGGGCTGCATGTTTTTTCTGTTATACGACTTTTTTTGTAAAACTTTTTTTGTTCTTCGAGTGTTTAAGTATGATGATGTACGTCAATATATTGTGTTGTATATGTAGTAAAAGATTATGTAAAACCTACAAAATAAGTTAAAGATAACAATGAATCTATACCAAACTTATCTTATGTTTTTAAAACTAAAAACTCATCACAAAGCAAGTTTCGTTTTTTAAAAAAAAATAAAAAAAATTATTTTAATTTAAATTTACCTATTTGTATATACATAGACCTTTTATTTATGTTAATTATCATTTATATTACTGAAATCATCTTTATATATTTTAAATCGAAAAACAAATAACAAAAATATAGTTGGTCTATTGGTAAACATGTAACATAAATTGTAAACAATCCTATGTTCAAACCTCACTAACACTTATTTTTATTAACAATATTAAAATTAATTAAATTTATGTTATTTAACTAAATCCTATGTTATGTAACACGACTAATATTAAAATGTATATAAAATATCAATTTACAAAATTCATTTAAAAATTAAAAAAATACATACATGTTATTAAATAGTTTACATGTGATGACATGGCTGATGACATGGCTGAAATTGAATTACTTGGCATTGACTGGACAATAACTGGGCATTTCCTTCAAATGCCTCCTGTTATATATATATATATATATATATATATATATATATATATATATATATATATATATATATATATATATATATATATATATATATATATATATATATATATGTATATCAACTTCCATGTGGTCTAGTGGTGAGTGCTTAACTTGTTAAGCGAGCCACAGAGAGAGTAGTACCGGATGGGTGACCATCCGGGAAGTCCTCTTTGACCACAGGGTTTGTTGATACTAGGCTTTCAAAGTCCTTCAATGAAGGTTTCAACCCACTAGGGTTCGAATCTGGAGAAGGCAGGGTTTACTTCAAATTAAGTGTCGTGCCTTCGGGCGGCTTAAGTTGAAGGTTTTCCCCCCATCGGGTTTCATTGGTCAAGGATTTCTCCGAAAGAACCGTTCCAAATATATATATATATATATATATATATATATATATATATATATATATATATATATATATATATATATATATATACGGGTTAAAATAAAAAGGGCCTTATAATAAAAAGTGTAGGAAGGATTGTGAGGGCGACATGTGTCACCCGTATGCCACATCATATGACACATGTCACCCCACATCCCCCCCCCCCCCCCCCCCCCGCAAAAAAAATAAAATAAATAAATAAATAAAAAAAATTCCCATAAAAAAAAATTTTTTTTTGGAGCAAATTTTTTTTTCTCGTCAAATTTTTTAGTGCATCACAGTTATAAAGTTACTGTGTCACAATTATAAAAGTTACTGCATCACAGTTTTAAATTTTAGTGCATTAAGGTTATAAGTTACTGCAACATAATTGATGCACTAAACTATTAACTATGATGCAGTAACTTATAATAAAGATGCACCAAAACTTTAAAAAGAATCGTATTTTAATTGTGATGCAGTTACATACATATATGATGCAGAAAACTTATGATAATTCAGTTTCTTTATAACCATGATGCAGTAACTTTATAACCATGATGCAGTAACATTAAAACCATGAATGCAGTAATCGTGATGCAGTAAAATCATAATTGTGATGCAGTAACTTTATAACCGTGATGCAGTAAATTTATAACGGTGATGCAGTAAAATTTTTTGGCGGGAAAAAAAAATTTTTGGCCCAAAAAAAAAATTTTTTTGCGGGAATTTTTTTTTTTCGGCGGGGGGTGGGGGTGGGGTGACACGTGTCATATGATGTGGCATGGGGGTGACACATGTCACTCCCACAATCCTTCCTACACTTTTTATTATAAAGCCCTTTTTAGAATAACTCACCCTATATATATATATATATATATATATATATATATATATATATATATATATATATATATATATATATATCAATGCAAAATGGTTTTATATGAACATGTATGTTACGCAAGTATTTGTATTAAAGTGTATGTAATAAAACATACATGTTTTATATGAACATGCATGTTTTCTAATGCAAAATTGGAGTTCTCGTAGTTCCCGCACTTAACAAAGTTCTTAAAATAAAGCCCATATATATATATATATATATATATATATATATATATATATATATATATAACCCAGATGTTAGGTACTGTCATGATTTATAAAACTGCAAATTTTTTCAACACGAGTTATACACTAAAGAAAACGTCCATATCATAATCAATTATGCAATAGTCCTAACAATGTTCACACATTAGATTTCAAAAACTATGCATGACAACTTTGTTTTCAATATAGTTTCTAAACTAAAAGGGGAGACTTTTTCTTATTTAATTCTAACATTAACGGTTTCTAAAAAGTTATTCACATCTCTACTATATAACACACTGTAAACTTCTTTTTAGTATTGTTTTAATTCATAATTAAGTTGATATAGCTCATAAGTTGATAAAAATTAATGATGAAAAAAATGTTGATGTTATTATTGAGCAAGTTTCAAACAAAAATGTTGATATATAAATAATGTCTAAAAACTTTATTAACATATATCGATAGCTCTATGTTTTGATAATCACAAAACGTAAACTCATTGAACTACAAATTATGACGTAAACAAGTATTTAGTCATAAATATTCACTTTAACATCCAAATCACTTAAGGTATAAATAAACAAAATGTCTAATGCATTCTATGATCAAAGAAATTTTTATTTTTACAAACCTTACATTTTTTATAAAATGGGACAAATATTTTTAAACTTATACAAAATGTTTTTTTATATTTATAAGAAATGTTTTATTCAAAATAAATATTTTGAATTCAAATTTCTACAAAAAAAAACGGCTAGATTCTTCAGATAAAACCTTACCCATAAAAGGACAAAAATTTCTGAAGAAATTTTTTTTAATAGGGCGGCCCCCTTAATTTTATGGCGGCCCCCTTAATAATTAAGGGGACCGGCCACGCTCTCGAACAATATTTTTTTTTCTTATAAATACTGGCTCAAATCTAGCATTTTTTTTTTACCTTTTTGCACAAAAACCTTCTGTAAAAATCTCTCTCAATCCTTCTAATAAATCCTTTGATCATATAATCATAAGCTTTTGTTTCCAAGTGATTCAAGCTTCTACCATTCAAGTGTAAGAGAAGAATACTTTTATCCATCAAGACAAGAAGTATTACAACATAGTGTGATCCCTTCATCTAAGTTGTTTCTACATCACCATTTGTATGTTATTCATTCATTTGTGTATATGTTGTGAATATTAATTAGATAGTTGTAAATATAAGGAGTTAGGCTAGTAAGGTGTGTAAGTAAACAAGTTGTGAAGAAGATAGTGGTGTGAATAAGTAGTGTTGGTGTGAAGAAGAAAGTGGTGTGCTTAGGTGTGAACAATTTGTGAATTAGTAGTGAAGAAGGTGTGAAGAAGTTGAAGTCTTGAAGAAATAGAAGTCGTGAAGTAGTGAAGAGATCGAAGTCGTGAAGAAGAAGTTGTTAATAAGGTGTGTAGTGATTAGTGGTGTGAGATTGGTTCTAGCTAGGATTAGAACTCGACATTTAGCTTAGTGTCGTTAATTGGTGTAAGCGAAAGTTGTGTAAGGTTTTCTCTGCCATAAGGGAGCTTGTAGACATAGTGAAGAAAACTCTCGAGCTAGGTTCTTGGGGAGTGGAGTAGGGCAAGGAAGGTGTCCTTGTAGCCGAACCACTATAAATGTCTCGTGTCTCGGTTAGATCTTTCCATTTCTCACTTCCTTATTATTTACTTACATTATTATTACTTTGGTACTTAGTTACATAATTGTTTATATTGTGCAAGACTTGAATTCACATAATATTGAATCAAAAGTTTTTAAAAGTAAACAAAGTTTTAAAAACAAAAGTTTTCATAATAAATTAAAAAGACGTAAAACTATTCAAACCTCCCTTCTAGTTTTTCACAATTGGCATCAAAGCCAGGTTAAACAAGATTTTTAAAATAAACTGTATTTTAAAACTTGAAACGATATATGGAATATGAAAAATATTTAGAACGGCAATCTATGCATAGACCACCACTATTTGAAAGCAATGGTTTTCTTTATTGGAAAAATAGATTCGAAACTTATGTCAAAATCAAAAGATCTTGATCTATGGCATGTCATTACCTTTGGTGATTTTCCTCCTATTCAATATAATTTTGAAACTAAAAAGGATGAAATTGTATCTTTTGAAAAACAAAATGATGATTTAAAAAAGAAACTAGCAAAAAATAATGAGGCTAAAATGGTTATTTATAATGCGTTACCACACAAAGAATATGAAAGAATTTTTATGTGTAAAACCGAAAATGAAATTTGGGATTCTTTACTAATCACTCACCAAGGTAATAGTCAAGTCAAATATAATAAAATAGATCTTCTTGTTCAACAATATGAACAATTTACGATTCCGGAAGAGGAATCAATTGATAATGCTTTTGCTAGGTTTAACACTATCATCACAAGTTTAAAAGCACTTGATGAGAATTTTTCTAGTAAGAATTTTGTTAGGAAATTTCTTAGGGCTCTTCATCCAAAATGGCGAGCTAAAGTTACGGCGATAGAAGAATCGAAGAACTTGTCAAATCTTCAACTTGACGAGTTGATCGGCAACTTGAAATTCTACGAAGCAATAATAAAGAAAGACTCCGAGATGGTCAAAGGAAAAAGATAGCAAAGCAAGTCAATTGCGTTGAAAGCTAGGAAGGAGTATAGTGACGAGGATAGCTCAACCTCTGAAAGTGATGACGAAGAATATGCCATGGCCGTAAGAGACTTCAAGAAATTCTTCAAAAGGCGAGGAAGATTCGCTAGACAACCGCATGATGAAAGGAAAGCATACCAAAGAAATAAAGATGAAAAAAATGACAAAAGTGAAAGGAAGTGCTTCAAATATGGTGATCCAAATCATCACATCGGAAAATGTCCAATGATGTCAAGAGATCAAAATCAAAAGGTATTTGATGGAGGAGCTTTGGAGTGATAGCGATGACGGTGAGAAAGAATCACAAAAGAGGAGAAGTGTCTTATGGCTAAGACATCAAGCGAGGTACATTCAGAAACCAAATACTTTAGTGATGAAAATCTATCGTTAGATGAAAAAGACTTAGATAGTGAGTATAATAGACCATGCAAACTAGGACAAAAAGTAATGATTAAAAATAAATCTCTAAAACGCATAAACAACCAATTAGAAAATGAAATACTAGAACTAAAAACTAAAATACACCATTTATAAAAAGGTAAATAAATTTTTGAAGAATGTAAATCATGTCAAGACTTTAAAAATGAAAACGAAATACTTAAGGAAGAAATTTGCAAACTTGACAAGTTTAAAAATAGTAGTAACCCATTTAAGGAAATAATAAGTGTTCAAGAAACTTCGGGAGATAAAACCGGTCTAGGATTAACCTCAACTAATGTTTCAACTAGTAAAAATAAGAGTATAAAGTTTGAATGTGAATCTAGTAAACAAAAATTATTAGAATCAAAACCTAAGTATATACTTACAAAAGATAGAAAAATACCCATTGTGAATGATGAAAAAGTAAAAACTTTTTATAAACCATCCTTAAAGACCGAAGTAGGATCCTTTAAACCTAAATTAAGATCTAAAATTCCACCACCAAGAAAATCAAATAATTCTCATACACGATCTAAAACACCTCAACCTAGAAGAAACCAAAATAGACAAAACTACAATAATACTAGTCATCAAATGTGGAATTATCAACGAAGTTATAATCCTTGGAGAATATTACCACCATACATGCATCCTAGCCAAATGTTAAATATGTTCGGACCAAACAACTTTGGACCAATGAGACAATGGGGACCAAGTTGCTAAATTGTCATTCTTCGAAGAAGTTGGAATCTCATCTACAAATGACTTCTATAAGTCAACATGGCCACTTGAAGTATTTGAAGATAATCCATTGAAGACTAAAAGGTACGCGTTTCTTTTAAGTTCATCGCTATAATTTGCATGCTTAGATAAATCATTAGTTAGATTAATGCTTAGCTATACATATATATCGTTTGCAATTCTTATACATATATACGTACAAAATAGCTTATATACTTATAACCTAGAAACATCATTAGTTGACTTTCCTAGGAATAAGATGAAATTGTTCATTGTTGAACATAATATGAAATGGAAATCTTCTATATCCACTGTTAGCAAACTCATGGTGATGAAGTGAAATGAGTTAAGTGGATCAACCGTTAATTTAGAAGTAGGATTAGATCCCTCGCATAAGAAAACTATAGATGAAACAAGCTCTCGTAGACTATGGCATTAAGTTAGATAAGCTTGCGAAAACAAAGGAACTATAGATGTTAGGTTATACCCCATTCAACACTCTCACATCTAGTACATTAATTTTCGTCATCACTTCCTTTAGGATCATAGGATATGTAGAAACGATAACATGAGATAATAACATGCTTAAACAATCCTCTTGAGCATGAGATCTTTAATAAACATCTTTTAAAATATATGATTAATGATATTTGTTTTCAAAAATCTAATATCTCTAAAAATATGCAAAAACCTCACATTTTGGAAAATAGGTTTTCAAATAACTATCTCACTTTCAAATAACATGTTTTCACTATCAATATCCACAATTTTGTTTTGGTCAAAACCAAAGATTGGGAAAATTTTCTTTACCTTTCATTAACACATTTTGAAGTAAAACCCAATCTATTTTATTCAAATAACTCTCACATCTACGTGAAAACCTACTTTCAAACATTGTTGAACAATGCTAAAAACGTCTCTTTTAATCGTGCATGGTGATCTCATATTTGTCATCTATATTTATATAAATGTGATGCGTAGGAATTGCACCAGGCTTTACCTCTCAAGGGATCTTGAGAAGCTTACAACCCCCACCAGGCAGTGTACCTGATCGATGTTGTATAGTATAATGACAAGTACCGGGGGATTGATCGTTCAGCTAGGAATAGTGTCGCTAGGATTAGAAAACCTAAATACTAGTTCTAAAGATGAAGGATGATTATTTTTGTATTTTTATGTTTTTTTGAAAGCAAGTAAAAATCTCGGGTTTGAAGGATTTAGGTGGAATTAGTTGCTAGTCGACTAACCCAATACTAAGACGCAATCAAAATAAAATACTAGAAATGAAAATAAACTAAATTAAACTAAGGTTGTGAGCAATAAGTGGAGAAATGTGTTTACTTAGATTTCACTACTCCCTAGATATCTTTCACACGTTAATTACTTGTTATAGTTGCGTGTATGACGGATTATATTCCTTAATACCATTCATGGGGTGGCGTACTTAACTCCCCAATCCTATGAGTGCCTACTTCATTCCTATGTCGAGTCGGCTAAGAAGCTCCTAACATGGGATCATTAGAATTTACTCATGCATTAAATACAACCAATAAAACCTAGTACACATCAGTTCATGTTTCCTAAGACGTTCAAGCATGTTACCATTTGGAGATCTGCCAGTTTTGTTAAGCCTAACATTGAAATCATTCATCCAATACAACCATAAACAAGTAATCAACACATAATCAACATCTAGGTTTCATTAGATCTAAGCAAACACAAGATAAATCTAGCCTAGCATGGTGGAATCAAGACAAGCACAAGATATAGACAACCAACACATAGACATATTGATTGAATTAAAAGAACACTTATCTCAATAGCACATGTAAGGGTTCAAGGGCTGAAAACCCTTGAAAAACCTATAAAAATCGTATATGGTTCGGCCTTAGGGTTTCTCCAAACTTGTTCCTCTTAATGAATGAAAATTAGAAAAATATATATAGAAAATTGAGTCTGACGGCGTCAAGAACAAATGGGTGACGCCGTCATCTCGCAGCCAAAAGAATTCTCGGACTGCCTTGATCTACATCTGACGCCGTCATGTACTAAGTTTTTCCAGGCCGTCACGTATTTTACTCTTGACGCTCTTCCTTGTGACGCCTTCATTTCTGTACTGGGCCGTCATGAAATTTACTCTTGACGCCGTCAAATTGTTACTCTTGACGCCGTCAAACACTGTTCCCAGCTTGGAAAATTAAGTCTTTGGCGTTTTCTTCACTTTTATGCTCCAAAAACGTCCGAATTGCTTCCTTTTCCAGATTTCTCTCCCAAAGTACCTAAAATCACAAAAGAAATGATTTAGGGCAATATTTGATCAAATAAATTCAATTCCGGGCTTAAATGACCCCTTAAAAGTGGTTCATTTTTCGCCTCATCATATACCCTTACACTTGAGATTTGCTTGTCCTCAAGCAAATGCGCTTTTATTCTACTCAAAATACAAGTTAGGGGTTATTTAACACTAATATAAAAGTAATTACAACAAATAATCATTCCACTAAAGACCAAAGACAAGCACGGAGGTCATATACTGGCATCTCACAAATAGTGTTTAGATAGTCATATCTCTCGGGTGTAATAAAGTATAAATTACAATATGGAAACGGAAAATATCTCTCACTACCTGTCATAGCAAAATAGAATACCATAGGCTTGGGAAAGGATCAAACCTCCACCACATGGCGTAAGAACCTAGGATAAACTATCAAAGAGGTCTTTTAAAGGGTTGTAACGTTAGGTGTAGGGATATGGAAAACACGGTTTTGTTGGATATAGACAGTTTTTACTGGTGGCGAGTTAACAATCTTGGTTAATTACATGTACAATATGACGTTGCTAAGCTAAGACTAGACTCGACTTAAGCTAATAAATAAAAAATAACAAAACATAAAATGAACATAGAATAAAAAGGGATGGTAGTCCGTATGTTTTTTCTCTTTTTCTTTTTCTAATTATTTTTTTTTTCTTTTTCTTGATTTTTCGATTTTTTTTTCATACATTCTTACTCTACCATCCAAAATAATACATCATAGGGGATGAACATTCCCCTTACACTTGAATCTTTACATACTTTACAATAAACTAATGTAATGACTCGAATTAAGAAAATCAAAACACTTGGAGTACTTTTAAGATTAACGTACATATGGGGGTAATAAATGATATTCTTCCCCATTACTCCATAAATAAATACTTTACCCATGAGTCCCAATCGTCCTAAAACAATATGTACAAGGATATGAGTCGACTTAGCAACCATGTAATCAATTAGATAATTAACTTAGGGTTTAAACAAATAACAATAATGCACTAAAAATGAGCGCATACACGGAAGGCTAAGGCGATTTGGGTGTACATTTAAGTGGGGTGTAACAAATTCTTCCTTTAAGTAAAATGCTTAAAGTTAGAAACGAAAAGATAGGCTCGGAGGGGTGTACTAGGGGTTTCGTGTACTAAAAATGAGTACAACGCTAAGGTGTGGGAAAAATTAGTTGACTTAACTAGCCAAGTAATATGACTTAAATGGTCAAGTAATTATAATACGGGTTTAACACAAGGGTGATCCTAATGCCTCTTATCATGTAGTAAATCATACTACACGAATATAGTCTCACTAGCGGTCTCGGGATGCATCACTAACGCAAGTTCTAGAATCTAAATGCTACCGGTACACTCATAAGCACTAATAGTAAATGCTTTTCCTATCAAATCTAAAGGCGAACCTCACATATTAGGGTGGAAAATTTTTTTGACTAGTACGGTTTTGTGCTAGTCATACAATCTCCTATCCATGAGACGCTTGCTATGGCTAAAGTTTCACACCTAAATGTTGTAAAAAATTTTAAATTTGGCGCTAAAATTACACTAACAAGTATTTCTCATAGTTTTATTACACATCTACTATTAAACAAACAAACTCAAGCGAAAGTGTATTTGTAATGTATCATCATTTTACCCTCCCCTTACACTTAAGATGAACATTGTCCCCAATGTTCAAGTAAAGAATGTAAAAGTGAAATAAGTAAAACGAATAAAATCAAATACTCCCCTGATTCGCTCGGTATGGATAATAAGGTGGCCAGGTTAAATCTTCCTCCAAGAAAATGAACAATCAAAGCTTCCCTTCCAGAAAAATAAATCATCTTCTTGTCATACATAACCTGTAAATCCTGAGAAAACAAACAAAGCAACCTCGCATAAAATCGGCGGCAATCTACATAAGTTACTAAATCCTAGAAAACAAAATAAGATATAATGCTTGTGGAATGAAGTTTGCAGATTTCCTGGAGATTATAAAACTTAATAATTCAACAAAAACTTTAAGACTCCATTAGAAAAACAAAACTGGTAAAATTTCCAGGTTTTTACACGTGACGCCGTCAAGAGTAAACTCGTGACGCCGTCAGAAGTGACCTACAGAAATTCTTGTGTTAAGTTTCTGGAAAATTTCTGGAAAAACTTGGTCCTACTTCCTGGAAAATCCTGCAAAAATTCATTATGACTCGATACAAGCATTTGACTCTAACGAATACGAATATACATGTCCATTTAATATTGTGGAGAATCATGATCGGTTTGTTTCTTAAAAACATATTTGGGGTTTCCCTTTACACTTATCTTTTGCAAAAATACTTTTAGGTGGAGTTAAGACTAGGCCAAAACAACAAAGTAAAGTATTTTCACTTTTTAGTTTTGAAACATGATCTACCAACAATAAAAATAAAGCATGCATACGGAAACAAATAACAAACAAACAAAATAAAATCACACAAAGCATGAGTTGCCTCCCAAGAAGCGCTTTTCTTTATTTACGAGTCTTGTTGCTAGACTCAAGGCCATGAGTTACTATGTGACCTCATCATTGGTTCCACTCTCTAGGTCGTCTTCTAAACAAGTTTTGTATTCCTGACCTAGTTGCAAGCATTCTTTGTAGAAACCAAGCATCCTATTCTTCACATACTCTATTCCTCTACGTCTATCCTCATCATTCCTATAATAAGCCGCTTGCTTGTGTTCCTTTTCTAAATCAGAGAGGAGGCGGTATTGCTCAATCTTGTAGGGCATTTGGTAGGCAATCTCATCATTCTCTTCCTTGAATCTAACTATCCCTAAAGTCGGATCATAACTCATCCTAGTGGCCTCAACAAATGGTTTTCCGAATATTATTTGGCTTAGGCAATCATCTATCACCGGACGAGTGTCTTCTACTATCATAAAATCGATCTCATAAGTGAGATTACCTATAATCACATGCAATCCCTTCACTCTCCCTACAAAACTACTTATCAAATTCCTATTGGGCATCATCCTAAAATCAAGTTGTTTCTTCATCACCCAATTGTAATAAGTCCTAGTCATGATGTTAATAGGAGATCTAGGATCGATGTAAGCTTTCGATATATGCATGTGCCCGATATTGCATGGTATGTTAATGTTAGAGGGGTCTCCCATTTTGATAAGGGGTGTGCCAAGGATATATGGTCTCTCGGGACTATCGAATAAATCCTTATGGTATTCCCGTTCTTCCTTGGTGGGCAACTTATCAAAGTGCTTTTCTATGGTTTCTACTTCCTCCAACCCCTTTTCCTTATTAACCTCAACTTCCCTACTTTCGGTTTCTACTCCAACTTCATCCTTGTCACTTTCTTCTATCTCCTTATCTATTGGCTTAATGGTGACAACCTTGACAAAGTGGACATGTTTAGATGATGAGGGGTCCTTAATTTGGATTCCGTCATTGGTGTCCCTAGTGTCCTTCCTTGGTGTAGTTAACGCTTGGTTGTTGAGGGCTTTCAACAAGTTGTCTATCTTGTTGGTCATCTTCGTTTGTTGTTGGTTGAATTCGGTTTCAAACCTAGCTATGCGAGCTTCTTGAGATGTCATGAACTTTGACATCAATCCTTCAAGATTGTTGGTACTACCATAGTTGTTAGAAGGATTGTTGTTAAAAGTACGGTTGGAGGGTGGACCGTTTGGTTGGTAACAATTAGGCGGATTGAAAGAATTAGGTTGATTTTGTTTCCACCTAAGGTTTGGGTGATTTTTCCAAGAGGGGTTGTATGAATCACCGTAAGGGTTTGACTCAGGTTTGAAAGTGTACCACTTATCTCCCGCTTCGTCGGTACGCGTGGATGCGTAGTCCGCAAAAGCTGTTCCGGGGAGTTCCACACAATCACGAGTGTCATGGGGACCACTACATAATTCGCATGAAGAAGTGATTTTGTTCACTTGGCTTGAAGGCTTGGGAGCTTCGTAGGATTTCATGAGAAACTTGACTTGGTCCTCAAGTTCCATGATCCTACGGTCGGGAGTGCTAGAGTTGTTCGAAGGCAAAGATATTGCCTTGACCGTTTTGTTCAAATCACGGGGATCATTCCAACTTTCATTGTCATAGAGAGCAAGATCTTCTATGAGTTCCCATGATTGTTCCGCACTTAGATCACGTAGCTTACCACCGGCCGATTGGTCAATGGCTCGCCTCGTGGAGAGATCGATATGGTCATAAAAGATTTGGACTTGGAGCCAAAGATCTATGCCATGATGAGGGACTTTTTGGAGTAAGTCCTTGAAACGAGTCCATGCTTCATAAAGAGATTCATTTTGATGTTGTTGGAACATCAAGATGCCATTTCTAAGCTTAGTAGTTCTCCCCGGTGGGAAAAATTGAGCAAGGAAACGAGTGGTGAGATCATCCCATGTGGTGATGGATCCCGCGGGTAAACGCTCAAGCCATTGACTAGCTTGATCCCGTAGAGAGAATTGGAATAGGCGTAATCGGGTTGTCTCTCTAGTTTCTACATCTAGGTCTATGGAATCTACGATTTTAAGGAAGTCCTTAAGATGTTGATGTGGATCTTCGGAACGAAGTCCATGGAATGCACATCCGCTTTGCACCAACCGGATGGTGTCGGATCGCAAGGGGTCACATTGGCTCCGGTGAGCTCAATGGTGTTTCAGTAGCCTTGGTGGCTAGGTCGGGAATACTCTCCTAAGGTTCGGGGCTTAAGGGGTTCTAGTGGTGGGTTTTGTTGTGGTGGGATGACGGGTTCAAAGATGTTCCCATCGTCCATGATGTCGGGTGGTGAAGAGTTACGAACAAAAACACAAAGAAATAAGATAGACTAAAGAAACCTAAAAATAAAAATAAAATCTTACTAGAAAGGAATCTAGCAAGTAGACCTAATAAAAAGAGATTCTAACCTAGACAATAACTATTCCCCGGGCTGCGGCGCCAAAAACTTGATGTGTAGGGATTACACCAGGATTTACCTCTCAAGGGATCTTGAGAAGCTTACAACCCCCACCAGGCAGTGTACCTGATCGATGTAGTATAGTATAATGACAAGTACCGGGGGATTGATCGTTCAGCTAGGAATAGTGTCGCTAGGATTAGAAAACCTAAATACTAGTTCTGAAGATGAAGGATGATTATTTTTGTATTTTTGTGTTTTTTTGAAAGTAAGTAAAAATCTCAGGTTTGAAGGATTTGGGCGGAATTAGTTGCTAGTCAACTAACCCAATACTAAGATGCAATCAAAATAAAATACTAGAAATGAAAATAAATTAAATTAAACTTAGGTTGTGAGCAATAAGTGGAGAAATGTGTTTACTTAGATTTCACTACTCCCTAGATATCTTTCACACGTTAATTACTTGTTATAGTTGCATGGATGACGGATTGTATTCCTTAATACCATTCATGGGGTGACGTACTTAACTACCCAATCCTATGAGTGCCTACTTCACTCCTATGTCGAGCCGGCTAAGAAGCTCCTAACATGGGATCATTAGAATTTACTCATGCATTAAATACAACCAATAAAACCTAGTACACAACGGTTCATGTTTCCTAAGACGTTCAAGCATGTTACCATTTGGAGATCTGCCAGTTTTCTTAAGCCTAACATTGAAATCATTCATCCAATACAACCATAAACAAGTAATCAACACATAATCAACATCTAGGTTTCATTAGATCTAAGCAAACACAAGATAAATCTAGCCTAGCATGGTGGAATCAAGACAAGCACAAGATATAGACAACCAACACATAGACATATTGATTGAATTAAAAGAACACTTATCTCAATAGCACATGTAAGGGTTCAAGGGCTGAAAACCCTTGAAAAACCTATAAAAATCGTATATGGTTCGGCCTTAGGGTTTCTCCAAACTTGTTCCTCTTAATGAATGAAAATTAGAAAACTATATATATAAAATTGAGTCTGACAGCGTCAAGAACAAATGGGTGACGCCGTCATCTTGCCGCCAAAAGAATTCTCGGACTGCCTTGATCTACATCTGACGCCGTCATGTATTAAGTTTTTCCAGGCCGTCACGTAATTTACTCTTAAAGCTCTTCCTTGTGACGCCTTCATTTCTGTACTGGGCCGTCATGAAATTTACTCTTGACGTCGTCAAATTATTACTCTTGACGCCGTCAAACACTGTTCCCAACTTGGAAAATTAAGTCTTTGGCGTTTTCTTCACTTTTATGCTCCAAAAACGTCCGAATTGCTTCCTTTTCCAGATTTCTCTCCCAAAGTACCTAAAATCATAAAAGGAACGATTTAGGGCAATATTTGATCAAATAAATTCAATTCCGGGCTTAAATGACCCCTTAAAAGTGGTTCATTTTTCGCCTCATCAAAATGACACTTATAAGTGAATTAAATCAAATCAAGAGGACCATGGTGTGTCTATTAAGACTTTGTTTGTAACAAGTCTAGAAATCCATACTATCATAACTAACCACTTATTGCACATTGATACACTTTAGGATTAATCCTCCTAGTCTTGTAGTTATGAGATACTTGATGTTGCTTATTACTTCCTAGCACTTATATTTTATTTGCTTGATGAGCATGTTTGCATGCTAGATGAAATTGCTTGTTTACTTAATCTCTTTGGTTAACATGCTTTGGCTACATAATTGCCTACATAATTAGTATATGCTTAATTGCCTTAAAGAGTTGGACTTGTTTGAAACCAAAAACACAACCTTTCTGCAATTCACTACCAAAATTTCTGGCAATCTGTGAATCACCAGATGGGAGGCCCCCTTAAATCATAAGGCGGCCCCCTTAATTATTAAGGGGACCGGTCTCCAATTAAGGTGACCGGCCATCTGATTGTCGAAGGTGTTTTTTCCCTTTTCTACTTTTTAGCCCATTTCATCCTACACTTACCAAAATTCACAAACCTATTTTATTCTAAACCTTCTATCAAAGTTTATCCATCCTTAATCCCACCTATCCTACACTATAAACACTCTCATTCCTCATAATCTCCATTCATCTCTTCATGTCCTCTCCCATCAAACCAAAACCACCAAGAAACCCCGTTTGGAGAAGAAAGCTTAACTTCCATTAAAAGCCCGTCAAACCAAATGATGTTGTCAAACATCTAACACCAAATTCCTCCTATGTCTTCAACAATACATACCTAACACCTCACTCTCTTTCCCACCAACATTACATATCAACAAACTTTACTCACCCATATCCTTTTACATTACACTCAAACCTCATAATCTTTACACACTCAAACATCATAACTTTTACTCACCTAAACCTCAAATTTCATCTCCTAGTGCACCTAATGCACCTTCTATAACACCCTCCTACCAAGAAATCCCTTCCATGAACATCGCTCTTTCACTCTCACTAATCACATCACTTGATACTCATTTCCCATCTTCACCTATAACTCCACCTAGTCATCCTCACAAAAAGATTCAACCATATAACCATTTCCAACACTCTACAAAGTGTGTCATCACCACTACAACTTAACCCATGAAGGTCAAACCATATATCATGATACACAAACCTCATGTTCACTTAAATGAATCTTTCATAAACGTCATCATAATAACCAAACATCCATCCTTGTTCCCATAAATACACCTTCATCTCACCAACATAAGCCATATGAAGAGCATGTTCAATCTCAAAACACCAATTCCAATCTCATTCCTAACACCTCACATTTTGTTCAACCTACCAATCCACCATCCAAAACATCCTCCACTCATGAAACATCTTATTCTTCCACAACTTCATTCTCATCCATTCATGATTACCCAAACTTTCAAATATCTCCACCACCAAGAGTATCACCACCACCTTCTACCAACACACATGTTATCCCTATGTTGCATGTCCAATCATCCATCTCTAACAATAACCACACTCCACCATCATCACCTTCCTCCGAACACTTGAAGTTCATTGAAGAACTCAAGGAAGCCCATGAGCTTTGTGCTCTTCTTGCCTTACACCTTGCTCAATGCAACTTGGAACAACTTTCCTCTAGCTCTCCTTCATCACCCCACAACTTGAATCAAGTTGAAAAACATGTCTACAATTGACCTTGTTGCATCTTTCTCCTAAAAACCATTGCATTCAATGAACACTTCACTTGGATTGAATAACTTCTCACTAGATCATATCCAATACCCTCACTTGAACAACATCCAAAACCTCAATCAATCTCTTCCGCTACAAACTCTCCACCACCAAACTCTCCAACATTCATGTACCCAAACATATACCTCCATTAATCTAACAACCTTATCTTAACTCAACCATTTTCATTCCAAACACTTCATCATCAACCATCTAAGCATACTATATGCTTATGATTTTCACTTTTAAATACGAATCAACCAACCTTTTGTTGCAAGCAAGTCCGATGGCTCTTTTTGACAAATTAGGATCTTTTACTTATTGAATGCATTAAGCATAATAAATAAATATATGGCTATGTGACCTTAATATTTGTTTGCTATGCTTGTTGTTTTCCTTATTTTGCTATATATGCTTGTGCTTCTAATATTTTTCTTGCGAGCATTCCATATCTCGATTCCTTGGTGCCCTCGAGTGAGGGGGAGCACACATCAAGGGGGAGCTTTCATCACGTCTAACTTCATTTATGAAGCTAGTCAGCATAACCTTTTTGATTCTACAAAAAGGGGGAGAAGTTAAAATAAACTCACTAAATACATGTCTAAAAATTAATTTTTAGACTTGATGAGTTTAGGTTTTGTAATTATCAAAAAGGGGGAGATTGTTAATATAAATAATGCCTAAAAATGTTATTAACGTATATCGATATCTCTATATTTTGATAATCACAAAACGCAAACTCATTGAACTACAAATTATAACGTAAACACGTATTTAGTCATAAATATTCACTTTAGCATCAAAATCACTTAAGGTATGAATAAACAAAATGTCTAATGCATTCTATGATCAAAGAAATTTTTATTTTTACAAACCTTACATTTTTTATAAAATGGGACAAACATTTTTAAACTTATAAAAAATGTTTTTATATTTATAAGAAATGTTTTATTCAAAATAAATATTTTGAATTCACATTTCTACCCAAAAAAGGGCTAGATTCTTCAAATAAAACCTTCCCCATAAAAGGACAAAAATTTCTGAAGAAAATTTTTTTAATAGGGCGGCCCCTTAATTGTATGGGCGGCCCCCTTAATAATTAAGGGGACCGGCCCCTAATTAAGGGGACCGGCCACGCTCCCGAACAATTTTTTTTCTTATAAATACTGGCTCAAATCTGGCATTTTTCCTTACCTTTGTGCACAAAAACCTTCTGTAAAAATCTCTCTCAATCCTTCTAATAAATCCTTTGATCATATAATCATAAGCTTTTGTTTCCAAGTGATTCAAGCTTCTACCATTCAAGTGCAAGAGAAGAATACTTCTATCCATCAAGACAAGAAGTATTACAACATAGTGTGATCCCTTCATCTAAGTTGTTTCTACATCACCATTTATATATTATTCATTCATTTGTGTATATGTTGTGAATATTAATTAGATAGTTGTAAATATAAGGAGTTAGGCTAGTAAGGTGTGTAAGTAAACAAGTTGTGAAGAAGATAGTGGTGTGAATAAGTAGTGTTGGTGTGAAGAAGAAAGTAGTGTGCTTAGGTGTGAACAATTTGTGAATTAGTTGTGAAGAAGGTGTGAAGAAGTTGAAGTTTTGAAGAAATAGAAGTTGTGAAGTAGTGAAGAGATCAAAGTCGTGAAGAAGAAGTTGTGAATAAGGTGTGTAGGATTAGTGGTGTGAGATTCGTTCTAGCTAGGATTAGAACTTGACATTTATCTTAGTGTCGTTAATTGGTGTAAGCAAAAGTTGTGTAAGGTTTTCTCTGCCATAAGGGAGCTTGTTGACATAGTGAATAAAACTTTCGAGCTAGGTTCTCGGGGAGTGGAGTAGGGCAAGGAAGGTGTGCTTGTAGCCGAACCACTATAAATCTCTCGTGTCTCGGTTAGATCTTTCCATTTCTCACTTCCTTATTATTTACTTACATTATTATTACTTTAGTACTTAGTTACATAATTGCTTATATTGTGCAAGACTTGAATTCACATAATATCGAATCAAAAGTTTTTAAAAGTAAACAAAGTTTTAAAAACAAAGGTTTTCATAATAAATTAAAAAGACGTAAAACTATTCAACCCCCCCCCCCCTCTTCTAGTTTTTCACAAAAAATAAGATTAGTTTATTGTGATCTTTTATTCATTGTGTTTTTTGTTTTAATTACAAGAGGTTGTTATGTAAATGTTTTGATCCTAATATCATCAATTTTGAGATCGTTGTCAGCCAGCATGCTGGAATTACGACGTTTTTTTCGAGAATTCCTCTTGCTCCATCTGAAGAAGATATGTTCCCTTTTAAACTAATGAGAAAGCAATTTCCTGTGAAAGCTCAAGGCCATAAAATTTCAAATGTGGGTATCTACTTGACAGACCTCGCATGGCTAGCTTTATATTGCATTGTGTAGAGGTATATCACGTAGAACTACAAAGGTATTAGTGAAGTTTATCCAAGTGTTCGGTCAAGAAAGAGTCCACACCTCAACTGTCATTTACCAAGAAGTTTTACGAGACAAATAACGTGCATTGTTAGTTATTTCATAATTGTTGTAATATTTTATTTTTATTTTCACTAAATGCTTTATATTTTCTTTAATACACTTAAAAATTTTTTTCTTTATGTTGAATTATTGCATGTTACAAACTTTTTCAATTACATTTTGATATTTTATGTTTTAAGTATAAACATATGCGAAACACTTAACCACAATATTGCAGCTATAATTGTTTGCCAGTAGAGAATCCTCTTGCATGCACGGGTACTCACCTTGTATATTTAAAATACGAAAGTTCAGAATTTGAATACTAAAAAAACAGCTGTGGTTGCTGTCAATCATTGAGTTTTTTTACTCCCTCCGTCCCATATTAAATGTCATGTTTGACTTTTCAAAGTCTTTCTTTCTCAACTTTAATCTTAAATATTTGTGTTTATGTGATATAATACTTGATACAAAATATATGAATGGATTAAGTTTTAAATATATTTTCATTGCGTATAATTTTTATCAAATAGTATATAACACAAGCAAAAATATTTAAAGTCAAAGTTGATAAAGAAAAATTTGAAAAGTCAAACATGAACATTTAATATGGGACGGAGGAGTATTTTATATTATGCTGGCAAATGGTTACAATCATTGATTAAACTTAAATTACCATACTAAAATTTAGAATGTTAAATGATATAAATAAATGTTTTGATTTATAATGTTTACCAAGTTTATTTTATTTTTACAAAAAATAAACATTTTTATGAAAACAATTATGTTCATTCAATATGCTTCTACTTTCTAACCATGTTTCACCATGACACAAGTTAGAAAAAACTTTTAAATTTAAACCGTGTTAGTTTTAACTTATGATTAAATTTTAATAATGTAAATAAACTTCCTATTTTTATAAAACAACGGATTTTATTAAAAAAAACTAGCAAGAAGCTAGAAAACCAAACATTACATGATTATAAGAGAAGGATATTTTTAACCAATTTACCCAACTAAATTTTAACTTGCATCTATATCTACACCAATAAAACGAACGGGTCACAAATCGTCAAATAACATCACTTTCGAAGGAATGCTCAAACCAAATAACGACTTATTCCGAAAATTCAAAACAAGCCACCACATGATATAGAAGAGACCTTCCAACACCTGTTTAAGATTGCATGGAAACTGAAGATTCGGCAACCAAACCACCCATTCCTCGTATGAAACAACCTCCGAAACACTAAATCCCACCAAGTAGCAATCTTACTGTAAATCTCTCTTGCCATTGGACATGAAAAGAAGATATGACTTGAATTCTGCTAACTTTCCACAAATCGGACATAAAATGGATTGAATATCCACACCTCTTCGAGATAGATTAAGCCTCTAACTTTCCAAGCATCAATATTGACTTTGATCGGGACTGCCTTTATCCAACGAGTTTTTGAAGATACCTCCGGTAACATATGGTCATCAATAAGCCTCTTAACCGAGGCAACAAAGAAAACTCTCGAGCCCACCAATGACCATACCCATCTATTTTGCATCACTGGAATTTGGAAACCATCTACGTTGGCCAACAAATCTGTAAAGATTGATCGAACTCAGCTCCACCCCTCGGATTACGACGCAAAGAAAAACCCACATTATCATGTGCCAACTTTGAAGCTACTATGATCTTCTTGATTGATTCGAGCTCATAAACTATAGGATATAAGAATTTAAAAGCAATATTTCCTTTCCAAATGTCCTCCCAAAACAAAGTATCTTCACCATTTCCCACCTTTTTCTTTA
The DNA here is from genome assembly GCA_030686995.1 of Artemisia argyi. NCBI lineage: Eukaryota > Viridiplantae > Streptophyta > Magnoliopsida > Asterales > Asteraceae > Artemisia > Artemisia argyi. The sequence continues at coordinate 88,007,803 of CM060676.1, forward strand.
TAAGACCAAGAAGATCGATCTCTTGATTCTTAATATGTGTCAAGTCATGAAAAATATCCAACCATATAGATGGATGGGAAGGCTTAGTTGATTTACCAAGAGCATCATCCTCACCATGCACAACTTTAATAACCCTAGCCCATAATGATATATTTTTATTTTGAAAATGACACACCCACTTAAACATAAGAGCTCAATTCAAGGAATAAAAGCTCGATATACATAGACCCTTTTCTCTTTAGAGATCAACACATTATTCCATCTAACCCAGTCATCTTCTTTTCTTTATCCTCCTCCTCATTAAAAAAATGACTTCAAATGGACTCCATTCTTTTTAACACTTGCATAGGAACTTTTGTAACACCCCAACCTGACAAGGGTAAAGATGTCACAATAATATGGTTTCATATCAGAACATACATAACTAAACAAAAGCGGAAGTCTTACACAAATAACTTCAAACTAAAATGACTATGGCCAAATCTTCACTCAGCTCTACTCTCAATCCCAGAAAGCTATCCCAAAAGCTATCTTGAATACCTGCCGCGGTGAAAAGAAATGCGCCTAAGCTTAAAAAGCCTAGTGAACAGATATATAACAAAAAATGAAACGAAATATAAATGCTGAAGTACAAGTGTTATAATTTGGGAAACATAATTTAGGCATAACGGATAGTACGGAAATGTAATGTGTAGTTCAGTTAAGGAATTTATACAATCACTTGTATAAACAGAATCAGAATATACCATGAGCTCAGAAACATATCATATCATATCATAATCACATATCTTCATAATCATATAGAGGGGAGACCTCTCAGAAAATTAAACAATATGAGGGGTGTCCTCATTAAATGGAGTAGCTAGCTCCCAGAAATGTGAAGGATGTATATTGCACACACAGCCACATTCACCAGACAATAACATATAACAGATAACAAATAACAGATAACAGATAACAGATAACAGATAACAGATAACAGATAACAGATAACAGATAACAGATAACAGATAACAGATATAGGATGCATCCATACGCCCCTGAAAATAACCCATCACCATAGTGCACATTCATATATAATAGAAGGGACATGGTAGAACATCACTCTACTGCCCTAGAGTCATGTCAGAGGAATATCCCTGACATGGACATGGAACCCCCATGCCTAGTAAAGCTCAGGTAACTTAAGGTTCATATCAAAGGCTCAAAACATAGTTGTCATATCAGAAGGTTTAAACAACAAAGTTTTCATAGCAAAGGTTCAAAACAAAAGGTTTCAAAATCAAGGTTCATAATCAAAGGTTGTAATCACAAAGGAAACCTTAAGAGTAAGGTCAGAATATCCGTACCTTGAACAAATGCAAAGCTGACAGAATAGAAAGGATCAAAGAACGAATAACACCCTTCTTCAAAAATATACTGTTAGGTCACCATTTATGTAAACACAAGTATGATAATGAAAGAAATGAGACGAGAAAAGAGATTGGTTGATTATAAGAAATATGAAAAGTGAAAGAACAAGTGTTTCCTTAAGATAATCAAATAACCAACAATTAAAAGAGTTACATAAGCTTAGTATTTATAGGAGGAGGAGTAGGGCAACACTCCCTTCCTCCCTCCTTTCCTTTGGACGTGGGCTTTAAGGCCCATGGACTTACATTCTTAAGCCTTATAAACATAAACTAAGTAGAATAAATAACTAAGCAACCTATTACAAAAGGTAATGACCGAGACTTGACTAAAATACGAAAGTATGATCCCAACAATCTCCCCCTAAGGGTCGGTCATCACGGTTGCTTGACGTCTTCATCTTAGTCGTTGACTTGTGACATGTAAAACTCTAGACATCTTCAAAATGGTTGAATGATAATGAATGTACTTTGCTCTTTGTCTTTGTTCTTTGGTGATGATGTAGTGATTGTGTCACGAAGTATTCTGCCATTCATCACTCCTGCGTCTGTGGTGGTTGTCCGCCATTCCAACATATTCATACATCTTCGAACTTATACTTTCACGTGCACGAGGTTCCTTTTCATATTCTGAGATCTTTAAGTCTTTATACTTTGTAGATTCTTCTTTATTGACGTAGAATCTTTCTTTGAACTTTGTGGTGCTAAGATCTTTGGGGGAGCTTTCTTATGCTTCAAGATGTATGTATGAGCATGTTGGAATCTACCATCATGGAAGTGAGGTACCTGCAAGTAAACAGTTAGTAATAAATCTCCGGTACTTACAGATAAGGATATAGCGTTCATCAACAGCATATTGTGAAGACTCCCACTAATCCTTATCCAGGCCGTTCCCATATCAGATACTCCCGAAGGAGCTTACGAGACCTACTAAGTAGCTCAATGACTGGGTGAGTCGCTGGGGATCACTCCACGACTATAGACCGCTATGGAACCACCGCAAACACTAAGCGTAACCCTTATGGGGTTACCGAAGTGACCTGCTGTCAGGGCTGTTTGATGTTGACCCTGGCAGGATTTCCGTTCAATCATTGAGAAATACATAAGTAATCCTCTCATAAACGTTATCGGCAGATTGCTAAGATCTGCGAAGGACTCGATAGTTTACAACTGGTGTCCATTGATGTAGAACGCCAGTTGTAGAAATACTAAGTGTTCCTAAGAGATCATTGATGTATCTCAAGGCTCTAGACTCTATAAGTGCACACCTAGGTTTCCTATGAGGAGACTAGGGAGGGGTCTCCTGCTTCAATATCAACCGTCTCTAAGAGATAGGTCGATAGGTTACGCTGGTTCCCCGTGAGAATGAAACAAGTCCTTTTAAGAGAACTTGAGTGGTTAAGAAGGTTTAGTGCATTGCGTCACTGGGTCCATGACGACTTTGTCTTCAATACCGGTGTTGTCTTTTGCAACAACCAGTAGCATACGTATTGAACCCGGTGTCTGCCCTAAGGTTGAACATATGGAGGGCTATTTCTTTTCACCCTTTACTTTTACTTTTCTTTTTAATTCTTCAACTCCTTCTTTCCCTTTCATTCTTTTCTCCTTTTTTCGTATCATACCTAAGGACTTCTAATTCTAACTATGGGAGATGTCCTTGGGTAGATCCCTCCGGCTCTGGCGGATCATAGGACGGTTATTCCTATCTTAATCACCTTATAACTCCGACAGTAGCCAAGAAACCTTTGATTGAAAATCTCTCAAAGTGTTTGTGATAATCAAATATTTTGGTTAACACTTTGAGAGTTTTGTGTACACTTTTGAAGGGCTCCCCCTGCACATGTGCTCATAAGTGTTAAATAAATTTGCACATGCGGGAGGAGCAAGCACTTTTGAATTGAACCACTTTCCGTGAACAAGACCGATTCGAGACACGCTTACATCACTAGTTAAACTAGCTTGAAGTTATTTCCCGGCCTGGTCAAGTCCACAGAAAGTTTCTCGAGACGGTACATTTCTACTAAGACATATCCTTTTCGAGACACGCTTACGTGGTTAGTTAAAGAGATGCATTGTCAGCTTTTAGGTGACAACTAGTCCTAGTAACTAACTTGATGTTATTACCCGTCGAGGATAAGTCTTTTCGATATTACTAACTTTTATTGTCTCGTCAATTCCTGGGTCAATACTGAGTCTAGCTCGCACATGATACAACTTTTAAGCTTTGACTTCGTATATTTTAATCACTTTTTCATTTTCTCCCCCTCAAAAATAGCATATAAAATGATGTTTTTGACAATCTTTTAGATTAAAATATGCCTTTTGAGTCTTACGGGGAGATTCACCAAGAACTTTTGATTTTGAGCCAAGTATTTTGTTTTGACAAGTGCTCTCCTTCAACAAGTGATTAGGTCTTATTGAGGTGAAATACTTGTCCTTTTGAGCAGAATTATGAAAAATCATAAACATTTGATTAATTCTACTCAAAAGTAAGAAGCCTTCGCTCCTTATATTAGGATTGAGGCACTGATACGTACCTCAGGGTCCTTTCTTTACAAGTTCGGGTTGTGCACTGTAATGCGTACACAAGCCATTATGAAGTATACAATTGACAAATCAAATCAAACTCTTACAACTTTCTACCAATCAGGTCTCTGAAATGTCAACACCGGAAACTTTTGTCTGCCTCCAACATAGCTTTCCAATCTCCTGAACTGATCCCTGCGCTTCAGTCTGTTTTCAATCCTTAGAATGAATCTGCGAGCATCTCTGGTCTCATTGGTATTCCACCTTTTAGATTTTCCCAGAGCAATGTCATCCAATCTGCTTTTGATTCCATCTCTGACGAACTTCAAGGTTTCATCACAGAACTTATGAATTTCATTGTATGTCATGAAGCAGTTGCGACCGTTTACACTGCGGTAGGTGAACCCAAATGGATGTCTGATCAAGGTGTATTGAGGTAGATGTTGAAGGTCGGGGATATCGAACATGTTGGGTTTGGTGAGATTGAGCTTCTTCTGATAACTTTCCACTCCCAATTGAAGATCTTCTACTCTTTCTCTGATGACTATCTGCCTAATGAAGATTAGGAGAGCTTGGATAAAGGCAAGCTGCATCTCTTTAGGCAAGCTACAGAGCTTTCCTTGAACTTTGAGCAGGTACATGTCTTCGATGTCATTGAGAAGTAGTCGTGGAAAGTCTGACTCAGAAATATCGTACTCCTTTTCATCAAGTCTTTTCAGTGTGATTTTGCTGAGGAAGGGGTACCCAAAGTGAGTGACAGTCAAAATGAACTGAATCGAGACTATCTTCAAATCACTTGTCACATCGCCCATCGTCTGATTAAGTCTGCTGCTTCGATAGTATTGTGCCCGGTTGTCTGGCCAATGATGTATACCGTAAAGTGCGTTCCGGTCATATTCAACAACTTTATCAACGAATATTGCTGAAGCTTCTTCTTCGATGGCATTGTTGAGATATCGAGCTGCAGGGAGAAAGGCGAGTGATGTAACGTACTTCTTCTCAATCTTGCTGCCAAGTTTCAGAAATTCCAAGTCTGTGTTGAAGAAGAACTTGTACGGGATCTTCGGTTCCTTAGGCTTCCCAATCATTGGTAGTGGTTTGGACCAGTCGGTAATGTAAGGTGCGGTTTTCTTTGTGACCGGATCGACATAAGATTCAGGATTGATCCAGTCAATATTGCTTGACATAGCTCGAGCAATATTTTCCAAATGGTACTCAAGCTCGATTGAGTTAGCAGACCGATCTTTCAGAAAATTGAATGCATCATTCTTGATTCTTCGCAGCTCTTTCTTATTCATCTTTTTCATCTTAAACTTTTGCTGAATCAATTGAGCGTATTCCACCGTTCGACTATCTTGAGGTTCATGATTGTCTTCAAGTGGTGGTTGCGAATTGATCATCTTCTCAAACCAGGAGTATTCGGCACTATCGTCTTGGTCTAGCCATTTGAGGACGGTTTTCGGTTTCTTTGGTTCTGTGCCTTTTGATGAGGTGTCCGGTTTGGGTTGATGATGCTTTCCTTTCCTTTCTTTCTTCTTCTTAGAGGATGGTTCTGGAACTTCATCGGGTTGAGGAATCTCGTCACCACCGGTGTATTCAAAGTGGTCGTGTGCCTTGGGAGCGGAACCTGATGCCTTCGGTTGTTGTGAGGATGTTGTTGTTGTTGGTGGGATGACCGGTGTTTTAGATTGAGATGAGGGTCCTTCGGCTTGTTTCTATTTATGTGCCTGAGAATTAGGATCCCTGTCTTCATCGTCTCTTTGACGCTTCAGTTTATCGGCCTCTGTGCTGCAAGTCTCTTTGGTCATCTTGTCTTTCAATGCTTCCAGGACTTTGGCTTCTTCAGGAGACAATGTGAACTTGCTTGCCAGCTTGTCCAAGAGTTGAGCTTCCAATTCGTCCATAGATAGTCCTGGTAGTGGAACAGTAGACTTGTCAGCTTGAAGAGTAAATGTGGTTGATCGGATTACTTTCTTGACAGCTTGCTCTGCGAACTTGGTGAGTTCGTCTCTCATGGGTGCCAGTAGATCTTTCAACTCAGCAACTAAATGTTGTTCCATATACTGATGTGCTTGAGCTGCTAATGTGGCTTCCAAGTTCTCTTGTACGTCTTTAGCTAAGAAAGTATCAACTTTATCTTGCAGCTCTTGGACGTTCGAATTCAGCTTCGTCAATTTAGCAACTTTGGTTACTAGTGTTGCAACCTGATCTTCCAGTCTGCTTTTTTTTTCATGTACTCTTTTGAATGCTGACTCTAGCAACTTTGATGCAACAGAGGCTTTGGTGCTTGGTTTCTTGATTGATTTGTCGTGGGTTGATTCGGATGCAGGAGGTGATGACTGTGAGGATTCAATGATGGTGGTAAGGTCTTTGTCATCTCCTCTTTGTGGTTCGGGTTGATCAACTTTCTTTGCTTTGGCTGCTTCCTCTTCCAACCTTTGTTCTTCAGCCAGTCTTTCAGCTTCGGCCTTAAGCCTTAATTCTTCATCAAGCTTGGCTTCTTCTTCCTTTTTCAACTTTTCTTCAGCCAGCTTGGCTGCCTCTTCAACCTTCTTGCTCTCTTCCATTCGTATTGTCTCTTCCAGTCTGGCTTGTGCAAGCTCCTCAAGCCTTGCTTCTTCAGCTTCCTATTTTCTCTTTAATTCCTCTTCCTGAGCCCTTTCTCTGAGCTCCATTTCTTCCATAGTCATCAACCGTGGAGCATCAGTATCCATGGGATCTTCCTCTTCTTCTTCTCCCGTTGCTGAAGCATTAGTCATTTCAATGTCTGTGGGAGATACCGAAGGATTGTCGTAGGCGACCAAGTTAGTGTTGATCCGTGTGGCAGACTCAGGAATACTGCTTGATCCACCAGCTTCGGTAGTTTGAGAGAACACTAGAGGTGGAGGTAGATCATCATAGAATGTATCAATTTTGCTGTGGAGGATACCCAGCTTGAGAGCTCTTTCATTTTCTTCTTCAACTGAAAGGCCTTTGTCAGAATGAGCAGACTCTTGTTCAGCTGTCATCGGTTCCTTCATCTTCTCTCTCCTGATTCTTTCTTCTTCCAAGATGGTCTGTGCTTCAGTGAACGGTCTTTGATTGAGATATGATGGATATTCGACATTATCAGCAAACTCATCAATGTTTTTCTCCCAATATTCGAAGGTTAAGTCTTTGTCATCAATGTCATCAATGTTGACATTCTCGGTGATATTGGCAAAGGCTTCCCTGTAAACTGGACCTTCGTCGGACTCGGTTTCAGAATTAATCGGTTTTGGAGAAGATTGTGGTGAGGGAAACCACCCAGGTTCAGGAATGGATGCGGGCTGCTTGGCAGGAGTCCTTCTCTTGAGAGTACCCTTCTTCTTATGTTTAGACTTGGTAGAACTGCCGGAGCTCCCAGTCTTGGTACCTGTCTTCCCCTTAAATGGTAGAACTTCATCCAAGAAACCAACTTTTTCAGCTTCCAGAGCTTGAAGGTAGTATTTGAAGTTCGGGCAAAGCTTCACTTTGTCATTCAAGAGACAGTCGGGAAATTTCTTTCCTTGCTTGCGTGGGCTGGTGTCGAGTCTCTTGATGATCTTGAGAGTATCTTCATTTCTGAAAGTATTCTTATCTTTGTCATCAAGTCTCTGTGGGATATCATCATACTCACGAAGAAAGCTTTCAATGCGTAGTTTTGTGAAATGGACGAATGGAATGTTGGTGGTCTTGTGTTGAATGTGCCACACTAGGTCTTCCCAGATAATGCTGGCATAGTCAACTTTCTTCACATTAGCCACTACCCATAAGAGTTTGAGGTGTTGGAGCTAAGGGTGTTCATGCCCAGTGTCTCTTCCAGATAAGGACTTGGCAATCAGAATGTATAGGGTTCTCCATGGTTGTGGAAGAAATCTAATGTTGACCCTAGAATGTCTTGTAACAACTTCTTCTGATTCGTCATAGCCAATATCTCGTAACCACTCTATCAGCTCTTCTTCGGTGGGTACTTGATCATATTCTTCATCTGGGCCGAGTTCTGGTAACCCAAGAACATTCCTGAGTGTGTCTATATCCACAGTAACCTGACGGTTATGAAGCATACAGGTGAAGGAAGCCTCCCCAAGATCTAGCTGAAGTGTATGCCAAAACTGGTGGATGTAAAAGCAGGAGACTGAGGCAGACTTGGTGAATAACAGCTTGTTGGGGTGATAAAGGAGAGCATCCACTGCAACAATACATAAGGACTCGTTGCAAGTGATTTTGTTGAAGTTGATTCGGAGGTTGTTCTTGCCTATTTTCCTGGTGTAATCAGCTGGAAAGGTCTCTTCCCATGAAAGTTTTGGTTCAGGTTCTGGTCCATAAGGAACGTCATTGTGTTCTGCCATGTGAATTGATCATAAACAAATACAAACATGGCAATGGTTTACTGTGTTAGCTCAGGCATAAGATTACATGATTTGCATATTATACATTGATCAGTGGGTGTTTGTGTGTGTGAAAACTTTTGATATATGACAAACTTGTGTTTTATCACATGATAGAAACTTATGACAATTAAGTTACAACATGAGTTTATCATTACAAGAAGTTACACTTTGGAAATTTTACAACACTTAGAAAAAAATTTCATGAATTTGACAAGTTTACGCGTAAGTGGATAAGTCTACGCATAACATGACTTAAGCGTAGGAAGTGAAATTAGGCGTAAAAGCCAAAGCTACGTGTAAGCTTATATGTTACGCGTAAGGTAAATCTTACGCGTAGGATAAAATCTTAGGCGTAGGAAATGAGCTTATGCAAAGGATTAACCTTAAGCGTAAGATATAACTTATGCGTAGGTTTTGACTTATGCGTAAGTTCAAGACTTAAGCGTAAGAACAAAACTTATGCGTAAGAATTATCATTAAGCGTAAACATTGTCTTATCCAAGACAATGTTTGTCCACGTGTCGAATCTTACGCGTAAGATTCAATCTTACGCGTAGGATGAACAACTTGCGCGTAAAAATGCCATTTTCCAGAGAATCACCTTGAGTTATTAGAGTTGTTTGATTCCTGAAAGTGTACAAAACATTACCACTGATCAATATTCATTCCATCACACTTAATATCCACTTTTTATGCGTAAACATGCCTAAACATTAGTTACGCGTAGAAATGCATGAACACACAATTACGATCACATACAAACATGATTCTGGGTAGAAATTAACATAGGGCAAGTGATTATTACATCCTAAAGAACATATGGTCCAAGTTATAACAACAATCATCCACTAAATCAAGAGATCGAGACTGCAAGTGCAACGAGCCCTAAATATTTAGTTCATGATCGAGAGATGTTACTGAAACAATTAACCCATAATAACATGATCTTAGACATATAATAACACAATCCCCATCACCAATTTCCATCCTAACGCGTAAAATCAAGAACCCTTAAATCTAGCGTATGAACCCTAATTCAAAAAACCAATCAATTGATGTTTCTGGGTGAGTTTAGAGATTAGATACATGTTTATAAACACCTTAGGAACATTTCCCATCAATCAATTTAATCATAACATCAACAAATTTCTGGGTTTATGATTTACGAACAATCCTAAGAACAAATAATCGATTATGACCATTTTAACCGTTGGATTGATATAAAACTTAAAACCATTGTTTATAAACATGATCAAAAACATTTGACACTTACAGATTCGAAGATTGATGCACGGATTATTCAAATGATTGTGAGTCGTTGATCGTGTAGGTGAAAGAGTTATTACTTTTGCAGGTGGGAGTAAATGCTTGGTCAAGGTAGTTTTGACCAATGGTAAAACTAGTTTAGTATTATGACACAAATGGCCCCTTAACCTTAACTTACATTTATTCTTAATGCCTAAACTCACTAACTCATTTAACTTACGTAAATAACACCAAGTTATGATAAGAACAACTTGTGGTACTCCCCCTCGACCTTAGACCGTAGTCTTAAAAGATCTTAAAAAATTTATTATTTTTGGTGAGGAGAGTAACCCGAAACACTTTTGATGCATCCTTTAAAGATAAAACGAAATATTTTTGGTAAAATGCAAGTATAAAAGTTAATATTTTTGTGAAAAAATTATTAAAATCCTTTTCCTCCCCCTCAACACTTGTTTTGAATAAGTAAAGACGTTTTAAAACATTAGTGTTGAAAAGAAAGGTATATACTTGCGTTTTTTTTGAAAGAATATTTACAAAGATAGTTTTGATGTTTGACGATCAATTGTGTTTTAAAAACTTTTCCAGATCCTCTGGAGTCAAACATCGCATACCAATTTGGTGAACTAGACTAGCAAACCTTGATGGTGCTATTTGATGAAGTGATATCGGAGATCGATGTGTTTGGATTTGCAATGATGTACTGTGTTACAGGAGATAGCAATTGCACTTTTGGAATCACAGTAGATAGGAATCTTGTTGAATAGGTAGCCATAATCCTTAAGTTGTGATCTCATCCAAATGACTTGAGCACAACAAGCAGACATGGCTACATATTCAGATTCTGTAGACGACAGTGATGTGCAGTCCTGCTTCTTTGATTGCCATGACACAAGTTTGTCTCCGAGAAATTGTAATCCACCAGATGTACTTTTGCGTGTGTCTAAACATCCTGCATGGTCAGCATCTGAAAAAGCAGTTAGTTCAAAGCCAGAATCCTTCGGATACCAGATTCCCAAGTTAATGGTTCTATTTATGTATCGAAGGATTCTTTTGACCTCACTGAGGTATTTTTTAGTTGGTTTGGACTGATAGCGAGAGCACATGTAGACAACAAATACTATATCAGGTCTACTAGCTGTGAGATACATGAGTGACCAAATCATACTGCGGTATTTGGTAAGGTCAACAGGAGTCCCATGTAAGTCAGCATCTAGTTTTGTGGTATAGCCCATCGGTGTATTATAAGTATCACAAGACATCACTCCATTTTTCTTTAAAATTTCAAGAGCATATTTGGACTGATTTATAAAAATTCCACGGGGTGATTGATGAACTTGTAGTCCTAGAAAGAACGAAAGTTCACCCATCATGGACATTTCAAAATTATCTTTCATTAATTTTGCAAAATCATTAGAGTAACTTCTTTGTATTGAGGCAAAAATAATGTCATCGACATATATTTGAACAACAAGTAAGTCCTCCTCGTAGGTTTTTGTAAATAGTGTTGGATCCACCGATCCTTTAGAAAATTTATTGGCCGGTAAGAAAGTGGACAGTTTGTCATACCACGCCCGTGGGGCTTGCTTAAGTCCGTAGAGTGCCTTTTTGAGTCGGTAAACGTGATTAGGACGCTCAGGATCAACGAAGCCATCTGGTTGGCTCACATACACTTCTTCACGGAGTTCTCCATTAAGAAATGCGGTCTTCACATCCATTTGGTAAACAACCATGTTCCTGTGTGCAGCATAGGCCAAAAAGATCCGAACAGCTTCATGTCTAGCCACTGGAGCAAAAGATTCAGCAAAATCAAGTCCTTCTAGTTGAGAGTATCCTTTCGCTACCAGGCGTAATTTGTTACGTATGACAGTTCCTTCAGCATCAAGCTTATTCTTCCAGATCCATTTTAATCCGATGACAAAGACTCCGTCAGGTCTTTCAACTAATTCCCAGACTTCTAATCTTATGAATTGCTGAAATTCCTCTTGCATAGATTCAATCCAGTTGTCATAAGTCATTGCTTCTTTAATGTTCTTAGGTTCTTCGTGACAAACTGTGAGTGCATAGATACAAGTTTCTCCATCAGTGTGAAGTCGTTGTCTTGTCATTACAGGTGCATCTGGATGGCCAATAATATGAACTAGTGGATGGTCTCGAGTCCATTTGTGTGTCGAAGGGTGTAATTGATAAGTATCTCGCATGTTAGCAGGATCCAAATTGCGTGTTGACGACTCAGCTATATCAGGAACTGTAGGAGCTGGTGCAAACGGGTTAATGAACGCATCAGGATCATGCTCTGCGGGTTGTGGAACTGATTGTGGTGTAGGATCTTCAGCTGATTGTCGTGAGTTAGAAACAGTTTGTTCTGCTGTAAATGGTGATGCAATTGGAGGACCGTCTTTCTCAACAGTTGTTGTAGTTTGTTGAGGTGAGTCAGGTACTTGAATGTTATCAGGTTGAGCAGCGGAATTAGGTGTGACCTCAGTAGGACAGTATTCAATTGTGTCATCAAACAGTGGAGCAAACAAGGTTTCCAATTCTTTCCGGTTGAGTGGCAATGGTTCAGCCGAAGAATTCGGAGAGTTAAGACGGTTGAATTCGGGTCCTAAGCTGTGTTGCTCAGAAGCCATTTGTGTGAGTTCATCAAAATTAGCGTGAATGGTTTCTTGAATTTCTCTTGTTCGACGATTCCATATCCGAAAACCTTTAGAATTTTCACAGTATCCAACGAACACTCCGATGTCAGCCTTTGCTTTAAGTTTACCTAAATCATCACGATCATTTTTCGGACAACAAAGTGCTCCAAATACATGAAAGTAATCGATGTTCGGTTTTCTCTTGTGAACAATTTGATAAGGTGTTTTGCGATGGCGTTTAGTGATCATGCAACGGTTTTGTGTATAACATGCGGTTGAAACAGCTTCCGCCCATAAGTAATCCGGTAATTGAGCATTAATCAACATAGTTCTAGCAGCTTCCACTAACGTCCTGTTGCGTCTTTCAACAACTCCATTCTGTTCTGGGCTTCTAGGAATGGATGTTTGATGTTCAATTCCCACTTTCTCGAAGTATGACCGAAGTGTCTGATTCTTAAATTCAGTTCCATTGTCAGTTCTGACTATTCGTACCATATTGCGTAGCTGAACTTGAATTTTAGTGAGAAAGGTGATGATCATTGAAGGAGCCTAATCTTTACTTCGTAAGAAATAAACCCAAGTCCATCTGGAGTAATCATCCACAATTACAAGAACATAGTGTTTACCGTTGATACTTTGAACACGCATCGGTCCACACAAATCCATATGAAGCAATTGTAACACATGATTCGTACTATGCTCAGGTTTATTAGGAAAATGAGCATGAGTACTTTTTCCTTGTTCACAGGCTGGACATAAGTGATCTTTGGTAAAACGGAATCTTGGAAATCCATCAACAAGTTTATAACGAGCAAGGGCAGTCATAGTTTTGAAATTCAAGTGCGAAAGACGTTTGTGCCATAACCAAGATTTAGTCGATTCCGCTTTGGAGAGAAGACATATCGGAGATGTTGCAATCATATCTGACATTGATATTGTATAAAGGTTGGAGCCTCGTGAGCCAGACATTAGATCGTTTCCTTGTAAGTCACGAACAAAGCAAGTTTTCTCACGAAATGCAACTTCTAGATCCCCATCACAGAATTGACCAACAGAGAAAAGGTTGTGTCCAAGGCCTTCCACATAATAAAAACGACTGATTTCAATTTTCCCACTTACATAGTCACCATATCCCATGATTAAAGCGTACTGATCATTCCCAAATCTGACAGTACCAATGAACTTTGAGACAAAGTTGTGTAACAGTTTGAGATTTCCTGTCATATGTCGGGTGCATCCGCTATCAACAATCCAGAGAACAATCTGTACCACCTGCATTACAAGAAGAAGACACGGATGAAACAGAAGTAAGGGTGGAACCCAAAGAAAGTGCGGGTTCCTGTTGGTTAGAAACACATGTATTCAACAATTTAGGAATCCATTTAAATTCTGGTTTGTGTTGTAACCAACGTTGCCAATTCCAACTAGTTTTTGCTTTCTTAATGTTTAATGCACTAGTAGTTGGCTCATTCCTGGATATGTTCTCGGCACCTATGGGGGTGACTTCAACTTCATTAGAAACCGTAAAAGACGGCTTTCCTAAGATAGACTTAGAGGCAGTAGTGGGCCTAGAAGGAATGCGAGTCCTACGTTTCTTATGACGATTGAGAAGAGAATTAGCTATACATTTTGTATGATCACCAGATGATACGCTTTTATGACAAAACACACAAGATGCATTAATATTCAAAACATTCAAAGGTTCATCATTCGTTACATTTAGATTTTGATTACAATTTGCCAGATTAGAATCTAAATCTGATGCAACATGAGTTTTATTCAAATTCCTAAGTTGATCTTCTACTTCTTGAGCTTCTAGTGATCCTCTTTTACATTGCCAGAGCCTATTCTTCCTTTTACTTTTACGCTTGGGCCTGCTAACGCTATTAGTGGAGTTATCAATATTAGTGTTTTGAACAACATTTCCTTTAGCAGTTTTGTCTAATTGATACAATCCTGGTGCTATCACCGTGGTGTCAACCATCTTTCCTTTTTGAAGTAGCTTAATTTTCTCTTTCAAATCGATGATGATGTGATTTTTATCCTGAATTTCAGACTCAAGTAAACCGTTGCAATATTTGATGTCATCGCGGTTTTGTTGCCATTCGGCGTTTTCAATTTTTAAATTCGCAATTTCTTACTCGTATTTGAGACACAGACTTTTGAAAGACTCATTGTTTTTGCAAAGTTGACAAGAGTTTGAAATATTTTGATTTTGAAGTTTCAATTCCCTTTCAAGACTTTGAGCTTGACACCATTCAAGCCTTTGTTTGAGTAAACAAATTTCTTTTGAAAACTGTTTTGTCACATCATCATTTGTTATTCTCAACTTATCATTTTCCTGTTTGAGTGTCTCAATTTCCGCATTCAACAAGTTATTATCAACACAAAGATCATCCATAAGCATAGAAGTACCAGATTTATAGAGATCATTCATGATAACAGACAAAATATCAGCATTGAGAACTTGTTCCAAGAGTTGATCAGCATCATTTTTTAAAACTCTATTTCTTTGCTTTTGAACCAAAATCTCATTTTCAGTAGAGTTGAAAACATTTATCATATTTTTGACCTCGTTTTGAAGTTCCTGATCCCAACGTGTAGCACAGAGACGGAGGTGTTTGACAATTGGCAGCATTTGTTTTTGAAAAATATCTCTCTTTTCTCGCTCGTAAGCAGATTGAAAAGTTTCAACTTTTATTTTAGAATTGCGTGCAATTGTTTCCTCTAAAATTTCGATGTCTTCCATAAAAGTTTTGTAATAGTTTAAGACACGACAACTTTTTGGTAAAGGTGTAAGTTCACCGGATGATGGTAAAGGACCATTTATTTGTGCTACAGTTTGGACAGGGGCCGCATTAGAGGATGAAACATATGACTCTTCGACAAACCATGATTTCTCAGGTAATTCCTTTTGAGTAACAAAAGATTTAGAAATGTGAGGAGCTTTTGAATAATCATATGGTGTCCAGTATTGAACGTAACTCATTTTAGATCGACTCTCGTCTTCAAGTTCTTCTTCTTCCTCAGTATCAAAAACAACAACACGCACAATCGTATTATCAAGCAAATGGTCCATACTGTAAATTTTAGGAATTTCTTTGAATGCCGTGTGAAGAAACATTGAATTGTAATCGCCAAGTGCAAATCCTTTATCGGGTCTTGGTTTTAAAGTAAATTTCTGAATTGTTGTGACAGAGTTCCCGTGTTTGTAAACAATGTTACGAAATTCTTTGAGTTGTTTTTCAAGATCAACAATATCACCGAGTAAGTCATCTATATACTTCCTTTTTCGTATTTTATGTTCACAAAAATCCTTTTTACAACTTGACAATTCTGTTTCTGTTTTTGAAAGTACTGTTTGAAGACGTTCAACTTGCATTTTCAATTCACACTTTTCAGTTTCGAGTTTCGAAATCAACTTTCCGTTTGACTCAATTAAATCTTGCATTTTGCGTTGAAGATCTTGTTCTTTGTCGTAAGAATCTTGAAAAGCTTTTTCAACACTTTTTGTATGTTTAATCTTGTCTTCCTGATTTGAAAGCTGAATTTTATAACACTCAATATCTCTTGCAAGTGAAGCATTTTTCTCTTTTAAAACTTTGTTTTTCTCATTGCATTTTATGATAAGCAATTGTTGTGCATCCAGTTGTTTAGATAACAATATTAGGTCAGGGTCTGAATCAAATGATGGTTCATGTTGTTCTATATGATCATGTTTATCATTCTCAATAGGATCATCAAATGAAACAACTGTGTCATCATCAAATATGACAACTGTGCTTATTTGTTCATCTGTTTGAGAAGATGAAGATGATGTAGATGGAACAACTTGCGCCATATTTGATTCAGAAGCAGAAGGTGAGGCTATTTCATGTATTAGGCATGCTTTATGGTCATGTACCTGAGACAAGCCATCAGTGTCATACACTGGACCTGAATCATTAAACTGAAGTTCCTGCATGTTGGCCATAAGCATCACAGCTGCATTGGCTTCCAGATCTTCCATGTCATCATCATTGTATACATTTGCCATGAAGTTGTTATCTTGTTCAGGGAAATGTCCATCTTTTTCATCTTGAAGAGCCATGAGTAATGCCTGCTTGTGAAACTTACTGCCCCGAGTCCTCGGTTTGGGACATGCTGTCGCTATATGCCCTTGTTCATTACAATTATAGCACCATACTGCATTTCCTGAGTTGGAGTTCCTAGTTGCAACCGGTTTAGACCTTTGCTGAGAAGACCCTGAGTTGTTCCTGAACCCCCCATTGTTATTAAACCTCTGACCATTCCCAAAATTTCCTGAAGAACTTCCTGAACCAGATCTACCATAGTTACGATTCTGAATTTCCACTCTTCCATCATTGACAACAGCTTGATTCCTTGTGTTAGAAGACGAACGTTGACGGTTGTTTGTTTTGTTGGAGAATTTGCTGAAAGCACGAGCAATAAGAGCAAGTCCCTGATTCAAAGTATTAAAGTCATCATCGTCATCTTCAGTGGAATTAGAATAATACACTACATCATTGTTGTTCATTGGAACAAGTTGAGTAGAAGTATTCTGTGGAGATGAATCATAAGGGACCATTTGGTTCGAGGTAGAAGACTGTGGATAACTGAAGTAGTTCTGCTCTTGAACATATGCATGATTAGACATTGGTGGTGGAGCATAGGGAGATTGAGCTACGAGAGCCAAAGAATTTGGTGTTGGTGTGTATCCTCCTCGTAGAGCTCGATCTTTTTCAACTTCAGGTTCATGGTGTTTCAGAAAATCATACAACAAACCATATGGAGCATCATGAAGATTTTTGGTTTGACGAACAAATGTCGCATATTTATGCCAATCTGGACCAAGACTACCGACGAATTTGGAGTTCACTGCTATCCTCGGTACTGTGATTTTGTGACGTTCCAGATCATTGACCACATTTGTGAAACGATGATAGTAGGATTCAAGTGACTCTATCACCAGGAGGACGTGGAGGATCAGCATTTGGATCACCAATGTCAAATCTTGTTGGCCACTCAAATGGTCCTTCAAGTATCACTTGTTTCAAGAATTTCCCATGAGGTTTCTTTAGTTCAAGAAATCGTAAGAATCGACTTGACCATTGAACATAGTTCCCAGGTGTTAGCATTGGAGGTGTTTCAAGTGATCCTGCCTCATGTCGGGATTGTTGAGTTGTAATAACTTCACACATTCTGTTAAACCAGTGAGGTTGTTTGGAGGAAAACTGAGTGTTTTGTTGGGACATTTGATATGGTTGTTGTTGAGGAATGATTTGATGTTGTTGCATCATGAGATATTGTGGTTGTTGATTAAACGGTTGTTGTTGAAAGTGTGTCTGTGAAGGTTGTTGATATGATTGTTGCTGATGGTATTGTTGTTGCTGATACTGCTGATGTTGTTGCTGAGGATTTGAGAAGTAGCAGTGTGGTGGTTGAGACATCTTTGAACACTTGTGTAGAAATGGATCTTTGTAGAAGATTGAAATGCACGTTCCTTTGGTTAAGTCCAAAATCCCTGGGGTAAGTTGAATTCTTACGCGTAACAATAATCTTACGCGTAAACTTTTAGGTTAAGCGTAAAGAGTAGTTTAGGCGTAAACAATAAGTTGATGCGTAAGTTTTCTCTTTACGCGTAAGCTTTGGCTTATGCGTAAGTTTAGACTTATGCATAAGGTTAAACAACCAAACAAATCTTTCAAACTTATCCAAGCTTGAAAGATATCCAAAGTCGAAGTATTCCACTAACTTATCCAAGCTAGGGAAGTACTGAGTCACCGTAGAACGAAGATAGAACCTTGGATGAAGTTAGGCGTAGATAACTGAAACTTACGCGTAAGATTGACTTATGCGTAAGGTTTAGGCATAGAGGCAACTTCTGCATAGGATCTGTCTTCTGCGTAGGAATCACAACTTACTCGTAGAATCTTGAGCGTAGGAATCACAACTTACTCGTAGAAATTGACTAACTCGTAGGTTTTAGGCGTAGAAGACCAAAGTTACTCGTAAGAACAGGGTTTTGACCTAAGTTACTCGTAGAAAGGACAAAAAGTACTGTTGACAGCTTTTGAATCGTACTATTCCCAAAAGTTACGCGTAAACAGGTCAGAAACTTGAAAAAACTCAAATTTTTGAAGAAAAATTGCTTAGAAATAAGGTACTTTTGATCAAATAACTTCACCAATACTTAGAAAACACTAAAATGAAAGATTTTGCTACCAAAAACTAGTTTTCCAATATCAAAGAAGCTATAAAACCTTACAAAAACCTTAAAAAATCAAAACTTTATGCAAAAACTAAGCTTCAAATCACTATATCAACCTTGAAACTTGTCCAAGCTTCAAGATTTGAGTGAAAGAAACAAAGAAAAATGCAAAAAGATGAAGAACAAGCACCTAAACCCCACGTTACCAAAAGAAAGTTCACTTCAATCTCTATTAGGCGAATGATACCACTTGTTAGGTCACAATTTATGTAAACACAAGTATAAGAATGATAGAAAAGAGATGAGAAAAGAGATTGGTTGATTATAAGAAATATGAAAAGTGAAAGAACAAGAGTTTCCTTAAGATAATCAAATAACCAACAATTAAAAGAGTTACATAAGCTTAGTATTTATAGGAGGAGGAGTAGGGCAACACTCCCTTCCTCCCTCCTTTCATTTGGACGTGGGCTTTAAGGCCCATGGACTTACATTCTTAAGCCTTATAACATAAACTAAGTAGAATAAATAACTAAGCAACCTATTACAAAAGGTAATGACCGAGACTTGACTAAAATACGAAAGTATGATCCCAACATATACACATGTGACTCAGTTATTAATAGCTTGCTCATTTATTTACTTATTCTTATTCCATATTAGATCTTCTATCCACTTTTAGTAACCTTTCTTATTAGTAACCTTAAACACATGATTAGGTTAAGTGCTCAATTAATTAGTAATATAATTTTAGGGTTCCTTATCACTTATATAGGTTTACAATAATTTTAGGGTTACTTATCACTTATACAGGTTTACAACTAATTCTTAAGTGTTTTATATCACAAATACAAGTATTCATGCGTAATTTAGTTATTATTCCCAATAGTAGTAAATTAGGGTTTTTAACATACTTAAACATGTTTTAGTCAAATTAAATACAATATTAGGTTATATAAAGATCATAGGTAGTTCATTTACTGTTTTAGACACTTAATTAAAGATTCATTATGATTATGTTACCCATATTAATGATATAATAAACTTTAAGTGTGTAAATCACCTTTTAAGAAAAATTCAGCTTTTATCCATAAACAAGTCACAAATTTACGAAATTTTAAACCATATTATAACTCAAAAGTAAAATTTACAAAAAATTACACAGATACTTCAATGTCTTAAGAACCCACACGAATTTTTCCAGAATGTATTAGTTAGTTTAACCCCAAAAGAAAAATACCTAAACTCAGACTACTCAGAAAACCGACATGCTGATGTACCCAGAAAGGATTCACTTGAGAGACCCATCATAACATTCAGGAAAAATTTACAAACATTCATGGTGATACTAAAGATATGGAAGTTAAATACTGGAGAGTTTCATAGGTCAACTCCTTATAGTTTTTAAATGAAAAATTGACAAAGTTGACTGATTTCAGATTCTCAAATTTCATATTCAACACTTAATCATACAAAAATCAACTTGAAATCACTCCCCGCCAATTGGAAAACTTAACTAAGACATAAAACTAAGTTTTCATCAAAAGAAACTGAATAAAATCATTATATATCATGACCTATCACGTTCACATATTCAGGTATCAAATCTCTCCATAAAACAAGTTCACATTAATTACCCTTAACCGTCACAAAACCATTCAAACCCTTCTTTATTAACAAAAATTCTAACCCTGATGAGGCGAAACATGATCCGTTTTTAAGGGGTCATTTAAGCCCGAATCCGAATTTATTTGATCAAATATTGCCCTAAATCGTTCCTTTTGTGATTTTAGGTACTTGGAGAGTGAATTCTGGAAAAGAGGCTATTTTGGACGTTTTTGGAGCATAAAGTGAAGAAAACGACAAAGTACCAAAAATCCAAGCTGGAAATACAAGGTGACGGCGTCAAGGGTTTGCTCTTGACGGCGTCAGACATGAAGAATAATTTACCGTAGCTGGTGACGGCGTCAGATGGAGTTATGACGGCGTCAAAGTGACCAAGATTAATTTACCGTGGGTGGTGACGGCGTCACATAGGCCGTCACGATTGGATCTAGGGCGTCCGAGGAAGTGTATGGCAGCGAGTTGACGGCGTCAGATTTAACTCTTGACGCCGTCAGGACGATTTTCCTATATATAGTTTTCTAGTTTTTTCATTAAAAAAGGAGAGAAGTTTTGGTGAAACCCTAAAGACGATTTTGGTGCCTCTTTTACAGGTTTTTCAAGGGTTCCAAACCCTTGAGACCTTGCATTGTAATTGAGATAAGTATACTCTTAATTCAATCAATATGTCTATGTGTTGGTTGTTTATCTTTTGTTCTTATCTTAATTCTACTATGCTAGGCTAGATCTCTCTTGTGTTGCTTAGATCTAATGAAACCTAGATGTTGATTATGTGTTGATTACTTGTCTATTCTTGTTTTGAATGAATGATTTTATATGTTAGGCTTAAGAAAACTGGCAGATCTCCAAATGGTAACATGCTTGAACGTCTTAAGAAACATGAACCGAGGCGTACTAGGTCTTTATTGGTTGTATTTAATGCATGAGCCACTGTTTACAATCCCTATAGTTGTGCTGGGTCATGGTGTAGGAGGAGATAAGAGCTCATAGAGTTGGGGAGTTATGTATGCCACTCCACGAATGGTATTAAGGAATACAACCCGTCATTCATACAAGTGTAACAAGTAATTAACATGTAAAAGATATCTAGGGAGTAATGAAGTCTAAGTAAACACAATTTCTCCATATACTGCTCACAACCTTAGTTTAATATTAGTTTAATTTCATTTTCATTAGTTTAATTAGTTATATAGTAGTTTTTGGGTTAGTTGATTAGCAACTAATTCCGCCCATTCCTTCAAAACCCGAGATTTTACTTGCTTTCATAAAATATAAAAACACAAAAATAATCATCTTTCATCTCTAGAACTATTAATTAGGTTTTCTAATCCTAGCGACACTATTCCTAAGCTGAACGATCAATCCCCCGGTACTTGTCACTATACTATACTACAACGATCAGGTACACTGCCTGGTGGGGGTTGTAAGCCTCGCGAGATCCCTCGAGAGGTAAAGCAAGGTGCGATTCCCACGCATCAAACCCTAACTTTAATTAAACTTCATCAATGGCTAATCATTGAATAATTATTATCATCCAAGTTAATTTAACCTTAACCCTAAACAAACCCTAGTTTACTCTTTTCTTAATATTATACACATATGTATTCAATTCATATATATTGTTCTAGGGTTTTTATGCATGCGTTTAACAAGATTTAAAGAAACAAGAAGGAATTTGAGATGATACCAATATTTGTAGAGATCGAATGGAGCAAGAAACAAAGTCCACAACACCTTGAACTTGATCGAATTGTATAAAGAAAAAGAGAACACCGAATATTTGAGAAGACTTAGGGTTTTGGGAATTTTTGTTGATGCGTACGAATGGCAAGACAAAAATAAAACCGGATCTTTTATTTACTTGATATGGGTCGAGCATGGGCCAAGCCAAAGGGAATTCTTGGGCTCAACATTGGTTATTAGGTCCTTATTGTTATTTATAGTTTGTTTACAATAGATAAACGACCCAATTTATGTATTCGTGTCACATATATATCTTCCTTGTATTTTATTTTGGATTTCTAAATATCTTAGATCATATGTGGTGAATTACAAACTTGTTAGGGCTTATATGGAATTTTGTAAGTATTTCTTAATATTTTTAATCTCTAAGGTTATTTTGGGCTTTTTACCTGTTTTAAATTTTTAGGTATTACAACTTTAAACATGGACATAAAGTATTTTGGATGAGCTCAAGAGGGTAGGCGGGTTTGGGAATGATAATAAGAACGATAAAGCCACTTACCGTGACTTCACGGCATGTGATGTGCCAAAGTTTACAGGGGACCTTGCTCCAATTGCTAGTACAAGGTGGCTTATTGTCGTTCAAGCCGCTTTCCATACAAGTGACTGTGAAGAAAAGAAGAAAGTTATTTATGCTTCTAATTTCCTTCGTGACAGTGCTAGGACTTGGTGGGAAGGAAAGGTTTGTGAGAAGGGTGAAGCCTGGTCTGAAATATGTTCATGGAAGGAATTCATAGAATTATTTATTGCGGAGTATGCTCCGATGAAAGAGGTTGATAAAATTTGAGAAGAATTTCAGTCTCTAGTACAAACCAACGAGACGGTGAATCAATTATGGAAGAAATTCAATGACATGGTTCCATATTGCCCAAAGTACCATGTTAATGAAAATCTCATGGTAGAAAGATTTCAAAGAATGCTCAAGGATGAAATCCGCGAAGTGATATCGCCTTTTAAATTCACTTCCTTAGAAGATATTTAAAGTAGAGCTCAAGTAAGAGAAATGCATATTATGAGAACGAAGAATAAATAAATGTAAGACACCAAGAGAAAGCAAAAGCATATGGATAGAGACGTCAAGAGGGTTAAATATGACTAAGGCAAGAGGGTGGAGGAAGTCAAGCTAAGACTCCATGTAAGAAATCCCATAAACTTCATTATGGCGAGTGTAGGCTAAATTTTCCGGGTTGTTACAAGTGTGGTGCTTTGAATCATATTAGGAAGAATATTACCAAACCGATGATTGTATGTTATGGGTGTTGATGTGTTATTAAGGTCAATTTATTTTAACCAAGTTTTAGTATTTATATTTTACCGAACTAACTAATAGACTAATACTAACGAGTAGTGTACCCGATCAATGTAGCTAGTTGGGTAAGTACGAGTCGTTCGTTAGGAATGATTCACTAGTTAACTAACCCTAAAGGTATTCTAATTAACCTAAACTAATGCAAAGGGGGGTTCAGCCTGAGAGACTGGCACGATTTTTGTTTTCTAATTAATCTACTAAAGCAATAAATAAACTAAATAATGTAACACAAACAAAAGAAGTAAAAAGGATACTAAATCAATATTAGGAAGAACGTGTTAGCCAAATCTATTCCAATTACGCATCTTAAAATGTTTTACTAGTGCAATGATCCTAGTTAATTGCAGTCCCTCATTAGTGATTTGCTAATGTAAATAAGGTGTATCTTCTCCCATCATCCTAGGCTCTGACGAGGGTTAATGTTGTCACCATTAACAAAGCCCGCTTAATAAACTTCAACTACTACTTTTAACTATCTATAATGATCTATTTTACCGACTTATTTGTCTTATTCACTTGTTATCTACCAAATGGTATTAAACTCATTAGTCAAAATAAATAAACCTCCCTAGGGCTCTTACAGACTTAGACATCCTAAGGCAGAATCAGATTTGATTCAAACATTTACTATTGTGATACGGATCTAGGGCTTACAATTCAATTAACCGATTAAAGTTACAGAATTTAATGATGTATTCCAAAGATCTAGTCACAAGATAACAATAAATCAAGCATATAAATGAGTAGGGTGATAAACATAAATAATATCCAACAAGGTAAACTAGAGATCGATGTAAAACAAGTTAAAAACACATAATCTTCATAAACTTGGCTAACACCTAAGGGTGTTAGCCCATAATCTCAGTAACAACAACAACAATCATAACCAAAGAGTATAGAGTATGAAACATAATGAATACGATACGCTAACCAGATGATTGTACGACGAAACTACGCAAAAAAAAGTTCTCCTAATCAATGATTAAGTTTGTAGAACCTTCTTGCCTTTAAAAGTCATCTGGGGAACTAAACCTTGTGGTATATAGCTGTTTAGAATTCGTAAGATAGGGTTTCTTTGTATAGTCTCTGGAATTTAGTTGATACGACATATCGAGCTCCTTTGATATGGCATATCAGGTAATATTGCGTAGGCCCTACGATTAAAATATTCTAGAATCTGTATGAACCGCTTGTGGATATGGCATATAGGACACTCTGGATACACCGTATTGATGCCTTAACGATCTTTTTGGATTTGATGAAGTGTTGAAAGAATAAGCCATATCCTTGGTGATGAATATGGCATATTGGATCCTCTGTAATGTGGACTTAGCTTGATTTCTTTGTTTCAGCTCTAAATCACATCCTTTTCCTTAACTTTCATCAATTGCTTCGTTATTTACTGTACTTAACAAAAGTAATAAATTAAGTACCATATCTTACATAAATAGAATAAAATGAAGAATATATATGGGATAAACGATGCATAATATTAGTCCTCATTTTATGTCATCAGTTTAACTAAACAGGAGATAGGTTGAGTGTGTTTCCAAATCTGAAGGTGATTGAAGCGAGACAATTGAAAACCGTCAAAAAAAGAAAAGGTTGAGGTTCCGAAGCCGAAAGCCCGTGCCTACCTGATGATCGCCGAAGAAGCAAAGTGGATACTCGAGTTTATCACATGTATAATCCTTGAAAATTATTTTCGCGCTCACGTATTGTATGATTTGGATGCAAGCGTATCATTCACATCCTATGATTTTAGTAAAAGATTATCCACCTCTTGAAGTTGAAATAGTCATTAGTAAAGTTGTCGTGTCTAATGTGCATCATGATGTAGAAATAGAAGTCAATGATAATGTCTTTAAGATTGACATGATTCCTATCATGCTTGGAGAATTTGACATTGTTATAGGCATGGCTTGGCTTGGTAAACACAACGCTACCATTCTATGTAGTCAAAAGATTACTCAACTTGAAAACTCTAACGGTCAGGAATCTAATATGTATGGTAAGAAGAAAAAGGGTGAAGTAATGATATGTTGTGTGATGAAGGCCAGAAAGTATCTATAACATGGTTGTTATGCCTTTTTGGTACATATGGTTTATACAAGTTTGGAAAAAAAGGACATTGATAGTATTCCAGTCGTGAATGAGTTCTATGATGTCTTTTCGAAAGATTTGTTGGGTATCCCACCCGAAACGCAAGTCGAATTTCGTATCGATCTAATTCCGGGTGGTACGTCTATCACCAAAACTCTTTATAGTTTAGCTCCATTTAAAATAAAAGAGTTAATGAGCAAACTCCAGGAATTACTTGTTAAGGGTTTTATCTGCCCTAGTATTTCACCGTGGGTGCTCCTATCTTGTTCGTTAACAAAAAGGATGGTAGTATGCGAATGTGCATTGATTATCACGACCTAAAGAAAGTTACGGTGAAGAACGTGTATCCTTTACTGTTAGTGCAAAAAGTGTGACTTGGTTAAGACTGGGCTTAATCCGTGTTGGGCTGATCTTAATGGATCGTCTTTTATGTAGTTTATGCACTAATCTAAGTAGAGGAATGAGTTCCTACACAAGTAGAAGCACACCGTTAGCCTTACCGTGGGGATGGACCCCATGAATAAGCTCCGGCGTGAGAATAATTACTCGTGTTATGAGAGAAATATTCATGTGTTGGGATGAGTGAGAAAGTCATACCTCGAAAGTGTGAATTGGGGTTCCTTTTATAGGTGGTGGAAATATTAGGGTTTCCTAACATTTCACATATTGCTGTAGTGGCCGGAGTGGGACCCTTGTCGGACAAGGATCCGTAGCTTAATCGATGTTCGCGGCCATAGGTAGATTTTCGGACCGTGGTCTGGTCCACGAGCGTACTTCAGGAGTGCCGCATGTATGTGTCCTAGTTTGTCCGAATTGTGTCATGCTCATGGCATGGGCTTTGGCCACGTCTGTCTTTATTGGCTTGTTAGGCCGGAGCCCAGTTTTCTCATTGGACCGGAGCCCGATTTGCTTGTAGGGTCGGAGCCCGGTTCGCTTGAGATAGTCCATGCCTAGTAGATCTGCTATCCGTACTATACATCATCAAGTCCTGTTGGGAATTCTGCTGAATAAAGAATTCTGCTGAAGGTTCCTGCTGAAGAGTATGTTCCTGTTGAAGCAGTATATCTGCTGAAGGATAGATTCCGCGAATTATGTTTCTGTGGATATAGATGTTATGCATAGTTTGTTATTTAGTTAGTATATGCATGAGTTTTATTAAGAAGTTATAATGCATATCTCTTTAAGTTTATAGATTATACGTTTCTTGGAAAACGGTTTGTGGTTCCTTGCTTATAAAAGGAACACACGATTATGTATTAGATACATGTTTTAGAAAAACAATTTCAGTATTATTGAAAGATCCATAGAGGATCAAGTATTCTTAGTAATCATTGGTCATACTTGTGTTTATTTTTCGCTTTAGAATACAAGTTATAGAGATTTTCTTTTAGTGTGTTTGTCATTACATAAACATAACTAACGATCCACGAGTGCTCAAAGATCTATTAAGGTCTAAGGTTCAACAAGTCCCCCCAGTCTAGTGCGTTCATTGCTTGCATGCTTTGTTAGCGTGCGGTGAATGCTTCTAGACTAGATTGCTATTTATTCGGCTTTTGGCGTAGGCCCTTTGTCGTGCGGATCTTGGATTGCCAACGGACAAGATTGTATGGGAGATCGACCGTTTTTTAATCTTTCGAGGGAGCAGAAGTTTGTTTTATTAGCTGTCATCCTTATCTTTTGTTTCTTTTCGCGGTCATTGACTTTAGGTGCTTTTTTGGCACGCGGCATTTATTTTGATCTCTTGGGTGAATCGCTTGTATAAATACCTAAGGTCGCGTGTTGTCATTATTTCTTTTCCTTTCTCTTTCTTCCGTGCTTTGCGAAATTCTTTCAGGCTCTATTTTTTTCATTGCCTTGTCACTTGTTATCCTTTGGTCGTTCGTATTACAATTAACCAAGATCACGGAAGTTAAATGTCATCTGACGCAAGACAAACTAGACGACTTATGTCGTGAGTGCCATATTTCCTCGTTTGTTAACCCTGTTTTACCAGACCCTGATCAGGCTATCAACGAGTATCCTCTGGGTAAGATTGGTTTGTACAACCGGTTCTTTGATTATGCTGATCTCCGCTTGCCTTTTTCTGTGTTCTTTGTTGATGTTTTAAGGCATTACCAGATTAATATCTCTCAGATTTCGCTTTCTGGTGCGCATAAAGTTTCTCACTTTAAAGTTGTTTGTCGTGCTCATAATTTTGCCCCATCGGTGGCTCTGTTCCGTCGCCTTTATGTCAAGTTTATAAAGAACGGGTGGGTGTCATTTAGCAAGCGAGCTAATACTGACACTTGTTATGATAAGGCTTTAGATTATGTGAAGGGTTGGAGGGACGGATTTTTCTAGGACGCTTTTGCTTGTCCTGTTAACTTTCCTTGGTGCTCAACCGATGGTGTCGACGGGGATTCGGGTCCCAACCATAATGAGTATAGTGCGGAGGAGTATAGCATCGTTATTAGGGGGCCTGCTCCGTTTCGTAGGTACCCGGAGGCTTTCCTTTCGGAGAGGATGAGTACTCTGTATTCCGTCTCCGTGGAGAAGGTTTGCGTGTAGTGCTTACTATTGTTGTCTCTCTCCTTCTTATATATATATATACACACACACACACACTAGATTTTAGGCCCCGCCCCAGTGGGGCGGCTAGCTTTAAGAATTTGATTATACGATAAAATTAATAGTAATATAAGTATGAATGTGTAGCAATATAAATAAAATAAAATAAACATGCTATTATTAATCAAATAATAAAGTTGAACAAAACATAAGATTGGATATATATATATATATATATATATATATATATATATATATATATATATATATATATATATATATATATATATATATATATATACATTATATATAACAGGAGGCGTTACACGTAGATAAATCAAGAAAACGCCACCTCATTGCCAAGTAATTCATTATCCGCCATGTCATCAGCAGTGTCCACCATGGCAATGTCCACGTGTGCAACTTTTTTTTTTAAAATTCTGGATATTTAAATAAATTCGGAATATTTTTTTACAAAAAGGATACTGCAAGATTCGAACATGGGTTGTTTCATACATTTGACATACATCTTTACCACTATACCAACACAACACTTGTGATTTATTTTGCAGCCTATTATTGATAAAGGTATGTAATATGCGACCAATTATTGTGAATTTTATACATATCTTTTCTTTAAATATAGTTCCACAATATACACCACTAATACGTATAGAAAAAAGGTACGCTTCTTTCACCTACAAAACCCTAATGACAATATGCTTGATCTTATTTAATTGGCTGTTAAATAGAAAATATGGAAGGAATCTGCAAATACGATATGTTTACCATCGTTGTATTCAGTATTATTTATTACTTTTATGCAGCACGTATTTGCTTATTACTATAATGCTCCTTTAACCTCATATTAGTAGTTACAGAGATCACAACATGGTTTAGTAGTTGTCAAGGGCACAATGAGTGAGTAATAGCCATCATGAGGATTTCGTTATTCAAAAGGTATGTTTTCTATCTATGAATTCAAATTTTACTTATCATTAACTTATTTATTTAGGGTTTTTTTGCATGTTAATATTCCAAGATTTGGTTATTTAACGTTTTCTATATTTGTTGTTTATAAATTTGGTGATTGAATTCAAGTGTTACTTATCATCAATTTATTGATTTAGGGTTTTTTTTGCATGTTAACATTACGGGAAAAGAAATTATGAAGCTTCGAGTACTTCAGGTGTTACTACTAAAATAATTGTTTTTTGTATACTGAATTTAATTATTAATGTTAGTGTTTGGTCCTTCTTGAGCCAGATGAGAAGATTCGGTCACAAAAAGAATCTGAATCTGAAGCTAAGCTACACCAGCATTCATATCGCCATAGGTTTGCTTTTTTTATATAAATAATTATTTATTTATTTTTTAATTTTATTTCAGTAGCGATCATTCGTATCGCCAAAGCAGCCGTACTCCCAAGCATTCGTATCGCAAAAGCAGCCGTGCTCCCGAGCATTCATATCGCCAAAGCAGTAGATACAGGTTTTCTGTTTTGTTTTTTTTAAATGACTAAGCCGCCGGATCAAGACAATATAAATATATAAATATAAATATTTTTTCATTTTATTGCAGGATCCATGAGTAATCATATCGCCATAGCAGCAGCTACAGGTTTGCATTAGTATGTTATGTCATAATACAGTTGAAAAGAAAATATGTCGAGCATTGATGCCGACAGATGACACACTAATTGAAGACACTCCTTCAATTCAATCATGTATTATTTTTCTCATGTTTAGATATAATAAAAAAGAATTAGCATTAAGATTCTTGGTTAATCATTACAGGTCATCCCATCGTATCGCTCCAAGTGGATGTCACGAATGACTCTGGATTATAGTATAATTGATATGATGAAGAACATGATTGTAAAAGTATGTTTTTCTTTTTATTTTTTAAATCGTTTATGATTTAATAATGGCTTCATATGTTAGATAGTGATTAAAGCTGATGAAAGATAAAGCGAAAATGGTACCATTACTGAGAATGACAGTGCTCTTATCTTCGCAAATGTGGTCAAACTCTTAATTCCAGGTAACTTCACTTTTCAGTTTCAAACAATTCTAAGACCCACTGATTCATATGTTAAGGTTCCAAAAATGGTGGTGTTGTAGCCATTGTTGATGAGCGCCCCTACGTTGAGCTTTTCTTCTGAAACTAATGCAAGTTCAGTAGGGTCATTGGACGTGAGTTCACCAAGAGTGACAGCAAACTGCGCATTTTTTTACAAGGTAATGCTAAAAAAATGCAACTCCAATACATGCTACGATTGCTATGATTATGTTGATTTTAGGCGCAAAGATTGAGCGTTGCTGGGATAGTCGATGTAGTTTTTTTTAGAGGAATAAAAAACTAGGCAAGTAAGCTGATAACTTCAAAATAAGCTTAGAAGCCTCAAGCTAACAATATGAGATTTCAAATAAGCCAAAAAACAGGTCAAGAGCTCAACTAATGAGCTAGATATGGACTAGAGAAAATGGGGTCAGAGGGCTAAAAGCCTTGGTGCAGGGCACCTATCTGATCCAACAGCTCACTTCTAGCTTAATTTTTACTGAGCAAATGATTTTCAAATCCAGTTTTTCTTTTTGAATATGATACACAAGCAACCAAATAACACAAAACATCAACTTTCGTGTATTTCCAAACAGTATTGAATCCTAAAAATGATCTCGAATATTGGACTATTTTACCTGTTTCAATATTTTTTTGACTTTTTCAATTTTTTACTAAGTTGACTAATATGAGTTTTAATTACTTCTAAATGATTGAAAATGATGTTTTAACCCAAGATATGACTAAATTAAGCTAGATTAACAACTAATAAACCTATTTTGATGATTATGCTAACTGAATCTAATGTTTTATGCAGAAAATGGAGCATCAAACTGATTTTGACTATTTGCTAAACGAGCTATTAATTTTATGCCTAAACTAACCTAAATATACCTAATGTAAACTAACTAAGCTAATTTTACCACCAACAAACCACTTGAACTCAGATTACTCCCCTGATCGAAACACCCCTTAACAAGCAGTTTTGAAAATTTTATGAAGCAAATGATTGATATAAGCCAAGATATATCTAAACAAACTTATGCTAAGCTGATATAACCACAAATAAGCAGATTCAAACAACAAGATCACCAATATAACCACAGAATGAGAATATGACAGATTCAAGCAAGAAAATGGTGAAAAATAATGAAATAAGAAGCAACAAGCTATATTATGATTATGACTACTGAGATAAGCTATAATATGAATTAAAACAAGCTTATTGAAGCTTGGTTTTATAAGTGAAAACATATTTTTGTTTTTTTTAAAGATTTTTCTGATTATTTTTATATTTTTTTGGATTTTGTTTTATAAAACAGTAAATGAAATTGTAAATGAACAATAAGCTCTTAGAATTTAATGACCATGTTGAGATATTCAATAAGATTAATATTATCAGTTGCTTTTTAAAACTTCTTATTATGATTTCGTTTGTTAGTAATAGCTATATCATCTTTTTCTTCTTCATTGCAGGTACATGAGTACATCTTAGACCTCTTACTTATGGTTCAACTTGGTTTTTTACATCTCAGACCTCTTACTTATGGTTGGTTCAACCATGTTTTGATAATAACCTGCCTGACCGGAATAGTGTTTACAACTACGAATTAAGTGACACTTAGAAATATCAGTATCCAGAATCCCAGGTTAGTAATGCTGCCTTGCATATTAGCCATTTGCCGACAACCAGCAAGACAACAGATGGGGAATCAACAAACACGTCCATTACCTAGGTCAACAATAGCGCGTGCGCAAAAAGGTTGGCAAAATTAGACTGAATGATCCCTTTTTTCATCATGCCAGTATGCTTGAACTGGAAAAGGTAACTAGGGAGATGAAAATGATGGACACTGCACATCTTGGGGCAGCTCGACAAGCTTAGGTCTTGGTACCATTATTTATTTATCCATATTGCCCGTTTGCTTAAACTACTTGGGAGGTTCTTCCGTTAATATGATTCTCATGACCATTTTGTTTTTTGAGTGTATGTATCCTAAGTAGGTATGGAAAAACATGAAGAAGCATGCCTAGCTCAATGGAACTTCAAATTAGTGGTAACAAGGGACTGCATACCTAATACCATGATGCAAAGGTAGATCATTATTAATCATTATCTTAGAAAAGTGCAACGTTAAACAAGAACCGTTGATAGCACTTTGGTTGTTTTATATCAAGCCATTTGTTTAGTTTGGTTCGTTTGATATATAATACAACCGAATCGACCCAAATATGTCTCCACTTTTTTTATTAATCTACCATTCAATCTATTTTTTCATTATGTGTGTTAACAGATGGTGCATGTAGGTCAGATGTGAGAGTATCCTTGCATCTTACTGTCACTGCAAATCATATAAAATTATATTGCTCCTTCATCAACTTCTGTTGAGAGGAATTCTTTAAATTCATAATCTTTAGCCAATGATAATTAGCATGTAGCAAAGGGTGCAGATACCAACATTAGAGGAATATGGTACCAACTTGACAAAGCTAACAGAGGAGGTAACTTTTGTCCAATATTTAACTGATCTCCAGTTTAAGCAAATTTCTTTTTTACTAACGAGGATACATTCTTCATCTGACATAGACAATAGGGTGTCGATGGACGCATACTATTCCTATATGTTGCATGACCGGTTCAACTGGTACAAGATTACCTATATATTCTTCATTTTCCATAGAGGGCAATCTTAGTGATTTATTTGCAAAAGGAGAGGCGATCTCAACCGTGTTTAATGTGCTTGGGTTAGGTGCCGGCATTCAGTTTGTCTCTACAGTTTGTTTACTTGACACTGATGCACCAGAGTTCAAGGTAAAGTTATTTGGTGTTGTAGGTTCAGCACAACATGGGCTTCCTACAACGAACCATATTGGGGCAGTTGTGTCTGAAGACGGCCCAGAAAGCTACACAGACTTTGATGTGGTTATAAAACAACATTCAGGAGAACCCGAGAGAATAAATAAGGTGAATCATAATTATATTTCCTTGCAATTCCCTTTGTTATTTATTTATGGTGAGCAAGGGCCGGTATCATACTGGCCTAAGGCTGCTTGACGTGGTGGGGGGTTCATCTGACATAGACAATAGGGTGTCGATGGACGCATACTATGCCTATATGTTGCATGACCGTTTCAACCGTTACAACCTTTGTTGTCTTAATTCTATAGGAAATGGATGTTGTGGATGCAAGAGCTACAAGATTACCTATATATTCTTCATTTGCCATAGAGGGTAATCTTAGTGACTTATTTGCAAAAGGAGAGGTGATCTCAACCGTGTTTAATGAGCTTAGGTTAGGTGTTGGCATTCATTTGGTCTCTACAGTTTGTTCATCGGACACAAGGGAAGGTAAGAGGCATTGCCCATTTCTATTATATATGGAAAAAATATTGATTATCAGTTTTCTGTTTCAGTTATATCAAATTCTAATAACGCTCTTTTTGTGCAGTTAATAGTTGGTCCCATCCTTTCTATTATACATGTTTACTGTGTAAGCGAAGAAATGAGAGCTGCTCCTGTCAACACATTGAATCCACAGCGAACTACAATGATCGTAGAGTTTTCTTTCGTTGTTTACATATTGATTGTGAGATATCATGTTGTTATGAAATTTGTTATTTTTTCTTATACTTAAGGCTGCAGGTTGGAAGGGTAATGACCATTGATCAGAAACAAGTGAAAAGTTGTTTGCCTTGCTATCATAAATGGGGTTTTTGCGTGTGCTATTTGCTGTCATAAATTGGGGGGGTTTTTGTGTGCTTTCTGCTGTCATAAATGGGGTGTTCGATTAATCTTGCTTGCTCTCGCAAATAGGCCGTTTAAACATGCTGTTTGCGGCCCAAAGTAGGGGTTTAAGGGCC
Source organism: Artemisia argyi (assembly GCA_030686995.1). Taxonomy (NCBI): domain Eukaryota; kingdom Viridiplantae; phylum Streptophyta; class Magnoliopsida; order Asterales; family Asteraceae; genus Artemisia; species Artemisia argyi. Next base: position 88,041,483 of record CM060676.1, read on the forward strand.
TGATTTTGCTGTAATAAATAGAAAGTTTGATAAACCTTTTTTGGTCTTGAAAATAGGGAATTTGAAACAGATTTTAGAAACATTTCTTCTGAATTTGTTTTCCGTTCTAATGGTAAGGTCACTCATTCAAAATATGTAGAATGAGTTTTCTGATACTCTACTGAAACTTTGTTACCATATGCATTTCTGCAGGTAGTCAATGTACAACACCAACATGTCAGAGATCTGGTCATGGACAATCAGTTTTTGGCACTTCATCGTCATTTGCTTTTTGATCTGCATCGATCCCAGCCCTTGGATCTTCATCAAGACAAGTCTTTGGTTCTTCATCCTCTTAGATGAGACTAACAATTGGAATATATGCATTGACTATTCCTGTTTTCTGTAACTTCTTTTTCGTCTTTGATAGATTGTATGAAGATCAAATGTGATGAGAGTCAAAGCCTTTTAAATGCCAGCTTTCCTAAACATGCCACACCATTGCAGCCGTCTTAACAAATAGTAAGTACTTCATTTCCCTTATACCCGCGTCAAACAAACAGTCGCCGACAATTATTGGCTATGGATACCTTAACGAATAGACACGGATGCAATTATAAACATGTTTACATGTAGCTTTTTGGGTCAGTTACTCAATGTAGAGTTTATAGCTACATAGAGGTTCGTGAGTCTTTTATACTTGATACTTGGTAACAATGTTTAAAAAGCTTATAAACTTATTTAGATGATCTAGATAAAACAACACCCGGATTGACCCATTCAAAATTAAATGAGTTGAAGTTGTCTCCTTTAATGATTGTATAATAGAACAGGGGTTATTTTTGTAAGTGACATAGAAGAAAAGGTGTCGATAAACAAACTAGAGATCGACTACATACGTTTCCAACTACTCATTCATTTGACTTTGACATTACAGGTGGAAGTATTAAGCTTATACACAATCAGAGGGAAAAATCCCTTTAGCAAGAAATAAGAAGATCATGAAGGCTGACGAGGATGTAAGAATGATATCAGCCGAAACACCTATTGTGTTTGCAAGAGCATGTGAGATGTTCATATTGGAGTTGACTCTACGTTCATGGAATCATACTGAGGAAAACAAAAGGAGGATACTGCAAAAAAACGACATTGCTGTTGCAATCACGAGGACTGAAATATTTTACTTTTTGGTTGATATAGTCCCGAGGGAGGATATAGAAGAAGAAGTTATGAAATTTATGCCAACGGTGAATGTGACAGTTGGCGTGCCTTCTTATACATTGCCTTATTATTACATGGCAAAACAGCATTCACCGTAGTCCGGATCAGCAGGGATGATCTCAAACAAGCCTATGATGGATCATGGTCTTTATACACAACAGCCTCCACCATATATGGGTCCAGAAATGTGGCAGCAGCCACCTTTGCGGCCACAGTCACCTTCATAAATGCTAGCATAATCCTTCTTTGCAAGTATGTGCCTTTTTATCTGAATTTCATTTAAAGTTTTTTAAGTTTGTAAAACATACCAGACGATGGATACCCAAAACACTATTTCATCTTTGAAGCCTACAACAAACTCAAAACATGAGCTGATGTGACTAATGCTAGGTCCAAGGTCTAAACTTGACGTTGAGTCGAGGGCGAAGCTGCCTTGAAGACCTGTATTTTGACCATTAGTTGAAGAAATATGCCGCTGTGAATATATTGAAACTAACTTTGTGTATATTATTAAGACTTGGTAATTAGTCTAAATGAAAGTAATAAGAAAAGGAAAATGGAAGGATGTGTGTTGTTAATCTGAGTCGCAATGACTGAATCATATATGGTAGTGGTGCAGTAATAAATTTAATGCTCCATTGTAAGAATCTGAAATGTAAGATTCTGAAAACCATTTATATGGGGTATTTAAATTATATATTTCATGTACATTTGCTGATTAATTTTTGTACAGGTTTCTGTCCAACAATCGATTGACTGGCCCTATGCCTAATTTAAGTGGTCTTTATGCTATAAACTATTTGTAAGTAGTAAAAACTCAATATCAACAAACTAATTCATGATTACATATAATATTAAACTAACTCTTAATTTAAAAATGTCACTCCAAGGATATGATAAACAATACGTTTAGCCCATCACCCGTTCCGTCTTGGTTTTCAAAGTTACAATCTTTGACGACACTGCAATTTATAACTAAAATTTAGGGAAGTGATACTTACACCATTTTTTTATGCATACACCACAATGTTACATCATTAATGCACATGTTACAACATGCTATATGCATAATTGTGGTGTGTGCATCAAAAAAAGTGATGTAAGTATCACTTTCCTAAAATTTATGATGGTATAGTCCATTAGTAAGTAACCACTCTGGGGTTGTTTACCGATAACCAATACCTCCCGACGATAATTAAAATTCGTGTTTCCCTTCTTTAAATATTATTTTCCATAGTAATAGGATAAATGTATCATTTCTTAAATAATATGTATTCTTAATCTAAAACTTTTCAAAATATATTTGATTTTTTAAAATATTACTAAAGAAGCTAAAATATATATAACAAATAATTGACATATATTATCCACAACATCTTTCCCATAGTAATATGAGTTGTCTAATTATATAAATATGCCAATAATATTTATGTCATGCCCGCCCATCGGGCGGGCTTCGAAAGCTTGTATATATATATATATATATATATATATATATATATATATATATATATATATATATCCGTTCATATGGTATACACTTTAAAATATGTTATAATAGGCACCAATAAAATACTGACAAGTGTCCTTTTTTATTAAAAGAAATTGTTAATTATTTTGTATTTTCTTAAGGGTACTATAGGAATTTTAGATTATACATTATCTGATTTCTTTCAATAAACCTTCCTTGTTTTCAGCTCAAAGAAGAACGATTCCATTCCCTTTTTTCAGCTCAAAGAAGAACGATACTTCCTTAAAATTAGCCTCTAATCCGTTACAAACCTAGAACGATTCTTCGTATCCCACCATGATGGTTTTTATCCACACACAATACAAAATTCGAGTTCATATAATACACACCAATCATATTACATATTTTTCGAATTATGAGCACTACAACAGATTTGTGGAAAACTAGAAGGGGGTTGAATAGTTTTTCCATCATTTTAAATTTATAAAAATTTTGTTTACAAAAACTTCGATTCTAGTTTTATGTGAGATCAATATTAAAACGCTTAAGTGTACTAATATCTACGTGAATAAATGAAAATATAAGTACGTAAATAAGTAAAGAGATAGAGGTGGAGAGATCGCACCACAAGACAAATGATTTATAGTGGTTCGGCTACGAAGCACCTCTTCGCACTACTCCACTCCCCGAGCACCTAACTCGAGAGTTTTCTTCACTATGTCAACAAGCTCCCTTATGGCGGAGAAAACCTTACACAACTTTTGCTTACACCAATTAACGACACTAAGCTAAATGTCAAGTCCTAATAGTAGCTAGAATCAATCTCACACCACTAGTCACTACACACCTTCTTCACAAATTATACACACCACAACTACTACACAACTACTCACAACTTCACTACTTCAACTTCACAACACTACTACTTATTTACTACTTCTATTCACAACTACTAACACACCTAGATCTACCAATTACACACCTTCTACACCTTAAAAAATAATCTACACAACAACTAACAATATTCACAATTCTACAATACTTCTTAACAAGATGTTGGAAGAGTATTCTTCTCTTGCACTCTTGAATGATGAGGGATTGAATTACTTGAAATAAGAACTAATAAGTATATGATCAAAGGTTTTAGGAAGATGATTTGAGAGGATTTGGATAGAAAGTTTTAGTGCAAAAGGTGAGGAAAAATTACAGATTTGAACCAGTATTTATAGGCAAAAGATTCTGACACAGGAGCGTATGCCGGCCCTTTTAATTCATGGCCGCCCCCCTTAAAATTAAGGGGGCTGCCCACCTGTAACGGCCTGAATATTTTGTCTTTTTCGGGAAAAGTTTATTTGGTGTAGATTTAACTGATTTTGGTTAAAAATTTGAATTCATATATTTATTATGAATTAAACATTTTCCTTTAATTACCAAAAGTGTTTTTCTAAATATATAAAATGTTTATACCATTTTATATAATTTGTAATTAGTAAATAAACCTTCCTTTAATTACCAAAAGTGTTGGATCTAATGATATTTTGTCACTAAATACTTGTTTGCGTAATAATTTTACGTTTAATGATTTTACATTATGTGATCGTCAAAACATAGGGATATCGAGAAATATTAATAACGTTTTTACGCATTATTTATATCAACAATCTCTGCCTTATTGATGATTACAAAATCTAAACTCATTAAATCAAAATTATTATATACGCAAGTATTTAGTGAGTTTATATCACTTCTCCCCCTTTTTGTGAACATCAAAAAGGTTATCCCGATGTTGGATGAGCTCCCCTTTGATGTGTAATCCCCCTCGTTTTAAGGTTAAAAGACAAATCGAGATATGGAGTGCTTGCAAAAATATTTAGAACATACAATATATATATATATATATATATATATATATATATATATATATATATATATATATATATATATATATATATATATATATATATATATATATATATGATGCATGAAACAAATATAAATAAAGCAAGAAGACTCATAAAAGTGCAAAAATAAATCTCAACAAGCATTCATTATTTATTATAATAGATTATGTTAAGAACATAATCATTGTTACATAAGTATACAAATATGTTTTTCTTAGCAAACTACATTAGATGATACTAGGTTGCCAACTAGAGGTCTCTAGGACTTGCTTGGAGATTGGAAGTATGGAGCATGGATTTAGTGGAGGTAGACTTTTGTGGGAATTTTGTTTGGAGAGTTTGGAGTGGTTGTTGGAGGTGATCTTAGAGCGGAAGAGTTAGATTGTTGTGTTTGTGATGGTGGTGAAGAAGACCTTGTATGGAGATACTCAATCCAAGTGAAGTGCTTATTGAGAGCAATGGTTTGTTTTTGGAGAAAGATGCAACAAGGACAATTGTTAACATGATTCTCAAGTGGGACAATGTTGTTGGATGGTGAGGATGGAGTGGTAGAGGGTTGATGATTCAAATTACGTTGAGCAAGATGTAAGGCGAGGAGAGCACTAAGCTCATGGGCTTCTTTGAGCTCCTCAATGAACTTTTTATGTTCGGAGGAAGGTGATGATGGTGGAGTTGGATTATTGTTGGGGTTGATGTTTGGACATGTAGCATAGGATTCATGTCTTGATGGATGTGGTTTTGGGATTGAGTATGTTCCTCAAAAGGATCATTTGGAAGAATTGAGTGAGATGGATGTGGAGTATTGTTGGTGAGTGAGATAGTGAGGTTGTCATGTGGAGGTAAAATGAAGGTTTCATTTGGGTAAAGTGGATGTTTAGTTGTTGGTTGGTTGGAGATAACATCATTAATAGATGAGAATTTTTGACATGTATCAAGGTTTCTTCTCAACACGGGTTTGACGGTGATCCTTGCACCTCTTGTAGGCTTAGTTCTTGGGTGATTGGGGGATGACATGATGGATTCAGTGATAATTAACGATGAATGAGGGTATTTATAGTGTGATGATTTGGTGTTTATGGAAGGATAATATGTGGTGGATTTGATAGACAAAATATGTTTGTGAATTTAGGGAAGTGGGGAATCAAAATAGGGTGAAATGGGCTAAAAAGCAGAAAGCAAACAGGAAGCCTCTACCATCAGATGGTCGGCCCCCTTAATTATTGGTTGGCCCCTTTAATTTTAAGGGGGCCGCTCTTGATAATTATGGGGGCCGCCCTAGTATCTGGTTCTCAGATTGCCAGAAATGGTTTTTGGCAGAGATTTTTCTAGAAAGATGTTTATTTTGAGGTTTGGTTTTGGGCAAGTCCATCTCTTTAGGAAACTAAACAAATATTATCTTAATGAAGTTTGCATAGAAAGTATATATGTAGGCAACTAAGCATATAATATAGTTTCATGCAAGGACAATAATGTAAATAAACATTTAAGCAATTTATATATCCTAAGGCAACTAACTTAGTGTTAGGCAACTTAGTGAGTGAGAAACTAATGATGGAACAAATGTGACAAAGTGAATCTTGACATTTTTCTATTGTGTGTCTATATGCAACAAATATGGAGATGCAATTGTTTCGACTCCTAGTACAAAGAAATAAATATATCCTAAGAAGCAATCCAAAATCCCTTTGATTCAATTTGCTTAATCCATGATTGCCAAAGATATATATTGGATTATATATTTTGACAATTCATGTGAAATTTTATACATGATTTTAAAAAAGGTTTTTAGCATTATTCAACAATGCAAGAGAGAAAAGAAATGATTATCATGTGTTTTCTAGAAGTGAGAAAAGAATTGAGGTTTTATTTTGAAAGTATATTTATGCAAAAACAAAATATCCCAATTCTTGATTTTGTGCACAATAGAATCCTATACTCAGAATAGTAGAGAAAGTAAGAGATGAATGAAAGATAGATTCCTCAGATGGTCGGCCCCTTAAAAGTGAGGCCGGTCCCCTTAATTTTAAGGGGGCCGCCCTTATAACTTTAAGGGGTCCGCCCATCTGACAAAAAAATAATTATTTCCAGAACATTTAAATTTCAAAAAGTTTCAAACTTAGTAACATACTTAGTAAAGTGTCAAACGTACGCAACATATTTTCAAAAAATCGTCGATCTCTGCAATATGACCTGCTGGCAGCAGGTTACTAGGTGACCTAACTTTAAAAGTTACACATTTGGTCTCTAAATTGTCTCATATCTCGCGTACATGATTCTATTTTGGTAACGTTCATTAAAAAAGTTTTTAAAAAACTTTTTAACATTTCTTTCAAATCGAGATAAAATCTTTTTTTAACTAAAATTTAGAAGAAAAAGAAAAGTTAAAAAAATTTAAAATTAAAAAAATGGTAAAAATAAAAAAATGGAAAAAAAATTTTAAAATTAATTTTTTTAAAGTCAATATTTAAAAAAAATCAAAATTTAAAAAAAAAAACTTAATATTTGTGATTTTTTTTTATAAATGTGCATTTTTTTTAAAAAATTAAAAAAAAGGAAAAAAATTAATTTTTTTAAAGTTAATATTTTTAAAAAAATCAAAAAATTTTTAAAAAAAAATTGATATTTGAGAAAAAAATTAAATATTTTTTATAAAAAAAATAATTTTTTTAAAAAATGCTTATTTTTTTAAAAATTATTTTAAATAAAAAAATGCGTATTTTAAAAAAAATGCATATTTAAAAAAAAATTATAAAAATTAATTTAAAAAAAAATAATTTTTTTATAAAAAAATTTAATTTTATTTCGCAAATATTAATTTTTTTAAAAAATTTTGATTTTTTAAAATATTAACTTTAAAAAAAATATATTTTTTTTAATTTTTTTTCCTTTTTTTTTAATTTTTTTTGCAAAAATTTTTTAAAAAATTATGATTTTTTTAAAAATATTAACTTTAAAAAAATTAAATTTTAAAATTTTTTCCTTTTTTTAATTTTAACTTTTTTTTTTAATTTTAAATTTTTTTAACTTTTTTTTTTTCTAAATTTTAGATAAAAAAAGATTTTATCTCGATTTAAACAAAATGTTTAAAAGTTTTTTTTAATTTTTTTAACGACCTTTACCAAAATAGGATCATGTACGCGAGATATAAGACTGTTTAGGGACCAAATGTGTAACTTTTAAAGTTAGGTGACCTGGTAACCTGCTGCCAGCAGGTTATTGATACGTGGGAATCGCATCAGGCTTTACCTCTCGAAAGATCTCGAGAAGCTTACAACCCCCCACCAGGCAGTGTACCTGATCGTTGTAGTATAGTATAGTGACAAGTACCGGGGGATTGATCGTTCAGCTAGGAATAGTGTCGCTAGGATTAGAAAACCTAAATACTAGTTCTAAAGATGAGGGATGATTATTTTTGTATTTTTATATTTTTTAGAAAGCAAGTAAAAATCTCGGGTTTGAAGGATTTGGGCGGAATTAGTTGCTAGTCAACTAAACCAATACTAAAGATGCAATCAAAATAAAATACTAAAAATGAAAATAAACTAAATTAACTAAGGTTGTAAGCAATAAGTGGAGAAGTTGTGTTTACTTAGATTTCACTACTCCCTAGATATCTTTTACATGTTAATTACTTGTTATAGTTGCGTGGATGACGGATTGTATTCCTTAATACCATTCATGGGGTGGCGCACTTAATTCCCCAATCCTATGAGTGCCTACTTCACTCCTATGTCGAGCCGGCTAAGAAGCTCCTAACATGGGATCATTAGAATTTACTCATGCATTAAATACAACCAATAAAACCCAGTGCACGTCAGTTCATGTTTCCTAAGACGTTCAAGCATGTTACCATTTGGAGATCTGCCAGTTTTCTTAAGCCTAACATCGAAATCATTCATCCAATACAACCATAAACAAGTAATCAACACATAATTAACATCTAGGTTTCATTAGATCCAAGCAAACACAAGATAGATCTAGCCTAGCATGATGGAATTAAGATAAGAACAAGATATAGACAACCAACACATAGACATATTGATTGAATTAAAAGAATACTTATCTCAATTACACATGAAAGGGATCAAGGGCTGAGAACCCTTGAAAAACCTGTAAAATTTGTACTAAGTTCGGACTTAGGGTTTCTCTAAACTTCTCTCTTTTTAATGTGAAAATTAGAAAACTATATACAGGAAATAGGGTCTGACGGCGTCAAGAACAAATTTGTGACGCCGTCATCTCGCCGCCAAAATACTCCTCGGACTGCCTTGATCTACTTTTGACGCCGTCATGTGTTATGTGTTTCCAGGCCGTCATGCATTTTCCTCTTGACGCCCTACCTTGTGACGCCGTCAAATCTGTACTGGATCATCATGGAAATTACTCTTGACGCCGTCAAGATTTTCTTCTTGACGCCGTCACCTACTGTTCCCAGCAAGGAAAATTAAGACTTTGGCGTTTTTTTCACTTTTATGCTCTAAAGTAACAAAAGGAACAATTTAGGGCAATATTTGATCAAATAAATTTGAATTCGGGCTTAAATGACCCCCTAAAAACGGTTCATTTTTCGCCTCATCATATACCCTTACACTTGAGATTTGCTTGTCCTCAAGCAAATGCGCTTTTATTCTAATCAAAATACAAGTTAGGGGTTATTTAACACTAATATAGAAGTAATTACAACAAATAATCGTTCCACTAAAGACCAAAGACAAGCACGGAGGTCATACACAAGCACCTCACAAATAGTGTTTAGATACTCACATCTCTCGGGTGTAATAAAGTATAAATTACAATATGGAAACGGAAGATATCTCTCACTACCTGTCATAGCAAAATAGATTACCATAGGCTTGAGAAAGGATCAAACCTCCACCACATGGCGTAAGCACCTAGGATAAACTATCAAAGAGGTCTTTTAAAGGGTTGTAACGTTAAGTGTAGGGATATGAAATACACGGTTTTGTTGGATAAAGGAAGTTTTTACTGATGGCGAGTTAACAATCTTGGTTAATTACATGTACAATATGGCGTTGCTAAGCCAAGACTAGACTCGACTTAAGCTAATAAATGAAAAATAACAAAAACATAAAATGAACATAGAATGAAAAGGGATGGTAGTCCGTATGTTTTTTCTCTTTTCTTTTTCTATTTTTTTTTTTTTTTTTTTTTTTTTGCATACACTCTTACCCTACCATCCAAAATAATACATCATAGGGAATGAACATTCCCCTTACACTTGAATCTTTACATACTTTACAATAAACTAAACTAATGACTCGAATTAAGAAAATTAAAACACTTGGAGCACTTTTAAGATTAACGCACATATGGGGGTAATATATGATGTTCTTCCCCATTACTCCATAAATTAAGTACTTTACCCATGAGTCCCAATCGTCCCAAAACAATATGTACAATGTTATGACTCGACTTAGCAACCATGTAATCAATTAGAAAGTTAGCTTAGGGTTTAACAAATAACAATAATGCACTAAAAATGAGTGCATACACGGAAGGCTAAGGCGATTTGGGTGTAACATTAAGTGGGGTGTAACAAATTCTTCCTTTAAGTAAGATGCTTAAAGTTAGAAACGAAAAGATAGGCTCGGAGGGGTGTACTAGGGGTTTTGTGTACTAAAAATGAGTACAACGCTAAGGGTGTGGGAAAAATTAGTTGACTTAACTAGCCAAATAATATGACTTAAATGGTCAAGTAATTATGATACGGGTTTAACGCAAGGGTGATCCTAATGCCTCTTATCATGTAGTAAATCCTACTACACGAATGTAGTCTCACTAGCGGTCTCGGGATGCATCACTAACGCAAGTTCTAGAATCTAAATGCTACCGGTACACTCATAAGCACTAATAATAAATGCTTTTCCTATCAAATCTAAAGGCGAACCTCACATATTTGGGTGAAAATTTTTTCTGAATATACGGTTATGTGCTAGTCATACAATCTCCTATCCATGAGACGCTTGCTATGGATAAAAAATTTTAAATTTGGCGCTAAAATTACACTAACAAGTATTTCTCATAGTTTTATTACACATCTACTATCAAACAAAACAAACTCAAGCGAAAGTGTACATGTAAGGTATCATCATTTTACCCTCCCCTTACACTTAAGATGAACATTGTCCCCAATGTTCAAGTAAAGAATGTAAAAGTGAAAAAGTAAAAAGAATGAAATCAAATCCTGAGAAAATAGACAAGACAACCTCGCATAAAATCGGCGGCATCCTATATAAGTTACTAAATCCTAGAAAACAAAATAAGATATAATGCTTGTGGAATGAAGTTTGTAGATTTCCTGGAGACTATAAAACTTAATAATTCACAAAAACCATAAGACTCCGTTAGAAAAACAAAACCGGAAAAATTTCCAGATTTTTACACGTGACGCCGTCAAGAGTTAACTCGTGACGCCGTCAGAAGTGACCTGCAGAAATTCTTATGTTAAGTTTCCGGAAAATATCTGGGAAAACTTGGTCTCACTTCCTGGAAAATCCTGCAAAACTTCATTATGACTCAATTCAAGCATTTGACTCTAACAAATATGAATATACATGTTCATTTATTATTGTGGAGAATCATGATCGGTTTGTTTCTTGAAAACATATTTGGGGTTTCCCCTTACACTTATCTTTTGCAAAAATACCTTTAGGTGGAGTTAAGACTAGGCCAAAACAACAAAGTAAAGTATTTCCACTTTTTAATTGAGAAACATGATCAACCAACAATAAAAATAAAGCATGCATACGGAAGCAAATAACAAACAAACAAAATAAAATCACACAAAAACATGGGTTGCCTCCCAAGAAGCGCTTTTCTTTATTTACGAGTCTTGTAGCTAGACTCAAGGTCATGGGTTACTACGTGATACGGGTGAGTTCCTCATTGAGGACATCCTTGGAATCAAACTTAGGTTTCAACTTCCTATCGGTTTCCTTAGTATGGTATGACCTTTCAAACATTTCTCCATCCGGATCATACAAAGTCATCCTCATATGCCATGATCACTCACCTTCTTTAGGTGGCTTGTCCCACCTCCATTTACACTTGTCTCCCTCTCTTTTCCACTTTTTCATCTCTATATTAATAGGCATTACGCTCAAAACTCAATCATCTTCCTAAAGACTAAGGGGTCCTCAAAGGGATCTAGCTCTTCATCTCTAGCTGTGAGTTGTTCCACTGAATGTGTTTTCTCAATGAAATCTTTTTCTAGATAAAATGGGCATTGAGGTCCTATAAAGTTCCTTTCTATCCAAGGTCCATATCTAGACGGTCTCCTATTCATCTCTACCCAATGCGGTGTCGGTTTATCATCACAATCATAACTATGCTTCTCTACATCGTACACCGACCAAGTATCACCTTCTCCTACCGCTATCTTAGACTCCTTACAATCTATCATGGCGCTAGCGGTTGCTAAAAATCCTCTTCCTACCAATAATGGGCATGTAGTGTCACTAACCATGTCTAGGACGTGGAAATCCGCTAATATAGTTAACCTTTCTACGTGAACAACTACATCCTTAATCATTCCAACCGGGTGGGCAATACTCCCATCCGCTAGCCCTATCAATACCTCCGTTTCCTCTAACTTTCCTAGCTTAAGAGCGGTGAATAAGGATAAAGGAATCAAGTTGAGGCTTGAACCTAAATCGGCTAATGTGTCGAAAGCTTCGGATCTTCCTATCTTACAAGGCAAAACAAATATACCCGGATCATCAAGCTTTTTAGGCAACTTGTTTTGAATGAAGGCGGTCCCATTTTTACCTAGTTTAAACTTCTCATATTTTTCTAGGAGGGCACTATAGTAAGGAGCACGCGCTAAGACATCAATGACGGGGCGTTCAAGGTGAAGTTCTTTGAATTCATCGTCAAGGTCTTGCGTAAGAGGTGTTTCAACTATACTTTTGACCGGTTCGGGTGTTTTACTTGATTGGTCCTTTTGAAGAATTTGGTTTTGTTTGAAACACGTGCTCGTTGATTTAACCAAGTAGTATTGTGGACACGAAGTGGGTGACGAAACTGAAGATATGGAATTAACGTTTAGTTTCGGATTCTTGACCGTGTCGCTTGGGAGTGCTCCCATTTCTCGGTCATTGAGAGCTTTCAACAATGCGTCAATTTTGGTGGTCATCTCGCTTTGCTTTTGTTTGAAATCGGCTTCAAACTTAGATATGCGAGCTTCTTGAGATGCCATGAATTTTGACATCAATCCTTCAAGATTGTTGGTACTACCATAGTTGTTAGAAGGATTGTTGTTGAAAGTACGGTTGGAGGGTGGACCGTTTGGCTGGTAACGATTAGACGGATTGGAAGAATTGGATTGATTTTGTTTCCACCTAAGGTTTGGGTGATTTTTCCAAGAGGGGTTGTATGAATCATCGTAAGGGTTTGGCTCGGGCTTGAAAGTGTACCACTTATCTCCCGCTTCGTCGGTACGCGTGGATGCGTAGTCCGCAAAAGCTGTTCCGGGGAGTTCCACACAATCATGAGTGTCGTGGGGACCACTACATAATTCGCATGAAGAATTGATTTTGTTCACTTGGCTTGAAGGCTTAGGAGCTTCGTAAGATTTCATGAGAAACTTGACTTGGTCCTCAAGTTCCATGATCCTACGGTCGGGAGTGCTAGAATTGTTCGAAGGCAAAGATATTGCCTTGACCGTTTTGTTCAAATCACGGGGATCATTCCAACTTTCGTTGTCATAGAGAGCAAGATCTTCTATGAGTTCCCATGATTGTTCCGCACTTAGATCACGTAGTTTACCACCGGCCGATTGGTCAATGGCTTGCCTCGTGGAGATATCGATATAGTCATAAAAGATTTGGACTTAGAGCCAAAGATCTATGCCATGATGAGGGACTTTTTGGAGTAAGTCCTTGAAACGAGTCCATGCTTCATAGAGAGATTCATTTTGACGTTGTTGGAACATCAAGATGTCATTTCTAAGCTTAGTAGTTCTCCCTGGTGGGAAAAATTGAGCAAGGAAATGAGTGGTGAGATCATCCCATGTGGTGATGGATCCCGCGGGTAAACGCTCAAGCCATTGACTAGCTTGATCTCGTAGAGAGAATTGGAATAGGCGTAATCGGGTTGTCTCTCTAGTTTCAACATCTAGGTCTATGGAGTCTACGATTTTGAGGAAGTCCTTAAGATGTTGGTTTGGATCTTCGGAACGAAGTCAATGGAATGCACATCCGCTTTGCACCAACCGGATGGTGTCGGTTCGCAAAGGGGTCACATTGGCTCCGGTGAGCTCAATGGTGTTTCGGTAGCCTTGGTGGCTAGGTCGGGAATATTCTCCTAAGGTTCGGGGCCTAAGGGGTTCTAGTGGTGGGTTTTGTTGTGGTGGGATGACGGGTTCAAGGATGTTCCCATCGTCCATGATGTCGGGTGGTGAAGAGTTACGAACAAAAACACAAAGAAATAAGATAGACTAAAGAAATCCTAAAAATAAAATCTTACTAGAAAGGAATCTAGCAAGTAGACCTAATAAAAAGATATTCTAACCTAGACAATAACTATTCCCCGGGCTGCGGCGCCAAAAACTTGATACGTGGGAATCGTACCAGGCTTTACCTCTCGAGGGATCTCGAGAAGCTTCCCACCAGGCAGTGTACCTGATCATTGTAGTATAGTATAGTGACAAGTACCGGGGGATTGATCGTTCAGCTAGGAATAGTGTCGCTAGGATTAGAAAACCTAAATACTAGTTCTAAAGATGAGGGATGATTATTTTTGTATTTTTATATTTTTTAGAAAGCAAGTAAAAATCTCGGGTTTGAAGGATTTGGGCGGAATTAGTTGCTAGTCAACTAAACCAATACTAAAGATGCAATCAAAATAAAATACTAAAAATGAAAATAAACTAAATTAACTAAGGTTGTAAGCAATAAGTGGAGAAGTTGTGTTTACTTAGATTTCACTACTCCCTAGATATCTTTTACATGTTAATTACTTGTTATAGTTGCGTGGATGACGGATTGTATTCCTTAATACCATTCATGGGGTGGCGCACTTAATTCCCCAATCCTATGAGTGCCTACTTCACTCCTATGTCGAGCCGGCTAAGAAGCTCCTAACATGGGATCATTAGAATTTACTCATGCATTAAATACAACCAATAAAACCCAGTGCACGTCAGTTCATGTTTCCTAAGACGTTCAAGCATGTTACCATTTGGAGATCTGCCAGTTTTCTTAAGCCTAACATCGAAATCATTCATCCAATACAACCATAAACAAGTAATCAACACATAATTAACATCTAGGTTTCATTAGATCCAAGCAAACACAAGATAGATCTAGCCTAGCATGATGGAATTAAGATAAGAACAAGATATAGACAACCAACACATAGACATATTGATTGAATTAAAAGAATACTTATCTCAATTACACATGAAAGGGATCAAGGGCTGAGAACCCTTGAAAAACCTGTAAAATTCGTACTAAGTTCGGACTTAGGGTTTCTCTAAAACTTCTCTCTTTTTAATGTGAAAATTAGAAAACTATATACAGGAAATAGGGTCTGACGGCGTCAAGAACAAATTTGTGACGCCGTCATCTCGCCGCCAAAATACTCCTCGGACTGCCTTGATCTACTTTTGACGCCGTCATGTGTTATGTGTTTCTAGGCCGTCATGCATTTTCCTCTTGACTCCCTAAATACTTGTTTACGTAATGATTTTACATTTTGTGATCGTCCAAACATAGGAATATCGAGAAATATTAATAACGTTTTTATGCATTATTTATATCAACAAGATTCAAATCAAGGTATGTAACAACCTCTATATTGTTATAATTCATTGATTATTGGTTTTAATTTTTATTGTTTTTTATTTATACTTTTTTTGATCATTGCTATGAAACTGATAAATTGATAAATAAGTTATTGTAATATGAGAAAAACAGTGTTTGGATGTGCTTATGTTTATACTTTAATAGTATGATAGACCAGATCAGACTGTAGAAAAACAGTTTTTGGATGTAAGTGATACTTGCTTATGTTATTAGGTTATCCAAACATATTAGTAATTATAATTTTTTAGTTTATGATCATGTTTTAACATCATCCTTATGCTATTAGGTGAGCCATCAACTCCACAATCAAATAATAATGTGCAACATCCTGTTATTGTTGATGATCAATGTGTCCCACAAGTCGGCAGTTACCAACCAACCCCCGACAGTAGAAAGTTTTGGGTTCTAGATGTTAGTAACAAACCTGTTGAGGGTACTGAGTTTGATACAATTGAAATGGCTTTGAAATTTTATAAAGATTATGCAAGGCAATGTGGTTTCGAAGTTAGACGAGGTGGTAAAAAAAACTAAAAAATAATGTAGACCCTACTTTGAAGTATTTTTTTTGTGATAGGGAAGGGGTAAAACCCTCATCAAACAATGTTCAGAAGAATGTTAAAAATGTACAAAGTGAAAAATCACAATCTGGTGTTGTGGACAAGGTGAAAAAAAAAAGAGAAAACGTGCATCTCAGCGTTGTGGATGTCAAGCCAGACTCCGTATTAGAAGGATCCCAGAAAATAAGTGGGTAGTTTATAAGTTTTTAGAGAAACATAATCATAAGTTGGTTCATGAAGAAGATTACATGTATCCTAAGGTTGCCCATAAGCTTAGTTTCCCACAACAACAGTTGTTACATCACCTATCTAATTCTAATCTAGGTCCAACACGAGCTTGGAAGGTATTTAAGGAGATGTATAGGGGTTTTGAGAATATTGGTGTCACTGATGTTGAATGTAGGAATTACAAACGTGGCTTGACCAATTTTATCGGTACACGTGATGCACAAATGGTTGTTGAGAAGCTGTTGAGACGGCAAGAGTTTTTTTGACAATTTTTCTGTCAAATTCAAAAAAAACAAACATGATAAAACATTGATGGGCTTGTTCTGGGCTGATGATCAAGCCAAGCAGTACTATGATACTTTTGGCGATGTTGTGTCATTTGATGCAACCTTTATACATGTTTGTATTTTTTAGTAACCATTATTGCACATCATTATACACTTGAACAATCAAAATATATATTTTACTGTAGGTATAATATGGTATTGGTTCCTTTTACGGGCATAGATAATCACAACCGGTGCATTTTTTTTGGAGCTGCATTATTAGCTAGTGAATCTGCTAAGAGATATACCTGGTTGTTGAAACGGTTCAAGAAAATTTTTGGAAGTGCACCAAAGGTAGTTGTCACTGACGAAGACCCGACAATGAAGATTGTAATCGAAAAGATTTTCCCCGATACAATACATCGCCTATGTATGTGGCACATTATGCAGAAGCTAACTGGGAAGGTATTTATTATAGTCTTAATATGATTGTTTTCTCAACTTTACTTTCAGTAACAATGTTATAACATTCTTTTTATCTCCCATGAAGGTTGGCCCTGATTTATGTAGCGACACGGATTTCAAAAGACGGTTGTGTAATATAGTTTGGACTGATCAAATTGAACCTGATGTTTTTGATTCTGAATGGAGATGTATCATTGAAGACTTCAATTTAATGATCACAAATGGTTGCAGGATATGTTTGATATGCGTGATAAGTGGATACCTGCATATTTTCGCCATGAACCGATGTCTGGACTCATGCGAACGACATCGCGTTCCGAGAGTGAAAACCATTTTCTTGGTCATCTCACTAATCCAGACTCAACTTTGGTTCAATTTCTAAGCCATTATGATACAGCCACTGGTTTACAAAGATTCATATATAACAAGAATACACATAACTTCAATTACACTACCCCGGACCTCAAAACTCATATTCAAATTGAAAAGGATGCTGCCAAATTGTACACGAACACTCTATTTTATGATGTTCAGGACGAGATTTGGTCTTCGTTGATGCATTGTTGTTCACTAAGTGTACAAGAATCGGCAACGTTTAGTACATATGTTATTCGTGACACAGGAGCGGATTACAAAATCAAGAAAAAAACCATTGAAGTCATACATGAGGTAATAATAACTGTCCATATGTTTTTCATTTTTTTTAATATACTTATTTTATGAAGTGGTGATCACTTTCCTAATGCTTTCAATAGGTCAAGTATACACCGTCTGATGGTTCAGTCCTATGTAGTTGCTTAAGGTATGAATGTTATGGTCTTTTGTGTCGTCATATTTTTTATGTGCTGTGTATGCGCAAGGTGGACCACTTTCCCATGCAATACTTGCAAAGTAGATGGTCAAAGAATGCTTTGATCATTAAATCTGTCAAAAAGAGTAAAGATGGTGCAACTTTGTCCAAGTCAGGTTTTGTTTTAGATTCTGTTCTTAGGGAAATTTTCAAAGATGTTGAACAATCTGTTAATCATTTGGTGGGTGACTTTGAGAAGCTGCAATTATATAAGGACGCGCAAATGTCTTTAAAGGAGAAAGCTATAATTGATGTTCCCAGCCCTCCTAAGATGAATACGAATGCAGCTTATTCAACAACTCTTGGTGTAACTGAACCAGCAAAAATCGATATTCTCCCTCCTTCAGGTCTTAATGCCAAAGGTAATAGAATACGTACCAAGCACAAATCAAAAAGCGAGATTGCGATGAAGCTATCAAACAAGCCGAAGAGGTTGTGCAGGACTTGTGGAGAGTACTCATTTCATGACTCACGGAATTTCCCCACAAAGAAGAAGGGATTAAAAAATGATGGCGTGCCTGATGTCGAATATAACGATGGTGAAGACATGGATTTCTGCTATAGTGACTAGTTTCGTTATTTTATTTATGTCTGAAAACATGTACCAAATTCAATTTCCATTTTTTTATTTTCATTTTAGTTTCATCATTTTACTTTGGTCATTTTGGTTATGATTTGTTTTAGAATTGTTTTTTAAGTGATTATCCTGTTTCATGTTTTGTTGATATGTGTTATTTCATATATAGTGATGTTTGTTATCCTATCACTTGAATTTTCTTTTGAATTTTAGTGTTTGGGATTGTTTCTTTGAAAGTGTTTAAAATGTGTCATACCATGTTCTATTGTATTTTTACTTTCTTATCAGTAGCAAGTGGTTAAAGGGTGTTTTGTATCTTCTAATGTAGGGTATACTTGTTATTTCAGTTCCTCGGAAGATAATAAGTATCTCAACTGTATCAATGCCAAACACTCCAATTATCCAGGTACTAGTTGTCATTTACTCACTTATATTCCTTTATAAAGTTTTATGAATATGTCAGCTACAAACACCCCCATAAATACAAGCAATGTTTGGTTTCTGATAAAGTTTCTGTCATTTAAAATAACACAATATAAAGGATATGATTATCTTTTAATGTGTATGATTATCTTCCCAATATACATTATATGATCATTAAAAAAAATCCCCATCTTTATAGCCATTATCCTTAATCAATAGGTCATATCCTAATTTTTAAACACTATATATACCCCAGGTATTCACCTTATCACACAATTCGCAGCCAAAATTCAAGATGTATTCAATCCACATTTCTTCCATTCAAGGTGAATACTATTGTTTATATTTACACTCTTATCGCTACATTCTTAAATGAAAGCGGGTTCTTGATCTTTGTATTTAATAAATAAAAGTTCTTTTCCTTCTATCCTAATATTTCTAAGGTTACAGGTGGTGATTGTTGCATGTTGAGTAACCCAAAGATCATGATAGCCAATGACGCTATGCAGTTACTGTGGCCAGTACACATACCATTATGCAAGGAACTGTCCTGAATGGAAAAAAGGTTTAGGAGAATCTGTGTTTCAGGTTCTCTACAAGGAGAATTACGCGTATGACAATGAGTAGTTACTTTAGGTTTTTGATCATTTTTTTTAAAAGAACTTATAGCCGTGTTTCAGGTTCTAGTTAGCCTTTAATGGTGTTCTTTTTTAGTATTGGACTTGAAGTGTGCCGGTTTGAATTTTAATAATATCTCATATTTTTCTACATTTTTTTAAAACCATTTCACTTGCTTGTTATACTTGTTCCATTATCCATATTAACTCTGATGACGTATAGTCTATATTCGGGCCACGAACCCAAATGATAAACACTACTAAGGCCCAAGTCGACTATGAGTGGGCTATCATGACAATGATTTGGGCCGCACTACTAACGGTTTGGACTCAGGAAAGCCCAAACCCAATCAAACTATTTATGGTCTAGATAAGGATCTTCTATTCATGGATAAAGATCCATAGACCGGATAAGCACTACGCGTGCGAAGAGTGAGGAGCACGAAATCTACAAGGATTTCATGCCTATATAAACACTGCCATAACTTTCGTTAAAGGTACGAATCACAACCCTAATTCGTATACATAACCCTAAAAACCAATTACTTACTCTCACGTCGGAGGATAATCGTGGGAGACAATTCTACGATAAGCCTAACCGTGTTCGTTTGTTTTCTTAGTGCACATGTCTCAAGCATTAAGGTCTAATTGGTACGAGAGCAGGAACCCAAACAAGGAACGCCCAACTTTTGTATCACCAAGTGGCACCATCTATGGGACCCTACACTAAGAACTAGGATGACAAAACACAAAAACTCAAGCCAGCGGACTCCGCAGTTGGAAAAAACACACGGTGACTCCCAAAAGAGGAAGAACCAAGATCCAATCCCTAGACAGGCCTCTGGAACAACCAGTGCGCCTGGACATCAAGAAACGGGCTCAACTCTAATCCTCCCAACTAAAGAGTTGCCCGTAAATACTACTCAGACCACTACGATGGTCCAAAACACTGAGGAGCTTTAGCGCAACCTCTTCAATACTCCCCACCAAACGGCACCCATAGTGGACAACACTGTGCCGCCTGGCGCACCCAACCGAGATAGGGTGCCTAATGTTGAGGCAGAAATTCTTGCAGCAGAAGAGGACGCGCCTGATTTAATGTTAAGTAATTTTGTATCCCAAAATTACGAAACCCTAACTGCCCTCATGCAAGAAGAAGCAAGGAGAAGGTCAAGTATGAGCCTGCAAGCCCGGCTCAACTTTGGTCCTGAACGCGAAACATCCCCACCACGCTACCAGAGGGGGGAACGCGAAAATAATGAAAGATGTGCCAATGTCCACGATAGACTAGGTACAACATCTGATTCGCAGTACTCAGACGAATATGAAGATGATGGAATGCGCACCAATGTCCACTCTAGACTTGGTAACCACAGAATACAAGACAGGCTTGGGCGACAACGCTCACTAAGCAACATCTCTTCAAGGTTTGGTAGTAGAAGGATCAAGGATAGATTGGGAAGACGGGCGCCTCCAAGTTAAAGTCCTCCAAGCTCAAATTCTGAGGAATAACGGTGCAAACGTCATAAAAGAGACAACTATTCCTCGAGTGATTTCTCGGACAACGTGGACGAAGAAACAGAACATTGGAAGTCTAGAGGAAGACGTCGTGAGGAGGAAGATGAAGACATATCTCTTCCTTGGCGCCGCCAAAAGATTGATGCGTTCACAAGGCGCATTAGTGACTACTCGGATGATAAGAAGAGGCGCATGCCCGCCAATGTGAAAACATATGACGGAACAGGTAACCCTGACGATCACCTAAAAATTTTCGAATCTGCTGCCACCATCGAAAATTGGCCACAACTGGTGTGGTGTCATATGTTTAACTCTATCTTAGTAGGGAATGCGCGGACCTAGTTTAGTAAGCTTCCATGAAGAAGCATAAACGGGTTTGAAGAATTGCGAAAAGCATTCCGCTTAAATTTTACCCAGAGAAAGAAGTGCGCAAAGAACTCTATTGAATTGGCCAGAGTAAAACAACGCCAAGGGGAATCAACGAGCGCTTACATGGAGCGCTTTAAAGATGAATGCATACACGTCAAGGCGTGTCCTGAAGTGCTAAAAATCTCAGGGTTCATGAATGGGATAAATAACCAAGAACTCATCAACAAATTAAATGATAAAGTACCGCAAACCTTTGATGAGTTAATGAAGCGCACAAGGTCCTTCATCCAAGGAGAAGCAGTAGCCGCAGATAGTAAAAAAGGCTACTCAAATTATAGGCAACAAGAACAGCCTAGGAGACAACCCAGTGACCAGGGTAGCAATCGCAACAAGGGTTATCGTGGCCAGGGAAGTGGACGGGAAAATGACAAATATACCCCCCTCACGAAAACACCAAGGGAGATATTCGCAACAGAGGGCGCAAACTTTCCGAAGCCCCCACCAATGCGCACCCCAGAGGATTGGCGTGTGGGGAATGGATACTGCGAATACCATGGACAAAAGGGCCACACTACCAACGAGTGCGTCCAACTACGACTATTGATCGACAAGCTGGTAAAGGAAGGTAGAATGGATCACCTCGTTAAAAATATAAAGGAAGGAAAAGAAAAACCAAAGAATGGAGGCAAGAAGGAGACGGCCAAAGACAAGGCTGACACAATCTACATGATACAATCATGGCAGCAAAAAACTAGGCAAAAAGTCAGCCAAAAGTTCTCCTCTAAGAATGAAATTTCCTTCCCAACTCTCGCTGCGGACAACACAGTAATGGAGCCACTCACCATTGAAATACATACAGGGGGTCACGATATCCACCGCATGTATGTAGACGGAGGGGCATCCGTATATATTATGTACGAACATTGCTTCAAAAGGCTGCGACCAGAGATACAAAGTCAGTTGATCCCAACCACAACATCGCTGACAGGATTCATAGGAGAAAAGATATGGCCCATGGGGAAATTACGCCTAATCGTGGTCAGAGGTAAAGAGCAGCACTCTATGGCAGCTTGGATGAATTTTATGGTAATCAAGTCCCCCTCACCATACAACGGCATCATCGGGAGACCTATAATATCATCCATGCGTGCCGTACCATCCACAGCGCATGGTATGCTCAAATTCCCAGTAGAAGGAGGCATTGTCACCCTCTACAACACCACTGTGTCACCTAAAGAGTGTAACACAGTAGCTAGTGAAGGGGAGAGTCTCCCAGAACAACGCGCAACAAAAATACCAAACTTAAAGGTTGCCATTCACCCAGATCACCTGGATCAGCAAATATCAATTGGAGGGTCACTGTCTGACAAAGGCAGAGCAGCTGTGTGCGCACTCCTGCAAAATAACCTAAACATCTTTGCATGGGAACCAAAGCACTTGACCGGAGTGCCACGCTCTATTATGGAGCACAAGCTACAAATCCGACAAGGATATCCTCCAATACGACAGAAAACGCGTGGCCAGTCTCCAGATCGTGCAAAAGCCATCTTGGAAGAAGTACACAAACTTGTAGACGCAGGTATTATGCGCGAAGTCTACTATCATGACTGGCTCTCTAATCCAGTAATGGTAAAGAAGAGTGATGGCAGTTGGAGGATGTGCGTGGACTTCATTGACCTCAATAAAGCATGTCCACAGGACTGCTACCCACTGCCAGAGATAGACTGGAAGGTAGAATCTCTGTGTGGATATCCCTTTAAGTGCTTCCTAGACGCATACAAAGGATACCATCAAATTCAGATGGCTGAAGAAGATGAAGAAAAAACAGCCTTCTACACAAGTCAAGGGGTCTTTTGCTTTACAAAAATGCCCTTTGGTCTAAAGAACGCGGGAGCAACATACCAGCGATTGGTGGACACAGTGTTTGAGAAGCAAGTAGGTCGCAACCTGGAAGTTTATGTCGATGACCTCGTTATAAAGAGCCAAACAGAGGAAGAATTGGTGCGCGATATTGAGGAGACGTTCAAAACATTGGGAAAAATAAACATGAAGCTAAATCCCAAGAAGTGCACTTTTGGCGCGACAGAAGGCATGTTCCTCGGGTACTTGATAGAACCTGACGGCATCAAGGCTTGCCCAGAAAAGACAAAAGCTGTCATCGATCTCCCCTCACCGCGCACACTGAAAGAAGTCCAGTCATTAAACGAAAAGCTAACTGGGCTAAACCGTTTTTTATCCAAGTCAGCAGACAAGTCACTCCCTCTCTTTAAAACACTCACGAAGTGCACAAAAAAGGGAGACTTTCGTTGGACGGAGGAGGCAGGGGAAGCCTTCCAACAACTAAAACAACATCTTGCATCACTTCCCAAACTTGTCGCACCGCGACCAGGGGAAGAGTTGATCATGTATTTATCTGCAACCCATGGAGCAGTTAGCGCAGTACTATTGACATATATGAACTCCGTTAAAATGCCCATATACTTTGTAAGCAAGGTACTAAAAAAGACAGAGACTAACTACAACACTATGGAAAAGCTGGTCCTAGCTCTAGTATTCGCAGCTAAAAGACTGAGCAGATACTTTCAGGGGCACCCAATAGCTGTAATCACGGACCAGCCCATCAAACAAGTTATCTCTAAACCTGACGTATCAGGACAACTACAAAAGTGGAGTGAGTTGTTGAGTGAGTATAACATCTCGTATAGACCACGTATTACAATCAAGGGGCAGATATTAGCCGACTTTATCATTGAGAAGCCAGATACTAATACTCCACCTTCAGCAAGCAATACAGAGTTAAAAGAACCATGGGTTCTATTCACAGACAGATCCTCATGCGTGGATGGGTCAGGCGCATGCCTTATCCTCACTAATCCAGAAGGAGTAGAATTCACCTACGCACTACGCTTCGAATTCACAGCCACGAACAATGAGGCAGAATACGAAGCCCTACTTGCTGGACTGCACATTGCAATTCAAATGGGTGTACGCAACCTAGAGGCAAATGTGGATTCCAGGCTAGTAGCTAGCCACGTGCTAGGCGAATATGAAGCCAAGGATGAACACATGGTCCAATACCTTGGAAAAACCAAGTCTTTAATTCAGAACTTTGATATGTTTACAATCAAATAAGTACCTAGAGGAGAAAATAGGAAAGCTGACGCGCTTAGCAAGATCGCATCTACAAGCTTTGCGCACCTATCAAAACAGGTATTGGTGGAAATTCTAAAAGGCAAATCAATTTTGGAGATGGAAGTATCCACGGTGATAGAAGAACAGGATCCTACGTGGATGACACCTATAATTGAATTCATAAGCAAAGGAACCTAACCACAAGATCAGAAGGTCGCTCGAAGTGTGCGGTGCACAACGCAGAGATTTGAACTTCGAGATGGCATCCTATATCCACGTTCATTCCTGCAACCTTGGTTCCGATGCGTTGGACCTCTTCAAGCAGATTATGTACTCCGAGAAATTCACGCTGGTTCATGTAGCATGCACTCAGGACCACGGTCTGTAGTAGCGCGCGCCCTGAGGTCAGGATACTATTGGCCTACTATGTACCGCGACGCACGGGATATGATAAAGAAATGCAGCGATTGCCAAGTCCACAAGTCAATTCCGTGTCGACCACAACAAGAGCTAACCCCCATCACCTCACCATGGCCATTCTATAAATGGGGCATCGACATCGCAGGACCTTTCCCAGTTGCAGCGGGAGGGCTAAAATTCCTCATCGTAGCCATAGACTATTTTACCATGTAGATTGAGCCAAAAGCAGTGGCAAGCATCACTGGCAACCAGGTCAAACACTTCGTGTGGGACAACATTGTGTAACGCTTCGGACTACATGGGGAGATTATTTCAGATAATGGAAAACAATTCTGTGATAACCCATTTAAAGATTGGTGCGTGCAATTAAACATCACACAACACTTTGCTTCAGTGAAACACCCACAAACCAATGGCTTGGTTGAACGCTCGAATCGCAGTCTAGGCGAAGGAATAAAAGCGCGCCTTGACAGACATAAAGGAAAATGGGTGGACGAATTGTCACATGTTTTATGGGCGCACCGCACGACAATTAAAACCAGTACCGGAGACACACCATTCTCTCTTGTCTATGGGACAGAAGCCGTCATACCAGCCGAGATTGAAATGCCAACTATACGCACAGTGGAAATAAACGTCACAACAAATGACGAGGAGCGGCGCATAGACTTGGACTTGCTGGAAGAAAGGCGTGAACGCGCAGCTATACGCGAAGCAAAGGCTAAAGCAAAGATGAAGAAGTATTATGACGCAAAGGTCAAACACACTTCTTTCAGGCCAGGAGACTTTGTATACCGCGCTAATGATGCAAGCCCCGTAGAAGACACGGGCAAGCTTGGACCCAAATGGGAAGGACCCTATGAGGTCATGGATGCACTAGGTAATGGTGCATACAAGTTGCGCGATATGGAAGGCCACGAGCTGGCACGCACTTGGAATATCTGCAATCTTAAGAGATGTTATCTTTAGAAAAGGCTACGGCCCACACACAGACAACCTTGCACTTTAGTACGTGCCCAATAAATGTCTGTCTTTGAATTTTCTTTTTTTTTAGGAATTGTCTTTTATCTTCCAAAAACTTGCAAGTATTAATAAAATGTTGTGGTTTCTAGCTAACTCCATAACACACTTAACTTTATTGCGCACATCTTTATTATGTTTCAATATTGTTATTTTTCACTTTTTGCCTACATGGCGTGCATGCACTTCTTAAAGACCCACGATGGCATAAAGGATGAGTAAACTTACTAATAAGCTCATTGAGTAAGAGGGTTGCAAACCCATCAACACTGGATCACGCATCCTTGCTAAGCGCCTTACTTTCAAGACGTTGAAGTAAGTTCACATGCGCATTCCACGACGACTACGCAACATAACATACATTGTACATGCTTAGCAATCCATGAGCCAAGACTCTTGGCCATTTTTTGATATAATCTTTGCAAAATAACGCAAGTTTATCTTCACATTTATTTTTAAGTTACATACTTAAATTAAAATCATTCTAAGTATGCGGCATTGTCAATTTGATTCTTGGATGATCTCTTAAATCTAAGTACAAATAACAAGACATACGCAATAAAATAAATATTATTATTAATGAGAGCCACGAGTTTATACAAGTCATAATTACAAAAATATACACCTAAATGCTATGAGCACGCCTATGACTTGAACTACTAGCTGTGGATGCCAACTCCCTAGCCTCACTTAGCCTTCTTAACAGGCTGCTATCTTCCTGAGCCACCGTTGGTACGCTAACGGGAATCCCATCAGACCTGGGAAGACGGGCTGCGCCAACACCACATAAGATGGCCTTTACCTTCACGCCCTTCTTACGAGCAGCTCTTGTCTCATGTGCCTCTAGGCACTTCTTCAACGAAATCTCCTTTTCAAGAGTGAAGGGATTAAGCATGTGGCGAGGGCGGGCAAAAACAGGCACCATCAGCTGTGACTCATCTGGCTTCAAAAAGAAGTCAGGGTGCGCCTCTACATCCTCAGATATGTGCTTGGCCAAAGTTAGCCCTGCATAATCACGCTGATGGGATAGTCCTGATCACGCTCCAAACGGGCAATCTGAGGAAAGTCAAACACTTTCATCTTTTCCATAGCCTCCACCAGCTCATCAAAAGCATCCGCGTTGTACCCAGGAACGTCTACAGGTGCCACAGTCAGTATCTTGCTCTCATGAAGCTCTTCCATAGCCTGGGCCTTGCTGCGTGCCACAGCGCACTCCACAACCTTTCCAAAAGCCTCTACGACCTCTGGGGACTCCAGCGTACCCATAGCAGCTAGGCGCAAACCGTGGCTGATCAACCATCTACACAAGCAGCAACGGATGCGTTAGAAGGTAAAAAGAGCATTAATACATATAGTAAACAAAAATTTCGGAATAAGACAACACATACCTGCACTCCGTAATCATAGACATAAGATGAGGATATAATCCTCATCATATTCTATACTTAGCTTGCGCAGCTTACCCTCCTGCACCTTCAGAGCCTTCTCCACTTGTGCGCGAAGTTCATTAATACGGCCAAAGTGCTCGGCCTTCTTCTCTTCGAGGTACTTTAAACCCCAAGATAAGTTAGACCTGAACTCTTCCATCTTCCCGCGCTCGTGCTTTAGCTCAACCATCAAGAACAGCTTCTCATCAGCAACCTTCATAGCATGCGCAGTGGTAGACTCTACCTCTGCTCGTGCATCAGCTAACTGCGCCCTGAGCAAAGCAATCTCCTCGTCCTTCTGAGCGAGACTGCTGCCTTCTCTAATATACCGCGCCTTCAGTTGAGTGACTAACTTAGCCTGACGCTCAGCCACAGCTCCTAGCTCCTCCATCAGCTGTTGCGCAGACATCCCTTCATCACCTATCACTGGCTCCTCCACATAAGTGCGAGCCGCCTGAGGAGGCGCTAACTCCTCCATGAACGCTGCACCACTCCCTTCAGCATCATCACTACCAGCAAACATAAAGAAAGTTATAAAACGGCGCTATGCAAAAACATGTGTAAATATAAATACTCAGGTTACTTACATAAAAGGAGAAGTCTGAGCATCCTTCTGCGCAGCGACAGACAATGATGTCTCCTCGTCCGTGGAGTCATCCACACTAATGAGATGACGTCTACTCTTGGAGGTCCCTTCACCGTCATCACCAACAGCCTTGCGCTTTACACCCTGGCGCTCTTCTCCGGAGTCAGTATCCACCTTGAGAAACCCAGAACTCGTGGATGACTCTACGCGTGCAACCTCAGGTGCCACCACCACTTGCGCAGGCACAGTCTGCACTGGCGTCGTGTTCACACCCAGCTGTGATGCGCCTGAAGACACCGATTGTGCAAGCTCCAAAGGCGCCCAGCAGTGGCCTCCAAAACGGGCACTTCACCCTCCCTCAAGGGGCGCACATCCACGATAACCTAAGTAGGCCTTGTAAGCTTCACCACGGAGAACAGATCCATCTCTGCGCAAACATACAAACACACAAAAGGAGAAATAAGTTAGTAAATAAAAATCTTACTATACAAGAATACTTACATTATAAAGGCGAGGATAATAAAGGATAAGCACCCACCCCGGCCGCGTTCATCCAATAACGTCGGCACTTCATCACTTACGCCGAAGTAATTGCCACTCATCCCCATGAGAACTAGAAATTCCTCGGGATATGAATTGATTGGGATACGGTTACTACTAATAGTCTCCGCATCTTCCATGCTGTACGTACCGGGATCTGGGCACTCATCCTTTGGAAGCACCCCTTAGGTATAAAACCTAGAGAGTGTGGTGAATACCTTATCATCTATCCAGAAAAACCTTTCCCTCCAGCCCCTTAGGGCGTCTACCTTATCAGTATAACACTGATAGCGCCCTGAGCACTTTGAAAATGTCACCCACCCGTTCGACCACGACGTGTGGTAGAACACGCGGAAAAGATTAATGGTAGGCATCACCGCGAGTAACCGACAGTTTACCTCAAAATTTGTTATTTTCGCCGCAGCTATACAGTGCAGCTGTGAAATATGTAGGCGGTAAAAATTTAGCACGTCACTCAAAAATAGGGATATAGGCACGCGCTGGTTTGCAAATTCAAAGAAACGCGTGTATACCCCTATTTTCCCCTCAGGGAAATCCGCGATACAAGCATCAGCATCCGGTAATTCCTGATGCACATCAAGCGGGATAAAGTAGTCCGAGGTGAACTGACGTAGTTCATCCTCGTCCATCTCTGAGCGAAACTCTTCTAACTGTTTGACCATTTTCACTACGAAAAAGCACGCACGTAATTACCTCTCGAAGATATTAGTTTCAGGAAGAAAAGATTTTTTAAGGAGAAAAGGGCGTTTTTTCACTGTGGTTAAAACGGTGAAATGAGGAGCCCCTTATATAGGGTTTCCTCTTGTATCGGATGCATGACACGTGGATCCCACTATCTCAAATGTGTGGTGGAATATAAACTGGTACACGCACTTTTTCAAGTCTTCCGAAGCACACGTGGATAGTTCCCCCATTTATCGAGGTATCTTTGAGATATTTTGGGACTAGATACATGGTTCTAATTTTTGGCGGTAAATATCGTGAATTCTTCCCGCCACGCTTGCCGCTAATATTCTCTAGTCTAGTATCCGCGACTACAACCCACGCACACTAGACTGGGGGACATGATGACGTATAGTCTATATTCGGGCCACGAACCTAAATGATAAACACTACTAAGGCCCAAGTCCACTATGAGTGGGCTATCATGACAATGATTTGGGCCGCACTACTAACGGTTTGGACTCACAAAAGCCCAAACCCAATCAAATTATTTATGGTCTAGATAAGGATCTTCTATTCATGGATAAAGATCCATAGACCGGATAAGCACTACGCGTGCGAAGAGTGAGGAGCATGAAATCTACAAGGTTTTCGTGCCTATATAAACAATGCCATAACTTTCGTTAAAGGTACAACTCACAACCCTAATTCATATACATAACCCTAAAAACCGATTACTTACTCTCACGCCGGAGGATAATCGTTGGAGACAATCCCATGATAAGCCTAACGGTGTTCGTTTGTTTTCTTAGTGCACAGGTCTCAAGCATTAAGGTCTAATTGGTACGAGAGCAGGAACCCAAACAAGGAACGCCCAACTTTTGTATCAACAAACTCCATATTCATCACTTTTCTGTTACTTATTTGTTTTTTTTTTGGCTTCTTTTATATAACCTGCATCGCTTATTACCTCAAAAGTTTGCCGTTATTTTGCTATGACCTGCACATGTTTACTTTATTTTCCTATTACCTTGACATACATCCTGAAACACATTTAATATCATTTTTAGACTAAACTTTTAAAGTTAAAATCATCATACCCATACTTTCATTTTAAATAACATATGTATCACCCAAAACGCTTTATCCAAACTAATTTATTTGTGTCTTAAATAAACATAAGTAACTTACAATTTAAAAAGGATACTCGTTAAATAAACACAAGTAACGAGCCTTGTCCATACTAACAATATGAAAAACAAAAGCCAATTCATGGTACTTATTCAAATCAAAACAGAAAACATAGATATTAATCCAAAAACCGTTTAGCACACCTTTTGATGTTCTTATATGCTTCGGCTGCTAACCGATTCTTTTTTTCATCCGGTACTATTCTGAACCCCTCCACTTCTATCTCAAAGCCTTTTTTTTGCAGCATTGCAGTCTGCAAGAATGATCTTTGCAGCATATTTTCGACGTAGGCCACACAACTCTTTTATTTGTTCTCTACCCTCTTCACTCAAATGACAGCAGTCCCCATATTCGTCCCCTTTATACGTTTCCATGTGGCGCATTACAAACACCCCACAATCCACATAATTATTCTTCGTCCTGCAATTTGTTTCCATTATCATTCTTGGACTTTCCCTCATGTTTCCATGATTAGGATTGTTCTCATGCAGCATGTAGTCTTCAAACAAAAGTACCTGTAACGAAAGACAAACAAAACATGCATTTTCTGATTCCTTAACAAAATACAAAATAAAATCAAATATGTTATGTGTTTTAGACATCATACCAGAAAATTTGTCAAATCACCATGTCTTTCTTTAACTTCTTCAAGTGTCGCTGCATATATGTTATCAAAAATTTGCACTTCATTGTCTTTTATATTCATGCACACGAGAAAGAAGTGCCTCCCTCTTATAATCAGAATAAAAACCTGACACCATGAAACTCTATTACTAAAGCATTGTTTAGGATTGTTTTTTCGAAGTTGTAAAAATGTTTCAGACCATGTTAATTGTAATTACTAAATGTATCAGTTTATAATAATGTATTTATACTAGTCATCGAGTATCATATGTGCACCTTCAGATGTAATTGATTATCAGTATCTAATACATAATGATACTTACTATATCAACGCATAGTAGACTCCCATATATACTTGTCTCTACTACTAGCTTCATTTTATCAGAAAGCTTTTACGATGCCTTATCAAACTTAATTCCAAACATGTCACTTGTCTGTGTTCATTTTAAAGTCATCATTAGAATGTGTGCATCTAACCAGTAAAGTATATCCTAAAAGATACATTTTACACACATGCTTTAGAATGTATGAAACTTACTAGCATAGATGTGTGACAGAAAAGTCGTGCTGGTGTTTTCTTATTCCTCTGTTTCTCTGCATCATTTAATACATGCGTGAACATATCTATAGCTCCACGAGCTATATCCATGCCTGGGTACAACGTTTCCAGCTCACCTCTTGTACCATCAACATACTCGTTCTTGATCATAATATCTCTGTCATCATACACTTGTTAAATAATCATCATAATTGAAATATAACTTTACTAATTTATTATTCATATACGTCTAATAAAAAAGGAGAACTTACGTTTATGGAAGCCGAGCACTGAACAAACATTCAGCTACCCGTACCTCATGTGCCGTGTGTGGTGAACACAATGATACTTCCCTGACAACATATGGCGACCGCAAAATTTCTGGAAAGAATTTACGCCTCTTTAGCCGATTCAGAATAACGTTTCCTACTATAACATTCAACGGTTTAGGTTCGGAATAAGCCAGTACAATTTCCTTGCTTCCATGCTGTATGCTTTCTTTCCTAGACGTATTCTTTTCCCTTTCACACACTCCTGTATCAACCGGTGTTCTAAACATATCAGCTTCAGCTGCTGTTTGTAAGTCGTAATTGTGCAAACTTTCCAGCAATTCTTCCCCTTCTTCCATACCAGTTTTACCATTAGATCCACCAACCTCTTTCCCTTGAGTCGCAGGTGGTTGTGTCGCATTCAGATCAATTTCTTCCGTTTCATCAAAATCCAACCTCGTTGAAATATGTTCATTTGCCCTACGTCATTCTTCACACACTTTATCAGATAACTCACCATATCCAGTAGGCGTTCTATACACTTGCGTAAACAGAAAAGGTTTCCCACCATTCTCCGGTGTACGGAAGCTATAATTAGCATAATCCTCTGGATATGTCCTTTTTTTAGGCTGCTCAAAATAACTTGGAACTGCAAACATCTGCTTCCTCAATTCCTTCAACTCTAACAAAGCAGCATCATTCTTGTCAATGTTTAGTCCTTCATTCATAAGTAGGTCAGCACAATCAACTAGTTTGCCCGCCCTTTTTAGACACGCCACTACACATTTTTTCAATCCCTGCATAAGAAAAAAAAATAACTTTCAATTACTACTTAAAATTTTAAAGTGTTAACTGGTTTATATGATACATGTGTAAAATGTACTTAATTAAATTTTTTTTAATAAACTAGTACCTCAAAGTCTGTTGGTACATCCTCAATAGGATAATCTTCATACTCGTCATCTTCTCCCAAATCTCTCTCTTCATGTACACCATCTTCTTCTAAAACTTTCTCTTGATCATATAAAATTTACAGTCAATACACTTTGATTTATCAAATATTAAACATTTATAGTTAATTAAATTTTAATTAATTAAGTCTTACCCTCATCTTCGACTTCTTCATCGACACATGTATCGCCCCCATCATAATTCGGGAACAAGTCCGCTTCTAATTTATTCAACATCTCTGTAGACCAGACTTTAATAGGTGTCTCGGAATGGGCATACATAACCTGTGTCAAAAAATTTATTCAACATATATGTAGACCAGACTTTGATATTATTTATTAACAAAATCAAATATACACTAAATCATAAACAACATTTATCATACCAGAAGAAGAACTATAGGACCATTGTAAAACCCATCTCGCTTCCATGATTGGTTCATCTTAGTCAAAATCTCAATTATATACATGCACCGGTCTATCTTGAGTATATCATCTTCATTATTAAGTAAATGTAGAAACTTCAGATTCACTGTATTACTCAAATTCGTCTCACCAAAAATTGAAAAAATAACACTAGGAAGTTAATCTTGAACAACCACCCGCTACGTTTTCCGTCCACAATGAATTGTGCAACATGAGTTTGATAATGCCTTTTCTTTTCCTTTCCAAACTGTGCCTTCCATTCACGTGTTAGTTTGTTCCTATGGTCTGCCTCATCACGGGCATCTAAATGCACCTCTCCCATTGGTACACCCAGTAATTGTCTAACCAATTTTCTAGTTATCGGTATTACCCTACCAGGAAGATTCAATGAACACGTATTTTCATCAAATCTATCTATCAACCAAAATGCTAAACGTGTTGGAACTTTACTGATTTTAAACTTCAGAATATCACCAAATCCCATATCAATTACATCCTGTTTTTGCATAGGTGTCAACTGTGTCATAGCCTTAAACAAACTAGCAGGTGGATTTCGTGCAACTATCCTATCACCTTTGTCTTTGTCGTTGTCTTTCGAAACCTTTCTTGGTTTTCCACTAGCACCTATAGGCATTTAAATATTACGCTAATACCTTTAAATATACGTATCATATCAGTTGAAATGTACGATATCAAATATGTTGCATACCTTTAACTGCTCCTGTATTAGACCCATCCATTTTACTCCATCTTTCCCACACATTAGTCACAAAGTTATCATATGACTCGTCAATTTCAGCTGCTACATTAATTTTTTTTTATAATGTACATTTTAGAAAAATGAATCGCTTCGTAAGATATACAAACACTGTTATAGTTCTAATAACATGTTATACCTCTAATATTTGCATTTTCAGCAGCTTTTTTTTTTCAATTTTTCAGCGTTGTAGCACCTCTGATGCGTGGGAATCGCACCTTGCTTTACCTCTCGAGGGATCTCGCGAGGCTTACAACCCCCACCAGGCAGTGTACCTGATCGTTGTAGTATAGTATAGTGACAAGTACCGGGGGATTGATCGTTCAGCTTAGGAATAGTGTCGCTAGGATTAGAAAGCCTAATTAATAGTTCTTAGAGATGGAAGATGATTATTTTTTTTGTATTTTTATATTTTTATGAAAGCAAATAAAATCTCGGGTTTTGGAAGATTGGGCGGAATTAGTTGCTATTCAACTAACCCAAAACTAAGATGCAATCAAAATAAAATAATAAAAATGAAAACAAACTAATTAAACTAAGGTTGTGAGCAGTAATTGGAGAAATTGTGTTTACTTAGACTTCATTACTCCCTAGATATCTTTTACATGTTAATTACTTGTTACACTTGTATGAATGACGGGTTGTATTCCTTAATACCATTCGTGGAGTGGCATACATAACTCCCCAACTCTATGAGCTCTTATCTCCTCCTACACCATGACCCAGCACAACTATAGGGATTGTAAACAGTGGCTCATGCATTAAATACAACCAATAAAGACCTAGTACGCCTCGGTTCATGTTTCTTAAGACGTTCAAGCATGTTACCATTTGGAGATCTGCCAGTTTTCTTAAGCCTAACATATAATATCATTCATTCAAAACAAGAATAGACAAGTAATCAACACATAATCAACATCTAGGTTTCATTAGATCTAAGCAAACACAAAGGAAATTTAGCCTAGCATAGTAGAATTAAGATAAGAACAAAAGATAGACAACCAACACATAGACATATTGATTGAATTAAGAGTATACTTATCTCAATTACAATGCAAGGTCTCAAGGGTTTGGAACCCTTGAAAAACCTGTAAAAGAGGCACCAAAATCGTCTTTAGGGTTTCACCAAAACTTCTCTCTCCTTAATGAAAAAACTAGAAAACTATATATAGGAAAATCGTCCTGACGGCGTCAAGAGTAAAATCTGACGCCGTCAACTCGCCGCCATATACTTCCTCGGACGCCCTAGATCCAATCGTGACGGCCTATGTGACGCCGTCACCACCCTCGGTAAATTAATCTTGGTCATTTTGACGCCGTCATCTCTTCATCTGACGCCTTCACAACCTTCGGTAAAATATTCATCCTTTCTGACGCCGTCAAGAGTAAATTCTTGACGCCGTCACCTTGTAATTCCAGCTTGGATTTGGTACTTTGTTGTTTTCTTTTGTGGGGTTACCTTAGCTAACAGAAAATTGGTAACTTTAAGATGAATAACAGACCACCACACCTACTTCATTTATAAACTCAACATTAACCCGAAGCTTGAATTCATGTATAGGATCTGTTCGATATTTAAGGTACATACATTTACTTATTTGTTATACCTTTGCAATTCATAGCAAAACTCAAAGCAGGGTATTAAGTTCCCCTTATCCACAATACTGAAATGGATTTAGGGCAATATTTGATCAAATAAATTCGGATTCGGGCTTAAATGACCCCCTAAAAACGGATCATTTTTCGCCTCATCATATACCCTTACACTTGAGATTTGCTTGTCCTCAAGCAAATGAGCTTTTATTCTACTCAAAAGACAAGTTAGGGGTCATTTAACACTAATATAAAAGTAATTACAACAAATAATCGTTCCACTAAAGACCAATAGACAAGCACGGAGGTCATACACAAGCACCTCACAAATAGTGTTTAGATACTCACATCTCTCGGGTGTAATAAAGTAATATAACATTATGGAAATGGAAGATATCTCTCACTACCTGTCATAGCAAAATAGATTACCATAGGCTTGGGAAAGGATCAAACCTCCACCACATGGCGTAAGCACCTAGGATAAACTATCAAAGAGGTCTTTTAAAGGGTTATAACGTTAGGTGTAGGGATATGAATCACACGGTTTTGTTGGATAAAGGGGATTTTACTGGTGGCGAGTTAACAATCTTAGTTAATTACATGTACAAGATGGCGTTGCTAAGCCAAGACTAGACTCGACTTAAGCTAATAAATGAAAAATGACTAAAAACATAAAATGAACATAGAATGAAAACGGGATGGTAGTCCGTATGTTTTTTCTCTTTCTTTTCTATTTTTTTTTCTTTTTCTATTTTTTTTTTCTATTTTTTTCTTTTTCTTTTTTTTTTTTTTTTTTTCGATACACTCTTACCCTACCATCCAAAATAATACATCATAGGGGTTTGAGCATTCCCCTTACACTTGAATCTTTACATACTTTACATTAAACTATTCTAATGACTCGAATTAAGAAAATCAAAACACTTGGAGCACTTTTAAGATTAACGTACATATGGGGGTAATAAATGTTGTTCTTCCCCATTACTCCATAAAATAAGTACTTACCCATGAGTCCCAATCGTCCCAAAATAATATGTACAAGGATATGACTCGACTTAGCAACCATGTAATCAATTAGAAAGTTAACTTAGGGTTTAACAAATAACAATAATGCACTAAAAATGAGCGCATACACGGAAGGCTAAGGCGATTTGGGTGTACATTTAAGTGGGGTGTAACAAATTCTTCCTTTAAGTAAGATGCTTAAAGTTAGAAACGAAAAGATAGGCTCGGAGGGGTGTACTAGGGGTTTCGTGTACTAAAAATGAGTACAACGCTAAGGGTGTGGGAAAAATTAGTTGACTTAACTAGCCAAGTAATATGACTTAAATGGTCAAGTAATCGTAATACGGGTTTAACACAAGGGTGATCCTAATGCCTCTTATCATGTAGTAAATCCTACTACACGAATGTAGTCTCACTAGCGGTCTCGGGATGCATCACTAACGCAAGTTCTAGAATCTAAATGCTACCGGTACACTCATAAGCACCAATAATAAATGCTTTTCCTATCAAAACTAAAGGCGAACCTCACATTTTTGGGTGGAAAATTTTTCTGAATATACGGTTATGTGCTAGTCATACAACCTCCCATCCATGAGACGCTTGCTATGGCTAAAGTTTCACTCCTAAATGTTGTAAAAAATTTTAAATTTGGCGCTAAAATTACACTAACAAGTATTTCTCATAGTTTTATTACTCATCTACTATCAAACAAAACAAACTCAAGCGAAAGTGCATATGTAAGGTATCATCTTTTTACCCTCCCCTTACACTTAAGATGAACATTGTCCCCAATGTTCAAGTAAAGAATGTAAAAGTTAAAAGTAAAGAGAATGAATTCAAATACTCCCCTGATTCGCTCGGTATGGATTTTAGGTTGGCCAGGTTAAATCTTCCTCCAAGAAAACGAACAATCAAAGCTTCCCTTCCAGAATATAAATCATCTTCTTGTCTCAAATAACCTGTAAATCCTGACAAAAGTAGACAAGGCAACCTCGCGTAAAATCGGCGGCATCCTATATAAGTTACTAAATCCTAGAAAACAAAGTAAGATATAATGCTTGTGGAATGAAGTTTGCAGATTTCCTGGAGATTATAAAACTTAATAATTCACAAAAACTTATAAGACTCCGTTAGAAAAACAAAACTGGTAAAATTTCCAGATTTTTGACTCCTGACGCCGTCAAGAGCAATTGCCTGACGCTGTCAAAATGAACCTGCAGAAATCTTTATGTTAAGTTTCCGGAAAATTTCTGGAAAAACTTTGTCCTACTTCCTGGAAAATCCTGCAAAACTACATTATGACTCAATACAAGCATTTGACTCTAACAATACGAATACACATGTTCATTAAATATTGTGGAGAATCATGATCGGTTTGTTTCTTAAAAAAACATATTTGGGGTTTCCCCTTACACTTATCTTTTGCAAAAAATACCTTTAGGTTGAAGTTAAGACTAGGCTAAACAACATAATAAAGTATTTCCACATTTTAATTGAGAAACATGATCAACCAACAATAAAAATAAAGCATGCATACGGAAGCAAATAACAATCAAACAATTAAAATCACACAAAACATGGGTTGCCTCCCAAGAAGCGCTTTTCTTTATTTACGAGTCTTGTAGCTAGACTCAAAGTTGTGGGTTACTACGTGATTTCATCATTGGTTCCATTCTCTAGGTCATCTTCTAAACTAGTATCGCTCTCATAGTGTAAGTACTTTGGATCTTCAAATTCGAAAACATCCCGTCGATACTTAGAGCCAAGCTCACTAACATCTTTAAAGAACCCACAAGATAAATCAGAAACATTTCTACAACCTCTTCTAACATCGTCATCACACAAGACAAGTTGGGAGCTCATAACATCAAGCCCGTCGCAATCTATCTCCCTAAGGTCTCTTCTTTTGTATGGCGTTTGGTATGAAATCCTCCTAATCCCGTCAGTGAAAGTCATGATCCCGTTCAAGTCATCCACTATCAACTTAGTGATTTCACAAAAGGGCGCTCCAAATACAACTTGCGATAACCTAGGGTCAACAAAGTCCTCTATGTTGTCCACAATTGTGAACTCCATAGTGAATACCATATTTCCTATGAATACTTGGATTTCATGATCCTTACCAACCACTTTCTCTCCTTTGTAAATCATCCCCCATCTGCAGATATTGTTATAATGGAATAATGACATGAAATTCTTTGGCAGGAATACATTAATGTATATGTTTTCGAAGTACTTGTGACCGATCATGCAAGGGATTTTAAGGTTATTCGGATCACGTCGTTTGATCTTTCTCAACTCTCCATCCTTTGACCCGTATGGATTCCCTTCAAGGGAGGGACGATACTCATAAACTTCCTCACCATCCCTACGAAAAATTACCGTTCTAACACCATTGGTGAGTAATACACTACCATCTTTCTCGTCGAGGATTGCTCCCGATTCATTGATGAATGGCATCCCAAGGACAAGGTTGGTCAATGGTTGATTGGCGAGAGGGTCCACGTCATTAACCACGGTGAGGTCAGTATTGTAATCAAATTCTCCAATCCTAATTGATACATTCTCTATTACTTTCTTGCATACAACGCGCTCTGGGAAGGTTTTGTGGTATAGAGAAAATGGGATTACGTTGATCAGGAAGCTAGGATCTATATGATTGTTAATTAAGACCTTCTCCTCAATGGTACAAGGGATTCTGAAAAGTTTAGAGTTGCTCTCCTTGGGTTAGTTGCTACCTGTACTTATAAAATCCTCTATTTCGGGTTCTTTTATAACAGATTTGCTCAAAACGGTTGAGTCTTTCTCCTTTTCCACCGATGTCGCGTTCCTATCATCCGGTTTGTCGGATTTCTGCGCGGTGCACTGCTTGGGTGAACTGGTAGGTTTCCTTGCCGAAGCGTGGTCAACCTTTGAGGTTTCATCCTTCGCTGTCTGACTGAGTTTATCAGTTTGTTGTTGGGTTGGGTTGGGTGTTGAAGCGGGTATCGTGGTGATGGTGTTTACGAAGTGGATTGGTCCGGAGGGGTTGATAGGTCCTTTCTCGTTAGGGGATAGATGTTTAAATAGCTTGCTTGGACTTTTTATTTTTACAGGGGAGGCTGGTGGACTCATGACGGTAGCAGATTTAACCTCATCAACGTAAATGGGCTTATTATCAATATGCTCTTTGATAGCAGTCAACAGATTACAAATCTTGTCGTTCACGTCAGCCTGCTGTTGTTTGAATTTTGCCTCGAGTGTAGCGAGCTGCAGTTCTTGAGAAAGAATGAATTTTTTTAAATCATCTTCACAGCTTTGCCTAGGGGAATTTTGGGGCGGAAAATGTTCGGACCAAGTGAGCGGTGAGAGATCATTAAATGATACACTTCGTGTTTGGTACCTTCTAAAATTAGGTTTATCCTTCCATGCCTCATATGCTTCGGCAGAAGTTCGAGGACCCTGCCCTACGTGTGATGATGTGAATTCGTTATAAGCACGTTTTGGAAGTTCCATACAGTTGTAGGTCTCATGAGGGCCATTGCACAGTTTGCAAGTAGAAGCGATTCTGCTTACTTGGCTTGATGGCTTATGAGTTTCGTAAGATTGCATGAGAGACTTGACTCGACCTTCAAGTTCCATGATCCTACGGTCGGGAGTGCTTGAATTGTTCGAAGGCAAAGATATTGCCTTGACCGTTTTGTTCAAATCACGGGGATCATTCCAACTTTCGTTGTCATAGAGAGCAAGATCTTCTATGAGTTCCCATGATTGTTCCGCACTAAGATCACGTAGCTTACCACCGGCCGATTGGTCAATGGTTCGCCTCGTGGGGATATCGATATGGTCATAAAAAATTTGGACTTGGAGCCACAAATCTATGCCATGATGAGGGACTTTTTGGAGTAAGTCCTTGAAACGAGTCCATGCTTCATAAAGAGATTCATTTTGACGTTGTTGGAACATCAAGATGTCATTCCTAAGTTTAGTAGTTCTCCCCGGTGGGAAAAATTGAGCAAGGAAACGAGTGGTGAGATCATTCCATGTGGTGATGGATCCCGCGGGTAAACGCTCAAGCCATTGACTAGCTTGATCCCGTAGAGAGAATTGGAATAGGCGTAAACGGGTAGTCTCTCTAGTTTCAACACCTAGGTCTATGGAATCTACGATTTTGAGGAAGTCCTTAAGGTGTTGGTTTGGATCTTCGGAACGAAGTCCATGGAATGCACATCCGCTTTGCACCAACCGGATGGTGTCGGATCGCAAGGGGGTCACATTGGCTCCGGTGAGCTCAATGGTGTTTCGGTAGCCTTGGTGGCTAGGTCGGGAATATTCTCCTAAGGTTCGGGGCCTAAGGGGTTCTAATGGTGGGTTTTGTTGTGGTGGGATGATGGGTTCAAAGATGTTACCACCTTCCATGATGTCGGATGGTAAAGAGTTACGAACAAAAGCACGAAGAAATAAGATAGACTAAAGAAGACCTAAAAATAAAAATAAAATCTTACTAGAAAGGAATCTAGCAAGTAGACCTAATAAAAAGAAATCCTAACCTAGACAATAACTATTCCCCGGCAGCGGCGCCAAAAACTTGAAGCGTGGGAATCGCACCTTGCTTTACCTCTCGAGGGATCTCGCGAGGCTTACAACCCCCACCAGGCAGTGTACCTGATCGTTGTAGTATAGTATAGTGACAAGTACCGGGGGATTGATCGTTCAGCTTAGGAATAGTGTCGCTAGGATTAGAAAGCCTAATTAATAGTTCTTAGAGATGGAAGATGATTATTTTTTTTGTATTTTTATATTTTTATGAAAGCAAATAAAATCTCGGGTTTTGGAAGATTGGGCG
Source organism: Artemisia argyi (assembly GCA_030686995.1). Taxonomy (NCBI): domain Eukaryota; kingdom Viridiplantae; phylum Streptophyta; class Magnoliopsida; order Asterales; family Asteraceae; genus Artemisia; species Artemisia argyi. Next base: position 88,082,738 of record CM060676.1, read on the forward strand.
GAATTAGTTGCTATTCAACTAACCCAAAACTAAGATGCAATCAAAATAAAATAATAAAAATGAAAACAAACTAATTAAACTAAGGTTGTGAGCAGTAATTGGAGAAATTGTGTTTACTTAGACTTCATTACTCCCTAGATATCTTTTACATGTTAATTACTTGTTACACTTGTATGAATGACGGGTTGTATTCCTTAATACCATTCGTGGAGTGGCATACATAACTCCCCAACTCTATGAGCTCTTATCTCCTCCTACACCATGACCCAGCACAACTATAGGGATTGTAAACAATGGCTCATGCATTAAATACAACCAATAAAGACCTAGTACGCCTCGGTTCATGTTTCTTAAGACGTTCAAGCATGTTACCATTTGGAGATCTGCCAGTTTTCTTAAGCCTAACATATAATATCATTCATTCAAAACAAGAATAGACAAGTAATCAACACATAATCAACATCTAGGTTTCATTAGATCTAAGCAAACACAAAGGAAATTTAGCCTAGCATAGTAGAATTAAGATAAGAACAAAAGATAACAACCAACACATAGACATATTGATTGAATTAAGAGTATACTTATCTCAATTACAATGCAAGGTCTCAAGGGTTTGGAACCCTTGAAAAACCTGTAAAAGAGGCACCAAAATCGTCTTTAGGGTTTCACCAAAACTTCTCTCTCCTTAATGAAAAAACTAGAAAACTATATATAGGAAAATCGTCCTGACGGCGTCAAGAGTAAAATCTGACGCCGTCAACTCGCCGCCATATACTTCCTCGGACGCCCTAGATCCAATCGTGACGGCCTATGTGACGCCGTCACCACCCTCGGTAAATTAATCTTGGTCATTTTGACGCCGTCATCTCTTCATCTGACGCCTTCACAACCTTCGGTAAAATATTCATCCTTTCTGACGCCGTCAAGAGTAAATTCTTGACGCCGTCACCTTGTAATTCCAGCTTGGATTTGGTACTTTGTTGTTTTCTTCACTTTATGCTCCAAAAACGTCCAAAATAGCCTCTTTTCCAGAATTCACTCTCCAAACACCTAAAATCACAAAAGGAACGATTTAGGGCAATATTTGATCAAATAAATTCGGATTCGGGCTTAAATGACCCCCTAAAAACGGATCATTTTTCGCCTCATCAACCTCATTCCTTTTGCTCGCAACCCGTTTACCTGATGTTGCATATATTTTTATTTCATAATTATAATTTAATGTTATAAACACTAATTTATATAACACTTCCAAAATCATTTTACCTTTTCCATTTTGTTTCTTTTTTGGTTTCAACACTAGTGACGCCAATTTCCCCTTCTGTGCCACCCGTTCACCATCTGATACATGCATTACTTACAAATTATACTCATTACACTTTAATATTTAATTAATTAAACATTACACACAAGATGTCATTTAACTGTTTCACCTTTTTTATTTTTCCTTTCTTCAACTAATGCATCCAATTTCGCCTTCCGCACCACGCGATCATCTGTTACATTCAGCATTCATATACAATCATTCCTCACTAACTACACATGATTCATGTAGTAACTTTGAAGCTATATAGATTCATAATGACAATATAAAAAAGAAATACCTATTCTTCGGGAGCTATTCTTTCTCTAATATTGGCAGGACTTACTAGCCCCTAGCTCCATTTTATCAATCTCAATATCGGCATCCACAATTACATCCTTTTCGTCAGATTCCTTTTCCAACGTACCATCTGCAGCATTTGCATTACCTACATTCATATTTCAGTCATTAGCTTTTCAGTCATTATACAACACATACTAATTGGGATGATGTTAACACTCTACCACACAATAATCTCCCACACCATCTCCAAATTACAATCCCCCTTTAATTTCTACTGTACCACACATTGTTCCAATTACAAAACTCCTTTTAAGGAATGTGTCACATAACCAATACCAAAACCCCTACTTTCATTATTGTATCCGTTAAACGTCAAAATCCATTAATTATGAACTGTATCACACCCCTTATCCCACAATTCCTTATTTCCTTTTTTTACAACACAAAAGACAATAGAAATCAAATGCATAATGTATCAAATTAACACAGAATCAAAAGCCCTAAAATTCCTTCTATCTCGCACGCATACGTAAATTCTGTGATTTCTATAAACGTATCGCAACCCCTGGTTTAATTGTATCATACAAAATAACACAACCCCTATATTTACTAATGTGTCACTCAACTTACCAAAAAAAAACCCAATTTTCCTCAGCTGTGTTAGCCAAACAAAAAAATCCCAATTATTTATTGTTGAATCAAAAAAAAAAAAAAAAAAAAAAAAAAAAAAAAAAAAAAAACCCCAATTTTTCAATCCCTAATTTTTTTTACTTGCTACAATAGATAAACAAAACATAACATAATTTTCCAATTTTGTATCAGTCAAACAAAAACACAACATAATTTTTCAAGCCCTAATTTATTAGTTACTAAAGGACTGAAAGGTTATTATTTTATACCTTCTCCTACATGAATCCATTCTGGTGTTGTTAGGTCTATAACTTCATTCTCATCATTCACCTGAATCCTCCTTTTTCTGTTAGACAAACGGCCACTTCTTCGGACTACATAAAAATCAAAAATAACATCAATGTACCACTTACAGTTTAAAATTCATATGTATAACAACTAAAAAAACAATGTGTCACTTACCAATGTCCAACTTTGAAGAAACTAGCTTTAGTTATAGGTTTTTATAAAAAATCACCTATAGTAGTTACTTATATGTGTAGCGTATTAACCCTAATTTTATATACAATTTGGGGATGATATTGTGGAGAATGAATCACGGAATGGCTTGATTTTATGGATAGGACTTGCGTTTTTTTTTAATATGCTCCAGATCAGGTGTTTTTAAAATTTTGATCGGTTTTTTTATTACATGTTTTTAATATATATTAATCCGCACCTACTCCCTCTATTTTTTTTAATAAACTTGATACGTAATGCCCTCAATCTTTTATCTAAATACAAATTTGCCACTCAGCAATTATATCTCATTTTTTATCTAATAAGCTTGATCCGACGATCCACAACTGTACCTATTATATCCTACTTTAAGGTGTATACCACAATAACGGGACTGTATATATATATATATATATATATATATATATATATATATATATATATATATATATATATATATATATATATATATATAATCTATGAAGAACTTCTCTATATACAACGTTAGTTGTAGAATTGGTGTAGGTGTCATCTTTGTCACAACATAACACTTTTAGGCCTCTCTTGCTTTTTACTCTTGAGACGGCTACATAAAGTTGTTCGAGGGAAAAAACATATCGTTCCAAATATAGCTCAACCATAGAGAATGTTTGGCCTTGATTTTTGTTTATTGTAATTGCAAAACAAACGAAAATAGGGAATTGTCTCATATTAAGTTGAAAAGGCATCTTCTTGCTAGATGGTGTAGTTACCATCTTATACACAACGTTTGTTTTAGCATTGGTGTAGTTACCTTCTTTGTCACAAAACAACACCTTAAGACCTTTTTTGCTCTTTACTCTTGAAACGGTCATACAAAGTTGTCCATATGAGAAAACCAGACATTCCAAATAAAGTCCAACATTTGCCAAAGTTTGACCTTGACTTTTGTTAATTGTGACAAAACTAATAAAAATTAAAAATTGACTTCTACTGAGCTAAAGAGACATTTTCTTATCGGACATCGTTATTATCATTGAGGCGCAAACATCGCCAACATAATATTTGCCTCAATGTTATTGGTTCTCATTCTCAAAACTTGTATCCGGGTTCTTTCCCATTCTCAAAACTTGTATCCTGGTCATTCTCAAAACTTGTATCCTGGTTCTCTGTTACACGATCCACCTCTTTGATCATTGTAAAATGTTTGATACAATAACATTGAAAAAAATAAAGAATACAATAAGCTGATGTTTTTAAATACTCTGAAAAACTACATTTAGATTATTGCAAAATAGAATAACAACTATGGTTATCAAACCTTTTCGCATCTTCACTAATATGTCAAGCCTAAGGGTGCTCACGGTCCAAAAACCGGACCGGACCGACCAAGACCGGACCGGACCGAAGACCGAGAACCGGAAAAACCATAGACCGAGACCGGACCGAATGTGGTCGGTCCGGTCTCGGTCCGGTCCGGTCCGGTCAGTCTTCGGTCGGTCCGGTCCAATTAAGCAAGATTTGGTAAGTTTTTTCGGGTTTTTGGTCGGTCCGGACCGGACCGGACCGGACCGACCGGACCGAGGACCGAATTAGCCAAAAAGCTTAGACCGAGGACCGGACCGAATGTGGTCGGTCCGGTCCGGTCGGTTTTGTCGGTCGGTCCGGTCTATCCGGTCCGTTTGCTCAGCCCTAGTCAAGCCCATACCCCAACATTTATGCATTCCGTTTAAAAATAATAATACAACAGGTAATAATAAGAAAAACAACAAACCTACAACATCAAAAAGCCCATATGGGCATGCATTTTAAAATATCAAAAACTTATAAGAAGCCGTATAATGTACAGGTTTGGCAAATGATCAATATTACTATTAGAAAAGTTATCATCAAATTCCTTCATCAAGTCCCAAGGCCAATCAAGCTTGCTTTAAAAAATTATATCATAATTTAGCATAAACCATAAAATTTCATTAGATGAATGTAAAAGCTTATATACACTTGATAAAACTCGCAAACAATCTCCTGGCTTTATGGCAACTATGGTTTTCTTTTCTTGTGAACTCAATTTACCACGTGCGCTAACATTTTGTGTTACCTGGACCACAAAAATATAATTAGAAGAATATAACTTTCAAGTTATCATTCTTTCAAATACTTAAAAGAAACAATAAACCTGGGCAAACCTGTGGTTCAAAGTCCATAAAAAGTTAACTCCATAATTATTTTAAAAACTAAAAACTTTAATTGGATGAAACTTAAATAAATGTTCGTCAAATGCCAAATCGCAAAGAAATAAGTAAGATCAAAGTTACAATGGGTCATTGCAAGTGAACTTTGCACCATTGATTTATGTGTGAGTTCACATATTAATTATATCATATTAAACTATACTTCACAATAGCCTGTCGATCATAAATGGTATAACAGTGTAATGTCATTTTTGCTATACTAATTTAATTAAACTAACCTCTAATAACATCTGATATATAGTTCAGCAATAAGTGAAATGTCTTATTATACTATTTAAAATAAATCAAACTATATTACGTAATGACAGTCAATTGATATAAAGTCTAAGGCGGTAATACTATAAAGTCTATGGCAAGTACATTTTTTTGTAAATACGATGTACTAATTTAATGTTTCATTATTTCTAGTGAAAAAGAACAGCTACCTCATCAAAAGATACTGCCATATGGTCAAGGTTGTCAAAAGATAGTAAATAAACAGTCAATAATACGTGTACCTTGATGTACTCCTTTTCTTTTTTCTTCACCCTGTTTTTTGGTTCTCACTTTCTTTTGCGACAAAACGTGTGATTTCATATAATCATCCTTTGAAATTTCTCTCTTTCATGCTGTAACTTGTGTTGGTGTTGCAAAACATATTCACATTGAAAACCATATCAGTTGGCAATATATTATTTAAGGCATCACTATAAAGTTTTACCTATATACATTTTTAGCTGGCCATAAGGTGAACAACAGATTATGCACTTTCAATCACATAGCAAAATGACAAATAAAAGGCATAATACATCTAATAAGAATGAACTAAAATAGCTCATTGTCTTTCATGTAAAACTTTAATAAAGGATATGGTTGTTCATGTTCGGTAAAACAATTACTTGATAACGTATTAAAGAATTAAAGGATGTATAATATAATAACACAAATTAAAGCTTCTTGCAATTACTTACTCGATGGTTAAATCATTATATGCATTCAATTTGGCAATGCCTCTGACAATACTCCCTCCGTCCCATAATTATTGTCCACATTTGACTTTTTTAGTCTTTAGCTTTCAACTTTGACTGTAAATATTTTTCTTTATGATATATATTACTTGATGCAAAATATAGAAATGAATTAAGTTTTAAATGTATTTTCATTCATATAATTTTCATTAAGTATTATATAACACAAATAAAACTATTTAAGGTCAAAGTTGCAAAATAAAGACTTCAAAAGTCAAACGTGGACAATAATTATGGGACGGAGGTAGTACAAAAATTCATAATAAAAGACAAAAATGGATGAAAGTTATCTCATCAAACATTTGATTTGCATGTTAAGGTTACCCACAGTAAGAGGATTCAATCCCCTTACTTTTCCCTGCCACGTCGGCTTTCTCTCTCCAGCGACCTGCAGGCGATTCAGTGCCCAGTAAGGGCGACCTAGTTCAGTTTTTTTTTTTTTTTTTTTTTTTTTTTTTTTTTTACACAAACTCAAATTTCATTAATAATTAAAACGTTACATATTAATTAAAATAAAATAAAAAACATTACAACATTATTCAAATTACATTAAAACGACCAAACTAGTTTGGAATATGATGATGCCAAATGTCTTCCACCAAATCGGTTTTGAGGTTAAGATGAGTTGTTTTCTTGCATATCTCTCTGGTAATTTCCAGCGATTCCTCATGTGTTCTTAAAGGGTCATAAGAACGGTGCTGCTCCGCTGGAAAGAATTTGGGAGATATCGCTCGCCATTCGTCTTGAATTATCATATTATGTAATATGATGCATGTGTACATTATATGTCCAAGACGCTCTTTGTCAAATCCTTTAGCCGGATGTTTAATCATTAGGAACTTCTTCTTTAGTACACCAAAAGCACGTTCCACATCTTTTCTTGCTGCTTCGTGCATCCTTTTATACAATTGACGCTTTTCATCATGCGTCCCTGGATGTTTAATGGACTTCACAATAACAGAGTATTCCGGATATATCCCATCAGCAAGATAATATCCCCGTTTATAAGGCACGCCGTTAGCAATGAATTCCACATCCGGTGCTCTCCCCGTTTTGAGATCATTGAAAATAGGCGATGCATGTAAAACATTTACATCATTATTCATCCCGGCGACACCAAAGAACGCATGCCAAATCAATCTTGGTAGGCGATCGCTTCCAATAAAATGAAAGGAGTTTTCCCGTGATCACCCCTACAAAATTGAGCTTTTAAAGCATGTGGGCAATTCTCCCACGGCCAATCTGTACAATCAATGCTGCCTATCAGGCCAGAAAAACCATGAACTCGATAGTGATGCTCATAGAGTCTGTCAACGTCAGTAACCGTCGGCTTTCGCAAATACTCTGTACCATATAACTCCATGATGACCTCACAAAATTTATAGAGACACTCACGAATTGTTGACCCACCCATTTGCACATACTCGTCTAGCATATCAGGATTCACTCCGTATACCAATTGACGAATTGAAGAAGTAACTTTCATCAATGGAGAAATACCAAGTAAGCCCGCACAACTAGGAGTTTATTGGAAATAAGGTGAATGATCGGTTACCTCTCGACCGATTCGTGTAAACAGTCTTCGGCTCATTCGGAAACAATCATGGAATTGTTCTTCGCCGTATGTTGGGTTAGCGCAGAAGTAAGCAGTCACTAAATGGTTATGAGCACCCAAACGATCCCTGGTAATTTGGTTTCGTGTTTCTTTAGGTTGTGACGCTCGATAAGCCTCCCAACAATCTTCCGCAAACATCAAAAACTCGGTATTAACTTCATTTTTGTCATCCGAAGACGAATTGGCTAAAAAGATCTCGAAAGAATTCATGGTGTGACTGAATATAGAGAATGTTTGAAATGAGTTTTGTGAATTAGAGTGTAATATTGTCGATCGTGATCTCGACCTATTTGTTTCTTTTTCGTTGCTCGACCGAGATCCCACAGGAGCCACGATCGACTGGGATCGATCGTGGGTGTCGATCGTGGCCTCCTTCTGCATGCAGCCTAAGGTTCACACTTAAAATTCAATATTCATCACCTTGAATTTAATACCTTATTGACATGATGTTCTTTCGTCATCACCCACAACCATGACCACCACATCATCTTACTGGAACCAAAAATACCTACATTAAACAATCTCATCATTCTTCATCATCTCCATCCTAAATACAATCAATAACAATAATTATTTAAAAAAAAACTCAACACAATTAAATTGAATCACAATAAAAGCAATAGTATCACATAAATCCATCAACTAATCAATCAAACAACCCGAAAATCAGAGAATCAATAAAAACAAAATTGTTGAAAATTTAAATTAGGGTTTGCAAATGGGACAATATTATAGGAACGTATGATCAAAATAAAAAATAAATAAATAAAAGGGAGAAAACTGGATGAACAACACAATAAATATTTTTACAACATCAAATCAAACAACACGATTTACAGCCATTATAAACGGGACAATAACGTATATATACAACAAAACCATGAAACATAACCTGGAACAAATATGTGTGGATCTATACTTATTAATCACTGGTTATAGAACGGTTTTGGATTTGATTTATGTTCCATGGAAATGATTTTGTTTTTAAAATTTCTGGCGAGGGTTTGAGGGAGAGGATTAGAGAGGTTTAATTGTGTGTGCTTTTGTGGATTTTGGGATTCAATCAAATGGCGTCTACTGAAGGTGTTCCGCCAAAAATTGATGAAAAAATGAATGGTTGTGATAAATCAGATTATACACGTGGCAGTTGATTAGTATTTTTTATGGAGAAACCTTCCATTATATAGGTGGTATGTATATATATATATATATATATATATATATATATATATATATATATATATATATAGAGAGAGAGAGAGAGAGAGAGAGAGAGAGAGAGAGAGTAAGGATCAGGTGCGGATTTTTTTAATTAGTGCGGATGTGCGGATAGATCTGGGCCGCCATTCCAGATCTGATCTTAACTTTTTGTAAAAAAAAGTCAAGATCTCACGCAACGATCACGGTACCAAATCACCATTAAAACAATTTTCTTAATTTTTTTTCCTATTGAGCGATCCTTACTATTGTTGTCTTCTTTACTTTTTTTAGTTTTTCAGATTTTTCTGACCACTTTTTTTATTTGTGATTATGTGTGCTACCATGATATTACGGATACTATGAGTGTTACCGTGATATTAACGATATTTTACATAAAAGGTTACTTTGATATTAGTAAAAAAACTTAATATCACTATTTTTTTTATTACGATATTAAGAAAACTTACAGTGACACAAAAAAATAAACGGTGATATTAGTAAAAAAACGTAATATCATCATTTATAAAAAAAGTGATATTAAAAAAAATGATATCACGTGATATCAAGATACGATCAAATCTTGACTTTTGTAAAAATGTCAAAATCAGACGCTAATATCACAATACCTTTAACGATGAAAACAATTTTTTTCCAGTGATTCTTAATTATTTGTTGTCCTCTTTATTTTTTTTTTTAATTTTTTTAGAGTTTTTTGAATTATTTTTAAAGAAAAAGCTAATATGATATTAACGATTTTGAAAAAGACGGGATATTTATGATCGTGCCACTCCGCCTTTTCCAGATGGTTGACTGGATGGAGGGCTGAGATTCCTCCGTACCGTCCGCACTAAAATCCAAAAACGTGCCGGATCCTCACCATATATATATATATATATATATATATATATATATATATATATATATATATATATATATATATATATATATATATATATATATATATATGTTTACAAATATTAGTGCGTACACCTTTATCACTCATGCTGATCCTAGTGAGGTAAATGTTGAAGCAAGGCAGCTAGCGGAGGGTGAACCCAAACTCCTTGATGTGAATCATGGTCGTGTTGTTTCGCTTTCTCTGCCTCCACATGATCATACGGAAGGTGGGCTAGAGACCAATGATGGCGGAGGTGATGGCTCAGGGTCGGGCCAAGCGTTACTTGTGAAGGTGGTCATGTTAACCAAAATTATAGTCATTCTGGATATATCCTTTTGCGGTGCATTGTCATTTCCAAGAAGCGGAAGTAGAATGTGAATGTAACAACCGTGGTTTTAGCAGGTTAGTTAGACTTATAGCCTTGAGTTATCTAACTTTGTTTGGTGTGACTTGGGTATATATATGGGTATATGTGTGTTATTGTGTGATTAGTACTTAAGATTAGCACTAAATCCCTTTGCAATAGTGGTTGTCATTGTGATTTTGGGAAATGTTGATTTTGAGAAAGTTCATTTTTATCGCCTTTGTGGTGAAGAGATGACTTACGTATATTTGGTGTTTTGTGGTTTTGCGTAACGAGTCTTCGTTTAAGTATTTGAGCGTTAGTAAGTTACGGGAATGTTGTTTTTGTGAGAAATGTTTATAGAGTGTGAAATTCTATTTTTTGAAACTTTATTTTGAAAATAGATATTTTCCGGTTTGTCGTAAAATTAAGGTTTATCGCGAAAGACGCTAGGTTTCGTTATGGGAATACATAAAATATGAAAATTATTAGGTTTTGAGTGTTATATATATATATATATATATATATATATATATATATATATATATATATATATATATATATATATATATATATATATATATATATATATAACCAAATACAACTCTAAGCCTTAAGAGTTATCCAAAATAATTATAAATACAAAATTAAAAACTCCCTTCCCCTTTTTCTTTGATTGTACGATCGACCAAGAGAGAAAACAGGAGAGAAAAATTTGGAGTTTTGTTTTTGAAGCTAAAACCAAGATCAAGGTATATTTTTATACTAGTTTTCATGTAATTAATTAAGTATTGTTATGATTCATGTAATATTGATTATGATGGAATCTAGGATTTATATACTTCTGTAAATTAATGAAGTAAAACATGTTAGGATCATTAGTTGATGATAGTATGGTAATTGGTTAAGAGAATTGAATGTAAAACACGTTAGATTAGGTGTTAGGGTTTGGACAGAAAACTATGGCTGTAAAGATGTGAGTGTAATTAACAGATGGTGAAGAGTTAGGTCACGAATTTTTGGTCTAAATTGAATTTTAATGAAAGAGCTTTACAAAAAGTCCAGCCACGATTGATTTCAAGGTCGGGAAGTTAGTCTTTTGATTTTTCTTTGATAAAGTGTCAAAGCTATCAAACCGGGACAGAATTTGGGTAAAATTTTGATAGTGAATTGTGGGTGTAAAAGTGGTATTTAGATTAGCCCTTCTGGAATAATTAAGTTTTAGGTTATCTTATACTACCACGAAAAGGATTCGCGATAAAAACTTGTAGAAGTATTTTATTCTAATTAAAACATTTTAGTGTGCGTTCAGATTCGAATTTGGATATTTGACAAGTTTGATTTTCTTTTGAGTACTTGTGTGTATTATTGGTCCATGGCCTTTTGGGATTAGCTTGTATGCTTATGAGAGACCATGTGTGAGTTGTCGAGCTTTAACTGTCATGATTTCATGTGGGCGAATGTACCCAAAAATTCTGTGTTTTCTGATTTTAAAAGTGAAAGGGATTTAGTGAGTGTTAGGTTATGGTAATGGTTAGTATGGTGTGTAGGAGATCCGTGATGGGTCATATAAGTCTTAGAAATCCATCATATGTGTATCACATGGGTTATAGCTTTTAGCTTGACCATGTATAATGTGGATTTATTTTTGTGTGTTATAGATTGTGATTTGTTTTTGTGGAAGCTGCAAGGTTTGAGGTGAGTTCATAGTCCCATATTTTTACTTGTTTTAAACTTGGGATGGGAATGATGCTTGTCTTAAATGTTTGAGTTATTGTGATTGTGTGTGTCTCAAAAAGCTTGGACTTATAATGTTATCGTATGTATGCTATGTGTGATGGTTCGATTGTGAGATTATGGGTGCTTCATTTGGGGACCTATTTGATGTTGAGTTTTGTGTGCTTCAATTGGGAGGATGCTTATCATGTTGCTCGCGCATGCGACCTAATTGATGTTTATTGGGATTGGAGGACACGAGCCGTCCAGTTGTTGCCCTTGTGTGTGGATATTTGTTTGCGAATACTTGTAGCTTATATGATAACTATAATTATTTGTCCAGTTATATTTTATGATCACAGTAAACTGGTTGCCTTGTGAGTGTATGTGTGTCTAAACCTATGAATCTCACCCACATTATGTTGACGTTTTAAGCATCATTTTTAAGTGAGCATTCTAATGCCAAAGTTGAGGGCGGCAATTAGGCGAGACTTAGTTGCATATGGAGACTTTATTTATGTTTGAGTTTTGACTTTATTTGGATTTGGTTTTGATACATTTATGTTTTCCGTTTGGTACTTTCATATCTATTGAAGATACCTTTTGGATTTTGCTTTGGTTGTTTATTTATCTTGGGGTATTGTTACAACATTGTGAGTTGGTACATTGCTCTATTTAGGTGCATGTAGTTGTTCTCTATGTAGACACCAGGTGTTGTGATGATATCCATGAAGTTACACCCGCGCGTTTCTGCCATGGCGGGGTGTGATAGATTGGTTTCAAAGCCTTGGTTATAGAGAACTAGGTGGTTGACCCTAGACTATAGCTTAGGAGTCCCTCATATAGTTGCATTTAGGACCTATGTATAAGTATAATACTTTTACATGTCTATTTTCCTAATTTATGAGTTATTTTACCGAGTTTTTGGATGTCTGTTGAACCCTGTACTTAGTATCGTGTGTGTGTCATTTATAGAATGGCACCTCCTGCGCGAAAGACACTTCGGTGGACCACAATAGTCGCTACGGGATGTAAGAGAGTTCGGAAGACGAAGAGTACCAACAAGAGGATATTGGTCCCCGCTAGCATGGTACCATGTGTGATTGAAGTGAAGCTGACACTAGAGAATGTGAATAGGGAAATGGTGGAGAGGTATGAGACGAAGGTAGCTGAAAAAGAAGGTTTCACCACCAAGTACCCGTGTAGGTGTCCTCGGTTTTTAGAAGATAGCGGGGTAGTTTGGGATAGACCCCGAGGGTTGTATGATTTTGTGGATCAAGTAGATGAAGAGTTAAGAAATCGTAGTGATGATTTTTCAAAACATCCTCTACCACATATTCAGGGAAATAGGAATGGATGGGTGAGCGAGGAGGAGGAAGTGGATTCGGATTTGGAGTCCACTGCGCGTACACCGTTTTAGGTCTTAGATAGAACTCGAACCGCATACAACTTGTTTTCAATGTAATGTTTTATGGTTTTGTTGAGTTATTTGGACATTGATTGTATGTTGGAATGTGAATTCCTTCGGGTTTTGGGATTTATCCCGTGTTTTAATGAGAAGCCTTGGGCGAGTTTGAATATTTTGGTGTATATATTATGTGCATTATGGGAGTATAGCTTGGTTAGTATTGATTGTGTGTTATTTGTTGTAAGATGTTACTATTGTTAGGTGTGGCGTTGGAAGTGAGTACACATGTGGAAGGATACATCTAAAATTATGGGTGGCCAACACAATTATAAATGTATCACGACATATATGGACTTATAGCCAATGTTACGTTGAATCAATGGTGATATGCTTATGTGTGGTAGAGTTGAGTTTATTTTGTTATGTGATTGAGGGTGTTCCATGTGATGGGAGGTAGATGATTGAGTATGATTACGGAAATTGTGGAATCTTGTGAATGGTCTCTAATGGTTCTATTGTCCTGGGTGTTTAGGAAATGGTGCCAAGGAAACCAAGATGACCTATGACTAAGTCACCTATGAGTGGAGCTTACCGGACACCGAAGAAATCCAAGAAGACAACACCCATTATTGGGGAAAGCAACCCTATCTTCCAACAAATGATCAATCAGCAGCTAGAAGCTTTAATGCCTGAACTTATAACTCAATTGAGTGTGCAGATAGGCCGTGGAACTCATCCTGATGGTGCTGGAAGTGGAGGAAATGGAAATAATGGGTGTACTTATAAGGAGTTTATGGCCTGTAAACCCAAGGAATTTGATGGAATTTATTGCACTCACTCGATGGATAGAGAAAATGGAGTCTGTGATGGATATAAGTGGATGTAGTGAGGGCCAGAAAGTTATATATGCGGTTAGTTCCTTGGTTAACAAGGCGTTGACCTGGTGGAACACGCAAATTCAAGCTAGAGGACGAGTTGCGGCTTTGGGTATGACTTGGGAGGACTTCAAAGCCATAATGGTGGAGGAGTTTTGTCAAACAATTGAAATGCAGAAATTGGAAGAAGAGTTGTGGAATCATACTATGGTTGGAGCAATCATATGGGGTACACTGACAAGTTTCATGAGTTAGCTAGGATGGTTCCTCATCTAGTAACTCCTGAATCAAAGCGTATTGAGAGGTATATCCGTGGGTTGGTTCCACAGATTCGTTCGACGGTTAGGGCTACTGAGCCGACGACGCTTCTAAGTGCCATGCTGGGGCAGTAACAGATGAGGCGGTTAGGAGTGGAACACTTGCAAAGTCAGGAGAGAAGAAGCGAGAGGAGGTTGATACTACTAAGACAGCTGGTTTTAGTGGTGACCATAAGAAAGCAAGAAAAGGGAAGGGGTTCGTAGCAACGGATCCAATAATGGCAGTAGGTTATGTGGGAACAGTTTCTACGGCTATGACTGGTAATAATGAGAAGAGGGGATATGCTGGTAATGCTCCTAGATGTGCTAAGTGTAACAACATTCATCCTCAGAATGTTGCATGTTGTGTGTGCTTCAGATGTGGCAAACCTGGGCACATTGCTAGGTATTGTCGAGTGATGATTACTCAGGCAACTCCAATTAACTCGGTGGGCGCGGGGCCTCAACGCAGGGTGTGCTATGAGTGTGGTAGTACCGATCATCTGCGCAACTCGTGTCCCAAATTTGCTGGAGTGTTTGGCCAGCCCGGGAATCAATTGGCTATTGAAGGAGGACAAGGACACGGGTTTAATAGGAATGCAGCTAAGGGAAAGGCGTTTACAATGAATGCAAGCAAGGCGCGCCAAGACCTGAACGTCGTTACTAGTACATTCTCTATCAATGGTCATTATGCTACTACTTTATTTGATACGGGTGCGGATTATTGTTTTGCCACTACTGAATTTGCTAGCATATTGGGTGTTAAGTTTAGTGAATTTAGACCTAGTATTTTGATTGAAATAGCTAGTGGTAGAGAGATAGAAGTTGATAAGGTTATTCATGAGTGTGTTATTGTGTTAGAGGGTGTTATGTTTAAGATTGACTTAATACATTTAGGACATGGTAGTTTTGATGTGGTAATAGGGATGGATTGGTTGGCTAGGCATAAGGCTGAAGTAATATGCCATGAGAAGGTGGTTCGAATTCCGTTAGAGGGTGGTGGTGTGCTGCGAGTACAAGGAGAAAGTGTAGAGAAGAAATCGAAATCCCTTATGAGTGCGAAGTCTAGGTAACTCAAAGTGGGGATATTCCAATAGTGTGTGAGTTTTCGGGCGTTTTTCCTGAGGATATGTACAGTTTACCGCCGATATGACAGGTGGAGTTTCGTATTGAATTAATTCCTGGAGCGACGCCGGTAGCGAAAGCTCCTTATCGATTGGCACCTACGGAGATGCAGGAGTTGGCTGCGCAGTTGAAAGAGCTCCAAGATAAGGGGTTTATTCGACCTAGTCATTCCCTGTGGGGAACACCTGTTTTTTCGTTAAGAAGAAGGACTATTCGTTTAGAATGTGTATTGATTACCGAGAGTTGAACAAGTTAACAGTGAAGAATCGGTATCCTCTACCTAGAATTGATGATCTTTACGACCAGTTGCAGGGTGCTAGATTTTTCTCAAAGATAGATCTGCGTTCTGGTTATCATCAACTGAGGGTGCATGAGGAGGATATTCCCAAAACAACTTTTAGAACTCATTATGGACACTTTGAGTTTACGGTTATGCCATTTTGGTTGACTAATGCACCTGCGGTATTCATGGATTTAATGAATCGTGTATGTAGGCCCTATTTGGACAAATTCGTAATTGTGTTCATTGACGACATATTAATTTATTATAAGATGAAGGAAGAGCATGGGTAACATTTGAGGCTAATACTTGGTTTGTTGGAGAGCGAGAGGTTGTACGCTAAGTTCTCTAACTGTTAGTTTTGTCTGCAAGAAGTGCATTTTCTTGGTCATATAGTGAATAGTGAAGGCATACATGTGGATCCCAGCAAGATAGAAGTGGTCAAGAATTGGAAGGCTCCTACGACACCTTCTGAGATACGCTCTTTCTTAGGACTGGCAGGATACTACAGGAGATTTATAGCAAATTTTTCAAGGATTGCTAAGCCTCTCACTATATTGACCCAGAAGAATAAGAAGTATGAGTGGGGAGATGAGCAAGAGATGGCTTTTCAGATACTAAAGGATAGTTTGTGTAAAGCACCTATTCTGACGTTACTTGACGGGTCATATGATTTTGTGGTATATTGTGATGCGTCGAATCAGAGTTTTGGGTGTGTGTTAATGCAAAGAGGGAAGGTGATAGCTTATGCATCCCGACAACTCAAGGTTCATGAGAAGAATTATACCACTCATGATCTAAAGCTTGGTGCGTTAGTATTTGCTCTCAAGAATTGGAGACATTATTTTTATGGTATGAAGAGTACAGTTTACACTGATCATACGAGTCTTCAGCATATTTTTAATCAGAAGGAGTTGAATATGCGCCAAAGAAGATGGATGGAGCTGTTAAGTGATTATGACTGCGACATTCGCTATCATCCTGGAAAAGCGAATGTGGTGGCTGATGCGTTGAGTAGAAAAGAAAGAATTAAGCCAAGACATGTGCGAGCTATGAGCATAACATTGCAGTCGAGAATTAAGAGTAAGATATTGGCAGCACAAGATGAGGCTCTCAAGGATGAGAACGCTGTGGCAGAAATGTTATGTGGGTTAGATCAGCAGATGGAAAGAAAGGAAGATGGTGGACTATATTTCTTGGATCGAATATGGGTTCCACTAGTGGGAGATGTGAGAAAGTTGATCATGGATGAGGCTCAAAAGACGAGATACTCGATTCATCCAGGGTCTGATAAAATTTACTATGATCTTAGAGATGCTTATTGGTGGCCGGGAATGAAGAGGGAGATAGCTGAGTATGTTAGTCAATGTTTAACTTGTTTGAAGGTTAAGGCTGAACATCAGAAACCCTCTGGATTGTTGGAGCAGCCGCCGAATCCTAAATGGAAATGGGATAATATAATAATGGATTTCATTACTAAATTGCCTCGCACAAGTAATGGACATGACACGATATGGGTCATTGTGGACAGATTGACGAAGTCTGCACATTTTCTGGCCATTTGTGAGGATTACAAGATGGAGAAGTTGGCAAGGAACTATATTAATGATATTGTGGCAAGGCATGGTGTGCCTGTGTCTATCATTTCAGATCGGGATAGTAGGTTCACTTCGCGGTTCTGGCAGTCGTTGCAAAAGGCTTTGAATACACGGTTGGATATGAGTCCTGCGTATCATCCACAGACCGATGGGCAAAGTGAGCGAATGATTCAGACTTTGGAGGATTTGGTTCGTGCATGTGCTATTGATTTTGGAGGAACCTGGGATACTCATTTGCCTTTGGCTGAGTGTTCCTATAATAATAGCTATCATTCACACATTAGATGTGCACTGTTTGAGATGTTGTATGGAAGGAAGTGTAGATCACCGGTGTTATGGGCAGAGGTTGGGACGAGTCAGTTAATTGGACCTGAATTGGTACAAGAGACAACGGATATGGTCTTTCAGATTAAAAAAAGACTTAAGGCTACGAGAGATCGTCAAAAGAGTAATGCGGATAATCGCGGCAAACCTTTGGAGTTTAGTGTTGGGGATCTTGTGATGCTGAAAGTATCACCATGGAAGGGTGTTAAGCGTTTCGGCAAGAAAGGCAAGTTAGCACCTAGATATGTTGGGCCATTTGAGATTACGGAGAGGATTGGACTTGTGGCATATCGTTTGAGATTGCCTGAAGAATTAAGTGGTGTGCATGATACGTATCACGTATCTAATTTGAAGAAGTGCTTGGCGGAGGCTAGTTTGCATGTGCCATTAGATGAGATTAAGGTTAACAGATGATGAGGCGAAAAATGATCCATTTTTAGGGGGTCATTTAAGCCCGGAATTTAATTTATTTGATCAAATATTGCCCTAAATCGTTCCTTTTGTGATTTTAGGTACTTTGGGAGTGAAATCTGGAAAAGGAAGCAATTCGGACGTTTTTGGAGCATAAAAGTGAAGAAAATGCCAAAGACTTAATTTTCCATGCTGGGAACAGTGTGTGAATGTGTCAAGAGTACTTTCCTGATGGCATCAAGCGTAAAGACCATGACGACCCATTATAGAAATGAAGGCGTCACAAGTAGAGCGTCAAGAGTTAAAAGTGTGACGGCTTGAAAAAATGGACAACATGACGGCGTCAGATGTAGATCAAGGCAGTCCGAGGATTATTTTGGCGGCGAGATGACGGCGTCACCCATTTGTTCTTGACGCCGTCAGCCTCTAATATCTATATATAGTTTTCTAATTTTCATTCATTTGAGAGAAAGAAGTTTGGAGAAACCCTAAGGCCGAACCATATACGAATTTTACAGCTTTTCAAGTGTTTTCAACCCTTGAATCCTTACATGTGTTATTGAGATAAGTCTTTTCTTAATTCAATCAATATGTCTATGTGTTGGTTGTCTATATCTTGTGCTTGTCTTGATTTCACCATGCTAGGCTAGATTTATCTTGTGTTTGCTTAGATTTAATGAAACCTAGATGTTGATTATGTGTTGATTACTTGTTTATGGTTGTATTGGATGAATGATTTCAATGTTAGGCTTAAGAAAAATGGCAGATCTCCAAATGGTAACATGCTTGAACGTCTTAGGAAACATGAACCGATGTGTACTAGGTTTTATTAGTTGTATTTAATGCATGAGTAAATTCTAATGATCCCATGTTAGGAGCTTCTTGCAGGCTCGACATAGGAGTGAAGTAGGCACTCATAGGATTGGGGAAGTAAGTACGCCACCCCATGAATGGTATTAAGGAATACAATCCGTCATCCACACAACTATAACAAGTAATTAACATGTAAAAGATATCTAGAGAGTAGTGAAATCTAAGTAAACACATTTCTCCCACTTATTGCTCACAACCTTAGTTTAAATTACTTTTTTTTTTTTTTTTTTTTTTGTATTTTATTTTGATTGCATCTTAGCATTGGGTTAGTTGACTAGCAACTAATTACGCCCATATCCTTCAAAACCCGAGATTTTTATTTGCTTTCTAAAAAATATAAAAATACAAAAAGAATCATCCTTCATCTTTAGAACTAGTATTTAGGTTTTCTAATCCTAGCGTCACTATTCCTAGCTGATCGATCAATCCCCGGTACTTGTCACTATACTATACTACAACGATCAGGTACACTGCCTGGTGGGGGTCGTAAGCTTCTCAAGATCCCTCGAGAGGTAAAGCCTGGTGCGATTCCCACGTATCAAGTTTCTGGCGCCGCAGCCCGGGGAATAGTTATTGTCTAGGCTAGAATATTTTTTTATTAGGTCTACTTGCTAGATTCCTTTCTAGTAAGATTTTATTTTTATTTTTAGGTTTTCTTTAGTCTATCTTATTTCTTTGTGTTTTTGTTCGTAACTTTTCACCACCCGACATCATGGACGATGGGAACATCTTTGAACCCGTCATCCCACCACAACAAAACCCACCACTAGAACCTCTTAGGCCCCGAACCTTAGGAGAGTATTCCCGACCTAGCCACCAAGGCTACCGAAACACCATTGAGCTCACCGGAGCCAATGTGACCCCCTTGCGATCCGACACCATCCGGTTGGTGCAAAGCGGATGTGCATTCCATGGAGTTCCGAAGATCTAAATCAACATCTTAAGGACTTCCTTAAAATCGTAGATTCCATAGACCTAGATGTTGCAACTAGAGAGACAACCCAATTACGCCTATTCCAATTCTCTCTACGTGATCAAGCTTGTCAATGGCTTGAGCATTTACCCACGGGATCCATCACCACATGGGATGATCTCACCACTCGTTTCCTTGCTCAATTTTTCCCACCGGGGAGAACTACTAAGCTTAGAAATGACATCTTGATGTTCCAACAACGTCAAAATGAATCTCTTTATGAAGCATGGACTCGTTTCAAGGACTTACTCCAAAAAGTCCCTCATCATGGTATAGATCTTTGGCTCCAAGTCTAAATCTTTTATGACCATATCGATCTCTCCACGAGGCGAGCCATTGACCAACCGGCCGGTAGTAAGCTACGTGATCTAAGTGCGGAATAATCATGGGAACTCATAGAAGATCTTGCTCTCTATGACAACGAAAGTTGGAATGATCCCCGTGATTTGAACAAAACGGTCAAGGCAATATCTTTGCCTTCGAATAACTCTAGCACTCCCGACCGTAGGATCATGGAACTTGAGGACCAAGTCAAGTTTCTCATGAAATCTTACGAAGCTCCTAAGCCTTCAAGCCAAGTGAACAAAATCACTTCTTCATGTGAATTATGTAGTGGTCCCCATAACACTCGTGATTGTGTGGAACTCCCTGAAACAGCTTTTGCGGACTACGCATCCTCGCGTACCAACGAAGCGGGAGATAAGTGGTACACTTTCAAACCCGAGCCAATCCCTTACGGTGATTCCTACAACCCCTCTTGGAAAAATCACCCAAACCTTAGGTGGAAACAAAATCAACCCAATTCTTCCAATCCGCCTAATCGTTACCAACCAAACGGTCCACCCTCCAACCGTAATTCCAACAACAATCCTTCTAACAACTATGGTAGTACCAACAATCTTGAAGGATTGATGTCTAAGTTCATGGCATCTCAAGAAGCTCGCATATCTAAGTTTGAAGCCGATTCCAAACAAAAGCAAAGCGAGATGACCACCAAAATTGACGCATTGTTGAAGGTCCTCAATGACCGAGAAATGGGAGCACTCCCAAGCGACACGGTCTAGAATCCGAAACTAAACGTTAATTCCATATCATCAGTTTCGTCACCCACTTCGTGTCCACAATACTACTCGGTTAAATAAACGAGCACGTGTTTCAAACAAAACCAAATTCTTCAAAAGGACCAATCAAATAAAACACCCGATATAAAACCGGTCAAAAGTATAGTTGAAACACCTCCTACGCAAGACCTTGACGATGAATTCAAGGAACTTCACCTTGAACGCCCCATCATTGATGTCTTAGCCCGTGCTCCCTACTATAGTACCCTCCTAGAAAAATATGAGAAGTTTAAACTAGGTAAAAATAGGACCGCCTTCGTTCAAAACAAGTTGCCTAAAAAGCTTGATGATCCGGGTATATTTGTTTTGCCTTGTAAAATAGGAAGATCCGAAGCTTTCGACACACAAGCCAATTTAGGGTCAAGCCTCAACTTGATTCCTTTATCCCTATTCACCACTCTTAAGCTAGGAAAGTTAGAGGAAACAGAGGTATTGATAGGTCTAGCGGATGGAAGTATTGCCCACCCGGTTGGAATGATATAGGATGTAGTTGTTCATGTAGGAAAGTTAACTATCTTAGCGGATTTTCACGTCCTAGACATGGTTAGTGACACTACATGGCCATTGTTGGTAGGAAGAGGATTTTTAGCAACTGCTAGCGCCATGATAGATTGTAAGAAGTCTAAGATGGCGGTAGATGAAGGCGATACTTGGTCGGTGTACGATGTTAAGAAGCATAGTTATGATTCTGATGATGAACCGACACCACATTGGGTAGAGATGAATAGGAGACCATCTAGATATGGACCTTGGTTAGAAAGGAACTTTATAGGACCTCAACGCCCATTCTATCTAGAAAAAGATTTCATTGAAAAGACACATTCGGTGGAACAACTCATAGCTAGAGATGAAGAGCTAGGTCCTTTTGAGGACCCCTTAGTCTTTAGGAAGATGATTGAGTTCTTGAGCGTAATGCCTATTAATATAGAGATGAATAAGTGGAAAAGAGAGGGAGACAAGTGTAAATGGAGATGGGATAAGCCACCTAAAGAAGGTGATGGATCATGGCATATGAAGATGACTTTGTATGATCTGGATGGAGAAAAGTTTGAAAGATCATACCGTACTAAGAAAACCGATAGGAAGTTGAAACCTAAGTTTGATCCCAAAGATGTCCTCAATGAGGAACTCACCCGTATCACGTAGTAACCCATGGCCTTGAGTCTAGCTACAAGACTCGTAAATAAAGAAAAGCGCTTCTTGGGAGGCAACCCATGCTTTGTGTGATTTTCTTTTGTTTGTTTGTTATTTACTTCCGTATGCATGCTTTATTTTTATTGTTGGTAGATCATGTTTCAAAACTAAAGAGTGGAAATACTTTACTTTGTTGTTTGTCCTAGTCTTAACTTCACCCAAAAGTATTTTTGCAAAAGATAAGTGTAAGGGGAAACCCCAAATATGTTTTTAAGAAACAAACCGATCATGATTCTCCACAATATTAAGTGAACATGTATATTCGTATTTGTTAGAGTCAAATGCTTGTATTGAGTCATAATGAAGTTTCGCAGGATTTTCCAGGAAGTAGGACCAAGTTTTTCCAGAATTTTTCTGGAAACATAACACAAGAATTTCTGCAGGTCACTTCTGACGGCGTCATGAGCTTGCTCTTGACGGCGTCATGTGTAAAAATCTGGAAATTTTACCGGTTTTGTTTTTCTAACGGATTCTTAAAGTTTTTGTTGAATTATTAAGTTTTATAATCTCCAGGAAATCAGCAAACTTCATTCCACAAGCATTATATCTTATTTTGTTTTCTAGGATTTAGTAACTTATGTAGATTGCCGCCGATTTTATGCGAGGATGCCTTGTCTGTTTTCTCAGGATTTACAGGTTATGTATGACAAGAAGATGATTATTTTTCTGGAAGGGAAGCTTTGATTGTTCATTTTCTTGGAGGAAGATCTAACCTGGCTACCTTATTATCCATATCGAGCGAATCAGGGGAGTATTTGATTTCATTCTTTTTACTTTTTCACTTTTACATTCTTTACTTGAACATTGGGGACATGTTCATCCTAAGTGTAAGGGGAGGGTAAAATGATGATACCTTACAAATACACTTTCGCTTGAGTTTGTTTGTTTAATAGTTGATGTGTAATAAAACTATGAGAAATACTTGTTAGTGCAATTTTAGCGCCAAATTTAAATTTTTTTACAACATTTAGGAGTGAAACTTTAGCCATAGCAAGCGTCTCATGGATAAGAGATTGTATGACTAGCACATAACTGTATCATTCAGAAAATTTTTCAACCCAAATATGTGTGGTTCGCCTTTAGATTTGATAGGAAAAGCATTTACTATTAGTGCTTTATGAGTGTACCGGTAGCATTTAGATTCTAGAACTTGCGTTAGTGATGCATCCCGAGACCGCTAGTGAGACTACATTCGTGTAGTAGGATTTACTACATGATAAGAGGCATTAGGATCACCCTTGTGTTAAACCCGTTTCATAATTACTTGACCATTTAAGTCATATTACTTGGCTAGTTAAGTCAACTAATTTTTCTCACACCCTTAGCGTTGTACTCATTTTTAGTACATGAAACCCCTAGTACACCCCTCCGAGCCTATCTTTTCGTTTCTAACTTTAAGCATCTTACTTAAAGGAAGAATTTGTTACACCCCACTTAAATGTACACCCAAATCGCCTTAGCCTTCCGTGTATGCACTCATCTTTAGTGCATTATTGTTATTTGTTAAACCCTAAGTTAACTATCTAATTGATTACATGGTTGCTAAGTCGAGTCATATCCTTGTACATATTGTTTTGGGACGATTGGGACTCATGGGTAAAGTACTTATTTTATGGAGTAATGGGGAAGAACATCATATTATTACACCCGTATGTGCGTTAATCTTAAAAGTACTCCAAGTATTTTGATTTTCTTAATTCGAGTTATTAGATTAGTTTATTGTAAAGTATGTAAAAATTCAAGAGTAAGGGGAATTTCCATTCCCTATGATGTATTATTTTGGATGGTAGGGTAAGAGTGTATGCAAAAAAAATAAAATAAAAAAAAAATCGAAAAAACAAGAAAAAGAAAGAAAAAAATAGAAAAAGAAAAGAGAAAAAACATACGGACTACCATCCCTTTTCATTCTATGTTTATTTTATGTTTTTGTTATTTTTCATTTATTAGCTTAAGTCGAGTCTAGTCTTGGCTTAGCAACGCCATATTGTACATGTAATTAACCAAGATTGTTAACTCGCCACCAGTAAAGACTGCCTATATCCAACAAAACCGTGTATTTCATATCCCTACACCTAACGTTACAACCATTTTAAAAGACCTCTTTGATAGTTTATCCTAGGTGCGTACGCCATGTGGTGGAGGTTTAATCCTTTCCCAAGCCTATGGTAATCTATTTTGCTATGACAGGTAGTGAGAGATATCTTTCGTTTCCATATTGTAATTTATACTTTATTACACCCGAGAGATGTGAGTATCTAAACACTATTTGTGAGGTGCTAGTATATGACCTCCGTGCTTGTCTTTGGTCTTTAGTGGAATGATTATTTATTGTAATTACTTTTATATTAGTGTTAAATGACCCCTAACTTATATTTTGATTAGAATAAAAGCGCATTTGCTTGAGGACAAGCAAATCTCAAGTGTAAGGGTATATGATGAGGTGAAAAATGATCCGTTTTTAGGGGGTCATTTAAGCCCGGAATTGAATTTATTTGATCAAATATTGCCCTAAATTGCTCCTTTTGTTATTTTAGGTACTTTGGGAGTGAAATCTGGAAAAGGAAGCAATTCGGACGTTTTTGGAGCATAAAAGTGAAGAAAACGCCAAAGACTTAATTTTCCATGCTGGAAACAGTGTGTGACGGCGTCAAGAGTACTTTCCTGACGGCGTCAAGCGTAAAGACCATGACGACCCAGTACAGAAATGAAGGCGTCACAAGTAGAGCGTCAAGAGTTAAAAGTGTGACGGCCTGCAAAAATGGACAACATGACGGCGTCAGAAGTATATCAAGGCAGTCCGAGGATTATTTTGGCGGTGAGATGACGGCGTCATCCATTTGTTCTTGACGCCGTCAGCCTCTAATATCTATATATAGTTTTCTAATTTTCATTCATTTGAGAGAAAGAAGTTTGCAGAAACCCTAAGGCCGAACCATATACGAATTTTACAGCTTTTCAAGGGTTTTCAACCCTTGAATCCTTACATGTGTTATTGAGATAAGTCTTTTCTTAATTCAATCAATATGTCTATGTGTTGGTTGTCTATATCTTGTGCTTGTCTTGATTTCACCATGCTAGGCTAGATTTATCTTGTGTTTGCTTAGATCTAATGAAACCTAGATGTTGATTATATGTTGATTACTTGTTTATGGTTGTATTGGATGAATGGTTTCAATGTTAGGCTTAAGATAACTGGCAGATCTCCAAATGGTAACATGCTTGAACGTCTTAGGAAACATGAACCGATGTGTATTAGGTTTTATTGGTTGTATTTAATGCATGAGTAAATTCTAATGATCCCATGTTAGGAGCTTCTTGCAGGCTCGACATAGGAGTGAAGTAGGCCCTCATAGGATTGGGGAAGTAAGTACGCCACCCTATGAATGGTATTAAGGAATACAATCCGTCATCCACGCAACTATAACAAGTAATTAACGTGTAAAAGATATCTAGGGAGTAGTGAAATCTAAGTAAACACATTTCTCCCACTTATTGCTCACAACCTTAGTTTAAATTAGTTTATTTTCATTTTTTGTATTTTATTTTGATTGCATCTTAGTATTGGGTTAGTTGACTAGCAACTAATTCCGCCCATATCCTTCAAAACCTGAAATTTTTATTTGCTTTCTAAAAAATATAAAAATACAAAAAGAATCATCCTTCATCTTTAGAACTAGTATTTAGGTTTTCTAATCCTAGCGACACTATTCTTAGCGGAACGATCAATCCCCTGGTACTTGTCACTATACTATACTACAACGATCAGATACACTGCCTGGTGGGGGTTAAAAGCTTCTTGAGATTCCTTGAGAAGTAAAGCCTGGTGCGATTCCCACGTTGTGGAGGAACCTGTTGAGATTATGGATCGAGAAGTCAGGAGCATGAAGCGTAGTAAGAATGCATTGGTGAAAGTACGATTCCAAACGGGGTCCTGAGTTTACTTGGGAGCGTGTGGATCAGATGAGCGCCTGTATCCTAAGTTGTTTGCTGAGAAGTCTGATGAGACGAACTGTTAAATCTCGGGACGAGCTTTCCCTAAGTAGGGGATGATGTAACAACCATGGTTTTACCAGGTTAGTTAGACTTATAGCCTTGAGTTATCTAACTTTGTTTGGTGTAGCTTGGGTAGATATAAGGGTATATGTGTGTTATTGTGTGATTAGTACTTGAGATTAGCACTAAATCCCTTTGTGTTAGTGGTTGTCATTGCGATTTTGGGAAATGTTGATTTTGGGAAAGTTTATTTTTATCGCCTTTGGGGTGAAGAGATGACTTACGTATATTTGGTGTTCTGTGGTTTTGCGTAACGAGTCTTTAATCAAGTACTTGAGCGTTAGTAAGTTACAGGAAGGTTGTTTTGTGAGAAATGTTTATAGAGTGTATGAAATTCTATTTTTGGAAACTTTATTTTTAAAATGGATATTTTCCGGTTTGTCGAAAATTAAGGTTTATCGCGAAAGATGTTAGGTTTCGTTATGGGAATACATAAAATATGAAAAGTATGAGATTTTGAGTGTAATAAATAAATTTAAAAAAATAAAAAATAAATAAATATATAGGAGGGGCGGCCGAATATATGGATTAGGGGGAAAAAGGAAACCAAATTTGATACCAAATACAACTCTAAGCCTTAAGGGTTATCCAAAATAATTATAAATACAAAATTAAAAACTCCCTACCCCTTTTTCTTTGATTCTACGGTCGACCAAGAGAGGAAGCAAGAGAGAAAATTTTAGGGTTTTGTTTTTGAAGCTAAAACCAAGATCAAGGTATATTTTTAATACTAGTTTTCATATAATTAATTAAGTATTGTTATGATTCATGTTATGATTCATGTAATATTGATTATGATGGAATCTAGGGTTTATATAATTCTGTAAATTAATGAAGTAAAACATGTTAGGATCATTAGTTGATGATAGTATGGTAATTGGTTAAGAGAATTGAATGTAAAACACGTTAGATTATGTGTTAGGGTTTGGACAGAAAACTATGGTTGTAAATATGTGAGTGTAATTAATAGATGGTGAAGAGTTAGGTCACGATTTTTTTTGTCTAAATTGAATTTTAATGAAAGAGCTTTCCAAAAAGTCCAGCCACGATTGATTTCAAGGTCGGGAAGTTAGTCTTTTGATTTTTCTTTGATAAAGTGTCAAAGCTGTCAAACCGGGACAGAATTTGGGTAAAAGCTTGATAGTGAATTGTGGGTGTAAAAGTAGTATTTAGATTAGCCCTTCTGGAATAGTTAAGTGTTAGGTTATCTTAGACTACTACGAAAAGGATTCGCGAAAAACTTGTAGAAATATTTTATTCTAATTAAAACTTTTTGGTGTACGTTCAGATCCGAATTTGGATAGTTGACAAGTTTGATTTTCTTTTGTGTACTTGTGTGTATTATTGGTCCATGGCCATCTGGGATTAGCTTGTATGCTTATGATAGACCATGGTAAATTTTTTTTTTTGAGTTTTTGAGTTATAATTGTCATGATTTCATGTGGGCGAATGTACCCAAAAATTCTGCGTTTTCTGATTTTTAAAGTGCAAGGGATTTAGTGAGTGTTAGGTTATGGTAATGGTTAGTATGGTGTCTAGGAGATCCGTGGTGGGTAATATAAGTCTTATACATCTATCATATGTGTATTACATGGGTTATAGCTTTTAGCTTGACCATGTGTAATGTGGTTTTATTTTTGTGTGTTATAGATTGTGATTTGTTTTTGTGGAAGCTGCAAGGTTTGAGGTGAGTTCATAGTCCCATATTTTTACTTGTTTTAAACCTGGGATGGGAATGATGCTTGTCTTAAATGTTTGAGTTACTGTGACTATGTATGTGTCAAAAAGCTTGGACTTATAATGTTATCGTATGTATGCTATGTGTGATGGTTCGATTGTGAGATTATGTGTGCTTCATTTGGGGACCCATTTGATGTTGAGTTTTGTGTGCTTCAATTGGGAGGATGTTTATCATGTTACTCGCGCATGCAACCTAATTGTTGTTTATTGGGATCGAAGGACACGAGCCGTCCAGTTGTTGCCTTTGTGTGTAGATATTTGTTTAAGAATACTTGTAGCTTATATGATAACTATAATTATTTGTCCAGCTATATTTTATGATCACAGTAAACTGGCTGCCTTGTGAGTGTATGTGTGTCTAAACCTATGAATCTCACCAACATTATGTTGACGTTTTAAGCATCATTTTCAAGTGAGCATTCTAAGGCCAAAGTTGAGGGGCAATTAGGCGAGGCTTAATTGCATATGGAGACTTTATTTATGTTTAGGTTTTGACTTTATTTGGATTTGGTTTTGATACATTTATGTTTTCCGTTTGGTACTTTCATATCTATTGAAGATACCTTTTGGATTTTGCTTTGGTTGTTTATTTATCTTGGAGTATTGTTACAACACTGTGAGTTGGTACATTGCTCTATTTAGGTGCATGTAGTTGCTCTCTATGTAGACACAAGGTGTTGTGATGATATCCATGAAGTTACACCCGCACGTTTCCGTCGTGGCGGGGTGTGACAGTGAAGCCTAGTGTGGGTGCCCCGACTCTTCCGACCAAGAAGCTAAGAGCTGATCATGGTCTTTTGAATCGACCTACTACCTCTGGTAAATCTAAGGTCGCTGTTAAAAGCTTGATGCCAACTTACTTTCAAGGTTCACGTCATTTGCTTTGGTCATCACTCCATGTGCCTTAGGTATCTTTTGTTTCAGAACAAGAAGTTGGATCCTATCTTGATGATTCCATTGACCCTCTCCTTCGTACTGTGCACCCTGCCGAGAGGTTTGTTATTTCTTTTGACTCTTTACCTGTTGCAAGTACTTTTGATGTTGAGGTTAATGCTTTTGTTAGGTCTTCCATTCCTTTGGCGTCAGTTGCAACTAGGGCCGTTGAGTCTTCTGCCCGTCCTTCATCGAAAATGAAAGGAAGAAGGTTGTTACCCAGTCATCTTCTCTTCTACCTACTTCTTCATTCGTTGGTGGTTCTAAATTCAATTTTGGTGGCGAGGGAGATTTTTCTGAGGGTGAGCTTCCCTTTGAACGTATCCGCTCCGTTGTGGGTGTCGACCATAATATTTTTGGGGAAGTTTATATTCCAGAGTGGAATGTGCCTTGCGGTTCTCGATTGGAAACTGCTGCGGACTCTCGTGAGATGGTCAACGGGTTTGCCCCACCTAGGTTCTTTTCTGAAATCCATGAAATGGTGTACAAAGTGTTCTTTGATGAGTTCAATTACTTGACTGCACGTCAGACTTCTTTTTGCACCGAAGCGCGGGCACGTGCTGAAAGGAATATTACTTTGAAACGGAAATACATGTCTCTTCATCGTCGTTTGGCTGGCCAATTGAGGAAGAAAGATGCAAAGATTGAGGCCTTGAAGATGCAAGTGTCTTGTCTTAGTACCGAGGTCTCTTCTTTAAAGTCTACTACCCCTTCCTTTGTAGCTGGCACGTCTACTTTAGCGGAGGAAAATTTGAGCCTGAAGGGTGAGCTTGATTCGCTCAAGGCTGAATTAACTGTGCTGTGCTCTCCTACCACAGATCAAGTCGCAGATTGTGCCATATCTTCTCAGCGGCCAACAGATTTTTCTTCTCCTTGGGAAGGGAAGGGTCGCGATTTTGTGGATTTGCTTGCTGAAGTTGAGGAATTGAGACGTCAATACTAGTGTACGTGGATCGGGTATGTGTATTGTCCTTCTTTACGTCTCTCTTTCCCTTATACATTGTTCTTTTTAGCTTTCTTATCTATCCTCCTTACCTTTCTCTTTTTTGTTTGTGTAGGCTCGTTCGCTCCAAGGTACTATTGACACTCTAGATGTCCTTTTTAAAGAATATCAAGATGCCCAAGTGAAGGGTCTTATTGATAAGTTGGTCCAGTAGGAGTCGCGTCTTGTTGATGCGGATGTGAACGTCCATGAGGTTTTTTACCCCCTCTTCCTTTCCACTGTTGCTAGCCAGAGGTGGTTGCTTGGTAGTGGCATGAAGTGATTTCTTTCTAAGTGTTTGAGTTCTACGGAGTATCACTTATCACTTCAGAAGTTGTTGAGTTATGCTGTTAGGAAGGGGATGCCGGATGGTTTGAGGCAGGCTTTGAGCATGCTAAGGAGGGTAGACAGCTTGCGGACATAGATGCCAATGACCCTTCCGCGGGCGCTTATTTTGTTTCTCATCTGAAGGCTTTTCATAGTCTTGACTTCTCTTTGTTATCAGACTTATCTTATCACAAGGACTCTTACTTTAAAGACGTTATGCCTTTCTTTCGACTGGATGCCAAGATTGCGGAGAACCTTGGGTTAGTTGATCTGAAGCCTAGCCTTGAGCAGCTGTCTGTTCCTAAGCTTAAGTGTGGCCTAGTTGTGGGTGAAGCTCATTTGTCTTTGTCCTTAAGTGCTGCTTGTCAAAGAGCTAAGAAGATTCATGAAAATGTTGTTATGCGGCAGTTTGCCTTGACGGATCTGTTTGCTCTCATGTCCAGTCCTTTTTCTCTGAAATCTTTGTTTGGCTCAGGAGCCATTCCTTCAAGTGAGCTAGCTTCTATGAATGTTGACGCTCCGTCGACGTCTTCTGTCCCAACTTTGGTTATCGGACCTTTTTCTACCGATGATTTACCTATCTCGAGTGTTAGGGAGGATGGGGGCATTTTAACTATTGTTCTCACTGTGGGTTCTTGCGGGAAGGAGTTTGGAGTTACTCCGGAGCATAGCCATGCGGAATGATCTATGTCCCCTTTTATTTTTAGTATGCCATGACCGCGTGTGGTCTTTCTTTGAGCTGCTTTTTGTATTTTGACAAATATTCCACTTGATAAATACAAGTTTTACCACGTTCTATTTCTTGATTATATGTGGCATTCGGCTTTATGCATTTTTTTGAACATTCTAGCATATGCCATACGTGTATAGCCTTTACGAATGTGGTTGTTGCTTTGTGTTGCGCTGGGGTTATGGTTAACCCCTTTTTTAGGCTTGTTTTATGCGCTACGGTTATATTTAATCTTCTTGCGGCTTACTTTATGCGCTATGGTTATATTTAACCTTCTTGCGGCTTACTTTATGCGCTAAGGTTACGTCTAACCTTTTTGCAGCTTTTGTTGCACTTTGATTTCTGTGTTGTGCTATGTATTAAAAAACGTACTGATACGAATTTATTGTATAGTCTTAATTGGTACGGGGTTTGCAATCCCTCTTATGTACCTGCAATTTGGTTATGAGGTTCCGCACCCTTTTAGTTATACGTGATAACGTTCATGGGACGAGCCCTTTGTGTGCGCGGCTTACTCACATTCTTTATGCGGGATAACATGCGTTCGTAAAGTGAATTTCAAAAAAGTTTCTAAGTGTAAGAATGGTGAAGGTAGCTAAGTTTCACACTTTATTTTATTAGAACTGTTATGATAATACCAATAATTGATAAAGTATATCTTTACAAACGTCTAAGGATGGGTTCCACCAAAGTAGCCCGTTACAAGTTGCAACTAAAACAATGATGTTTTATGCTTGTGGATATGGATATCCGTCATCGTTTCTTTGATCTTTGGCTTATGTTTTCGCGTCTTGGCTTTTAGGCTTAGCGAGCACTGGCATTTGCATTTTGGGATGCTTGCGTTCCGGAGACTAATTCACAATGTCCCTCTCTGGCTGATCTCACATAGTTATCTTGATACCGTGCTGATTTGGTGTGTCCAGACCGCTTGTGCGCTTAGTTGCAACCGAGGATTGGGAGTTCATTGCCTCCGTCCTTTGTTGATGGGTGTAGTAGGGTGAGACCGTCTGGATGTCCATTTTCATGATGGTACATCCATTTCATGCATTTCTACCTCCTCCACTACAGTCGTTCATGCATCCGCATTCCATCTCTCCCGTCAGTGGATCTCGGTGACACATTCTTCCCCTTTATGCCTATCCGCCAGGCGGATTGATGCCTGTGTTTTGCCGCCAATGGCCAGGTATTCCATGGGGACCCTAACTCAGAGCTAGACCCCTTCCAGTTGCATGATCCTAATTGTACATTTGGGTCCGTGCTGCCGATATACCTGTTTAATATCCTCAGACTTGGCCTCTTTTCTAGTTCTTGGCCGCTCGGGCCAGTTGGCACGCATGTATGTGGGGGAAGGTGAGACCTCTTCTTTTTTGCGAGTGTGGTACAGTTTCTTTCGCCCTGCTCAAGAGGAGATGTGGAGACCGATTCGACGGGGAACTTGGATGAATGGGATTTGATGAGCCTTGTGGCTCTATGTTATTAGTCGTCATTTAAGAATGACTACGTTTTATTAGTAGCCATTTAAGAATATGACTGGGGTCAGGTTTCCTTTGGGTTTTTCCGCATCCATTTCAGGTAACCTATTAGATGGGGTCATGAATTGGTAAAGGATCATCGATGTTATGTGGCATTTTGTCATTGATTTCCGGTGGTGGCTTTTGGTAGACCCGTTTATTTTATGACACAATTCTTGTGTCTCCATTGTTGTTTTGTGATTTTTGGTTTTTGATTTTTCTTTCGTTTTGATGGGTATTTATAGCGAAGGATTGGGGGATTTCCAGCGTTTTTCGCATGAGCATTTATTACCCCTAGTCACGCGCTTAAGCCTGTGGCTAGGACATACCTTTGGCTTGTCAGTTCTGACACAGAGGGAAGGGGCGCGAATTTATACCTTGTAGGGATCACTTCGTTTTCTGATCCGCAGAGCGCTCCTCTGTTCCCGGGATACCATACTATTTTGCTTACGTTCGTGGATTGCTCTGAGATTTTTCCTTTAGCGCTCCAGACTACATGGTCGTATCGGGGGTCCTCTACGTTTGCCGTTTACAGCCGGGGCCAGCACATGAGGCACTTGTTGGCACTTTTGTTTTATTCGTTTCATTTTGGTGGGAGTATCACGCCTATTTGTTTTATGGCTTCCGGACGTTACCATGTGCGCATCAGTAGCTAAGGTGGCTTGTGTTGTACTACGGACAGTGTTACACTCCCTTTTTATGATCGAGTTTTGTCAGTAGAAGTCATCTCAACTGTCTCAGGTTTGTAACTGCATCTTCTCCCTGCAGTATGCCCTGGTTATCTTTACCTTTTTTCCACAGATTCCAGTATTTCCTTGTGTAGGTATTCTATTTGGCCCCTTCTTTATGCTTTTTCATGCTGAGGAAGGTTTCTAAGAACGCGTCCCTCAGTTCGCAAAAGCTGCCTATGGACCCTTGGGGAACTACTTCAAACCATATCTTGGCGGCGCCTATAAGCGTGCGTTCAAAAATGCAGCATCGGGTGGTTGTATCCCAGTTGTATACTCGTGCTACGGCCTAGAATACCCCTATATAGTCTACAGGGTCTTCGCTTCCGTCATAACGTTGGATTTTATCTGGTACGCGAGCCTTCTTGGGCAGTTTGGTACTGCGGATATCTTCCGTGAATAGGCTAATTTCCTTAACCGTGTGCGATTGCATTTGATTGTCCTCCCTTTCGTTGGCTGCCTCGTCGAGGCATGTATGAGGAAGTAGTGATTTCCTTTTTTGAGGCTCATTGTCATGATCCCCGAACCCTGTTATGTTACTGTGGCGTTGCCTCTTGCGATGTTTTTGCGAGGTAGTGGTTATGGAGCCCTCCCTCTTATGATTATTTCTTTTGCAACTTCAGTGGTTTGCCTTCTTGGCTCTGGAGTTTTTTCTCGTCTTGGGGATTTTTGATCTTTCTCTTCCTTCAATTTTTTTCTCTTCCTTTGGCCGTTTCATGCTTGGTCTTTTACTGAATGCTACCAGGGTCCGGTCGGGTTTGTATCCTTTTGGGCACTTCCTGAGATGACTTCGTAGGATGAGCTTCCTCACTCTCGTTTGTCAGTTGTTGACGGCTGTGACTGCTGTCGGGCTCCCAGAGGGCCGCGTTGAGTATCAGCTCGTTTCGACCTTTCGATTTTTTATTTTTTCCTCTCATTTTCCGCGGGGCGAAAGTATTATGTGAGAGTGATGTTTGCCTTGGTGTCTTGCTCGTGGAGAGTATTTTCCGAGAACGCAGTTATACACTGGGTCCGACGGATGGTGCCAACTTGTTAGTGAAAAAAGTGTGACTTGGTTAAGACTGGGCTTAATCCGTGTTGGGCTGATCTGATGGATCGTCCGTTGTGTAGTTTATGCACTAATCCAAGTAGAGGAATGAGTTCCTGCACAAGTAGAAGCACACCGTTAGCCTTACCGTGGGGACGGACCCCACGATTAAGCTCCGACGTGAGAATAAGTACTTGTGTTGCAAGAGAAATATTCGTGTGTTGGGATGATTGAGAAAGTCATACCTCGAAAGTGTGAATTGGGGTTTCCTTTTATAGGTGGTGGAAATATTAGGGTTTCTTAACATTTCGCATATTGCTGTAGTGGCCGGAGTGGGACCTTTTTCAGAAAAGGATCCGCAACTTAATCAATGTTCGCGGACGTAGGTGGATTTCTGGACCGTGGTCCGGTCCGCGAGCGTACTTCAAGAGTGCCGCTCGTATATGTCCTAGTTTGTCCGGATTGTGTCATGCTCGTGGCATGGGCTTTGGCCATGTCTGGCTTTATTGGCTTGTTGGGCCGGATCCCAGTTTGCTCATTGGGTCGGAGCTCGATTTGCTTGTAGGTCCAGAGCCCGGTTCGCTTGAGATAGTCCATGCCCAGTAGGCCTGCTATCCGTACTATACGTCATCATTTACCAAGAATAGATGATATTTTCGACTAACTTTAGGGTGCTAGGTGTTTCTCAAAAATTGATCTTCGTTCGGGCTATCATCAGTTGAAGGTTCGAGATGAAGATATTCCTAAGACGACTTTTAGGAATCGACATAGGCATTATGAAATTGTCGTTACGCCTTTCAGTCTTACTAATGCACCAGCGGTTTTCATGAATCTCATGAACCGTTTGTTTATAGGACGATGTTGGATAATTCAGTTATAGCGTTCATTGATGACATTCTCATTTATTCCAAAAGTCAAAAAGAACATGAAGTGCACTTATGTGAAGTTCAAGGAACATTGAGGAAAGAAAGATTGTATGCTAAATTCTCGAAATGTGAATTTTAGTTACAAGAAGTTTAAATTCTCGATCACATTATAAATTCTAAAGGTCTCAAGGTCGATCCGTCAAAGATAAAAGCTATAATGAAATGGCAAGCACCAAAAAGTGGCGAAATCCAAAGCTTTCTTGGACTCGCGAGATATTACCGCAGGTTCATTCAAGATTTTTGTAAGATCGCGTCCTTGCTAACCAAGCTCACCAAGAAAAATACTCAATTTGTCTGGAGTAAGGAGCAAGAGGAAACCTTTTGTACTCTAAAGAAGAAGTTGTGTAAAGCATCAATCGTTGTGCTACCAGAAGGAACAGAGGATTTACTAGTTTATAGCGATGAATCGTATGTTGTTCTTGGGTGTGTTCTTATGCAATGGGGTAGAGTGATCGCTTATGCCTTAAGACAGTTAAAGAAGCATAAAGAGAATTACCCGACTTACGATCTTGAATTTACAGTTGTGGTCTTTGCCTTGAAAATTGGGAGGCATTATCTATATTGTGTGAAGTTAATAATCTACACCGATCATAGAAGCATTCAGTACTTCTTAAAAAAGAAAGATCCAAACCATGAGGCAGCGAGCAAGGTTAGATTTACACAAGGATTATGATTCGCTACCACACTGGTAAGGCGAATGTTGTAGCAGATGCTCTGAACTTTAAAGACAGGAATGATGTCACAGGAGTTCATTCTTTATGAATGATTGTCACGTCTGACCTTTTTGATAGAGTTAAGATAGCCCACGAAGAAGCTTTGAAGGAGGAGAACTGGAGAAACGAACGTATTACATCACATATTCCTCACTTTGTTGATGATAGTTGATGAGGCGAAAAATGATCCGTTTTTAGTGGGTCATTTAAGCCGGAATTCGAATTTATTTAATCAAATATTGCCCTAAATCGTTCCTTTTGTGATTTTAGGTACTTTGGGAGTGAATTCTGGAAAAGGAAGCATTTTAGACGTTTTTGGAGTATAAAAGTGAAGAAAACGGCAAAGTCTTGATTTTCCTTGCCGGGAACAGTACCTGACGGCGTCAAGAAGGATTTGATGACGGCGTCAAGAGCAAAATGGATGACGGCCCAGAGAAAACGTGACGGTGTCAGAACAAGGGCATCAAGAGTAAAAGTGGTGACGGCCAAGAGCAGAAATACACATGACGGCATCAGATCTGGATCTAGGCAATCCGAGAAGGTTTTTGGCGGCGAGATGATGGCGTCAGAAAATTCCTCTTGACGCCGTCACCTCATGAAATCTACTTTTCCAATTTTCATTCGTTAAGTGTGGAATTTGTGTGGAGAATTTTAGGGCCCAACTTTATAAACCCTAGTTCGTTTGTAATAGTATTTTCAAGGGTTTTCACCCCTTGAAACCCTTCATGTTCAATTGAGATAAGTGTCCTTTCAATTCATTCAATATGTCTATGTGTTGTTTGAATATATCTTACGCTTGTCTTAATTTTAACATGCTAGGCTAGATCTTTTGTGTGTTTGCTTAGATGTAATGAAACCCAGATGTTGATTATAGGTTGATTGCTTGTTTATAGTTGTAATGGGTGAATGATTTCAACGTTAGGCTTAAGAAAACTGGCAGATCTTCATTGTGTAACTTGTTTGAACGTCTTAAGAAACATGAACCGATATTTACTAGGTTTTTATGGTTGTATTTAATGCATGAGCAAATTCTAGTGATCCCATGTTAGGAGCTTCTTGCAGGCTCGACATAGGAGTGAAGTAGGAGCATATAGAATTGGGGAAGTAAGTACGCCACCCCATGATTGGTATTAAGGAATATAACCCGCCATCCACGCAACTATAACAAGTAATTAACCTGTAAAAGATATCTAGGGAGTAGTGAAATCTAAGTAAACACAATTCTCCCATATATTGTTCACACCACTAGTTTAATTTAGTTTATTTTCATTTTTGTCATTTTATTTTGATTGCATCTGTAGCTATTGGGTTAGTTGACTAGCAACTAATTCCACCAACTCTTCCAAAACCCGAGATTTTACTTGCTTTCCATAAAATATAAAAATACAAAAAGAATCATCCCTCACCTCTAGACCTAGTTTTTACGCTTTCTAATCCTAGCGACACTATTCCTGAGTTGAACGATCAATCCCCCGGTACTTGTCACTATACTATACTACAACGATCAGGTACACTGCCTGGTGGGGGGTGTAAGCTTCTCGAGATCCCTCGATAGGTAAAGCCTGGTGCAATTCCCACGCATCAAGTTTTTGGTGTGATATATGGTTAAAAAGCTAAAGATGAATGTTTTTTAGTCTAAAAAATAATGAATTTTAAAGTTTTATACAAATACTTTTGCTCCTCTTATCACAATATATTTCTTAATTCTTCATACAAATATATAACTTAATATAACACAAATTTTGAGGTTAGTGAAAGTGAAATGACAAAAGAGTTTTGTTAATTTTAGAGGAAAGAAAAAGGTTTTTGGTGTTTAAATAAAGAAAGAAAAGAACACAAATCATGATCTGGATGGGTTCATCAAACTGGATCGACTCGCGCCAATAAAAAACCGTTGGTTCAATCCGGTTCTCAAATAAGAAAATACGCGGCCACATCTGGCCGGGGCTATTAACCAGTTGGGTTGACCAGAATTTTAAAACATTGCTTATAGCTAAACGTACGTCAATGAAAATAAAAGAATAAAAGGTAATTCCTAATCACTAACGTAATATTTAAGTAATAAATTCCAAATAAAAAGAATAGCAAACGTGAGAATGATATCCAAAGCAATTACAATTGGCGTTGGGATTAAACCTCAATTTTCAAGAATCATATTAGATTTTTGTCTAAAGAAAATCAGGCTTACTTGTCATTTACTACTCTTACTTGAAAAGCATATGATGTTGTGTTATAGTTGGATCCATGTGTGAGGATATGCTTGTGGTGTGGGAATGTGGCAATGACAGCTGACGTTGCCATACTCAGTGGATTTGCCATCGTTGAAAAGAAATATAGAGGCCAGGGTATTTACACCATAACGTGTTTTAGAAAAATAAAATTAATATAAACACATATTTAGAATTACAAGCATGTATTTCAGGTTCATGACGATCAAGGATGGCACGGAAGGACACAGATACTCAAGAGGGCTATAAATTTTATTATCATTCAAAAACTCATTTAATGTAAATTGTAAACATGGAACCATCTGGGACCTCATTTTGTAATCTCTGATATTTATACAATTTGAATGATAAATCTTTTAAAACGACTCAATTGGAGTTCGTTTTCTATTATTGTGACTATTGTGCCATCAAGTAACACCCAGTTCGAATTCCGCTGCATCCATGAATTGGGGGTGTTACAAATAATTCTACTCGCTACGTAATACTGAGCAATACTTGGGGTGACCGAGTCTTTAACTGAATATTTGTATTCCTAACAGCCTTAAATCTTAGTGCATCATAATAACATTTGCTTGTGGTTCATTAAAATTGTTCAACTGTTTGATCTTTTGCAAGAAAGATGTTCGGTTTTTGTTAGATTTATGATTGGATTGTGTTGTTAAATGCCATTTGCCAACTAATTATAGCATACTCATGGCTCAAATCTTTCAGAAAATGTTTTGGTCTTTATGATGAGTATCGAGTTTGAGATGAACTTAGCGAGTAAGATATGTTTTTACTGAGTTTGAATATGAACTTATCGAGTTAATATGCATGTTATCGAGTTTATGATGAACTTGTCGAGTAAGAAATTAATTTTACCAAGTTTGAGTGTAGCTTATCAAGTTAGCATGTATCTTTCTCTTTTATCGAGTATGGGATATATTTTATCGAGTTAGCATTTATCAAGTTTTCTGCTTTCTCGAGTATGCTGTTACCGAGTATGGAATTCTTATCGAGTAAGACATTTTTTATCGAGTATGCAAGAATTTTTGTGGACTTATCGAGTATCTTAATTTTTCTCTGAGTAAGGAGCAATTCTAAAGAACCATCGAGTATGGGTTCTAGTTTTTACAATTTTCATGAAAAGAAAATCTGCCCAAATTTTTTAAAACTCATCGATTAGGGGGCTGATTCAGTTATGGTTTATCAAGTATGGAAATTTGTTATCGAGTTTGCAAAGTGTTAGCTGTTTTGTTGAGTTAGATTCAAAGTAATGGTTTTTGTCGAGTTATATATGACTTCTTGGTTTAGTTGCATGATTTTCTTGGGTGTAATATCAAATGATGTTTGTGTTATTGTTCTCAATGGATCTCTATCGAGATGACATCTAGGATTTTGGAATGTTAACTAACATATGCATCACCACAATGTATTTGTTGGTTGTATGACACATTTCATGTACAAACATGTCTATAGCATCCACACCTAGACACGAGTTGATTCAAGGAGAAGAAAGAATTGTCGGAAAGTCTAACGTGAAAGTTGATCTTGAGACAATCCTGTACCATCCAACATGTGAAATCATAATAGAGATTTGTTGGATCGATATACTCTGATCAAACTACTTTGTAGCTTGTAAGGGTTTAACAATATTGAGTAAAATCAACACTATTAATATTGAAACACTATTTGACCTTGTAAAGTATGTGGAATCTACTAACACAAAGCTTAAGAAGAACTTTTATATTAACCAAACTTTGAACCTGCTTTGTTACACAGATTCACTAACAATCCCTAACTATTAACTTTGATCGACTTCTAAACGTATCTAACTTGTAAAACTTATTAAACTTCTGTCGACCAATACCTCTTAAGGCTCTTTATATAGATAACCTTAAGTCGGTTTACAACATATAATTCTTGAACGACAAGTAATTATCCCTAACTAATTCTAGAATATTCATCTAATATTACACATTAATCCTTATCTAATATTGCATGTCAGTCCTTGTTTCCTTCGAAGTACTTTAAGCATTCTTCATATCAGCAGTACTTTGACTTTATTCTTCTGCAGTACTTTGACTTTATTCTTCATGCAGCAGTACTTTGACATCCAGAAGTACTTTGATATTTCATATCCCAACAATCCTCCCCTAACTTGAACTCTACTTGCTGCATGAAGAATAAAGTCAAAGTACTGCTGAAGAATAAAGTCAAAGTACTGCTGATATGAAGAATGCTTAAAGTACTTCGAAGGAAACAAGGACTGACATGCAATATTAGATAAGGATTAATGTGTAATATTAGATGAATATTCTAGAATTAGTTAGGGATAATTACTTGTCGTTCAAGAATTATATGTTGTAAACCGACTTAAGGTTATCTATATAAAGAGCCTTAAGAGGTATTGGGCGACAGAAGTTTAATAAGTTTTACAAGTTAGATACGTTTAGAAGTCGATCAAAGTTAATAGTTAGGGATTCTTAGTGAATCTGTGTAACAAAGCAGGTTTAAAGTTTGGTTAATATAAAAGTTCTTCTTAAGCTTTGTGTTAGTAGATTCCGCATACTTTACAAGGTCAAACAGTGTTTCAATATTAATAGTGTTGAGTTTACTCAATATTGTTAAACCCTTACAAGCTACAAAGTAGTTTGATCAGAGTATATCGATCCAACAAGTGGTATCAGAGCTTGTGTTGGAAACTCTGATTAAGAAGACAAACCTTTAAAACCTTTAAACCAATCTCACTACAAACCCTTCAAGATGTCGACAGATGCTGCACCAGCTCCCTCAATCACTGCTGTTAGAATCCCTATTGTTAAGAAGGGAGAATACAACCTATGGGCCATGAAGATGAGGCAGTACATTGCCATCACATACCATGCTTTGTGGGATGTGATTGTCAATGGTAACATGCAAATTGATGAACCAGTTGAGGTACCTGGACAACCAACACCACCAAAACCTACTGTACCTGCTGCTACCAAAAGAAATCAAGACAAAGCCCTCAACATACTGCTTTCTGCTATTCCTGATGGTCACCTATTAAAGTTTCATGATGCCAAAGATGCCAAACAACTATGGGTTGCAATAAAGAAGAAGTTTGGAGGTAATGATGCTTCCAAGAAGATGCATAGGAATTTGCTGAAGCAACAATTTGAAACTTTCACTGTTGGTGAAAGAGAAGGTCTTGATTCTGCTTATGAAAGATTTCAACATCTTTTGAGTATGCTAGAACTATATGATGCTGAGGCATCAGTTGAAGATGCTAATTTAAAGTTTCTAAGGAGTTTGCCATCAGCATGGCATGTAGTTGCTACTATGATCAGAGGACAATCAGGGCTGGATACTATGGACTTTGATGATCTTTACAACAATCTGAAGGTGTATGAGCATGAGATGAATGGTACTACAGGTTCAAGCACACAACAGAATATTGCTTTTGTCTCTTCTGAAAAGAGAAGCAGTACTTCCAACAAAGGTACTGCTTACCCTGCTCAAAGTACTGTGACCGAAACACAGGTTCCATGCACAACAATGGTCACCACCAATTCATCACAACCAATTACCCCAACCTCAGATGATGTTCTATGTTCATTCTTTGCTCAACAAGCATCTATGCCAGTCACCTATCAAGAAGATGTATTGCAAATTGATGATGATGCCTTGGAAGAAATCGATATCAGATGGCAAGTTGCTATGCTCACTGCAAGGATCAAGAAGTATGTGAACAAGACAGGTAAAGGCATCAACTTCAGAGCTAAACAAGGAATAACATTTGACAAGTCCAAGATTGAGTGTTTCAACTGTCAAAGGACTGGTCACTTTGCAAGAGAATGTAAGTTTGCAAAGTATCAAGCAAACAAGATGATTGAACCACCCAAGCCTGAAAGAAAAGAGATTCCTATTACTGAACGAAAACCAAAAGCTTTGGTTGCACAAGAGAATTTGTCAGAGATTGATTGGTCAAATGAGTTTGATGATGAACCTGTAACCTATTCAATGGTTGCATTGGAAGATTGGAGCACAACATTTGATGAAGAGCCTGGATATGCTGCTTTGGAGTCAAGAGATGAGTTAGGAAGTTTTGATTGGAGCATGGAGTTTGAAGAAGCACCTGTTCAACTTGCAATGGTAGCTGCTTCACCAAGTTCGTCCACTAACTCTGAGGTATGCTCTAAGTGTAATGATATGTATCAAAAGTTACTTAATGAGTATGTAGCTGAAAGAGATAAATTTCAAAAAGCTAGGGCTGAGATAACAGATTATCAACTTACTTTAGAGTCAATGGAAGCCAAAATTCTTACACATGAAAACAATGAAGTAGCATGGCCTGAAACATATAAACAACAGGATTACCTAGTTAAGTTGAATGAATGGAAACTAGGTTGCAAGGTGTCTGAACTAGAAAAGGTTACTGCTGAAAGACATAAGTTGTTAGAAAAACTTGCTGTATGGAATGAGGCAGGTGTGTCACATGTTCAATTTGTTGAAAAGCAAAGAACATCTAATATTAAGACAGGCCTAGGATATGATAGTAATGAAGGTATTCCATTTAAGAGCAAGGAACTTAATCTTACTGTTGATACCTCCACTAGTGATGAAGAGTTCATAAGTCTAGATGAAAACACTTCTAGTGATGAGGAATCCCCTAGTCCCACACCTCCTGTATTTCAGAAAGAAAAAGGTTATAATGCAGTTCCACATCCCCCAGGTAGCTTTCAACCACCTAGAAAAGATGTTGATTGTTATGGTGTAGATAATCTGGAGTTTAGGAAAAAGC
The DNA here is from genome assembly GCA_030686995.1 of Artemisia argyi. NCBI lineage: Eukaryota > Viridiplantae > Streptophyta > Magnoliopsida > Asterales > Asteraceae > Artemisia > Artemisia argyi. The sequence goes on from CM060676.1 coordinate 88,125,623, forward strand.
TTAAATCTGAAACTTTAGAAAGATCTATTGAAGCTCCTAAGGTAGAAGAGACCAAATTTTCAAAACAAGCAGTACCTTCAAACTCTTTTTGAAGTACTGCTGATCACTCAGCAGTACCTCAAAGAAAATTCTTTCAGAATACTGCTAATTTTAGAAACACTCATGGAAGGGGATTTGGGGATATTGGTCCAAAAGTCTGTTATGTTTGTTACAGTCCTCATCATTTAATTAAAGACTGTGATTATCATTCAGACTACTTAAGTAGATATCCAAAGACCAGAACTGCACAACCAAGTTATAGGGAGAATAAGCCAATGGATAACAAACCAGTTTGGAACTATACAAATAGGGTCAACCATAGTAATTTCTCAAAAGACTATAGGTACCCTCATCAGAAAAGGTCATACTCCAAACCCTCAGTACCTTCACAAAGTACTGACAGAAAGATCCCTAATGTTTCTAGCAAACAGTCTAATGTAAGATCTAGGAGGTACAATTATTACAACCCTAGAAAGCCTTACAACACAAGAAAAGATGCTAGGACACAGAACCCAACTCCTAAAGTTACAACTAAATGGGTTAAGAAAGAAAGTACTACTGGGGAAAAACCAGTACTTTCAGAAGTTAAGGGTGAAAAGGGGACAAGTGATCTTGAAAAATCAACAGTTTTGGAATCAAAAACCTTAATTCTTGATCATGCTTTCAAAGACAGTGGTGATTACATACTCAAAAACTTTGAGTATGTCACTCCACAAGGGGAACACAAGTCAGTAATGGCTTGGGTTCCTAAAAATAACTAACCTTTTCATGTAAATGCAGGGCAACCCAGAGGAGGAGCTTAAAGATCATCTTATTGTAGATAGTGGTTGCTCAGGCAGTATGACAGGAGAAAAGGAGCTCTTGTCAGATTTTAAAGCTTATTATGGAGGAAAAGTCGCATTTGGGAATGATCCTGATGGAGGAAGAATAACTGGCAAAGGAACTATCAAGGCTGGAAACATTGATTTTGAAGATGTTAGATATGTGAAGGAGCAAAAATTTAATCTTTTGTCAGTCTCTCAGATTTGTGATAAGAAGTACCCTGTGTTATTCTTTGACACAGAATGTCTCATACTTTCTCCTGATTTCAAGTTAGAAGACAGAAATTTGGTGTTACTGAGAGCACCAGGAACTAATGATGTGTACAGCATAGATTTGAAGAATGTAAATTCTGCTGAAAAAGCAACATGTTTGATTGCAAGAGCATCTATGGAGGAAGCACATCAATGGCACAGAAGATTGGGACATGTTAATTTCAAAAATATCAATAAGCTGGTCAGAGGAAATTTAGTTAGAGGTTTACCTTCTAAGACATTCAAGAATGATCACACATGTCTTGCTTGTAAGAAGGGTAAACAGCACAAGGCCTCTTGTAAGAAGATTGATGAGAAGACTATTAGAGAGCCTTTGGAATTGCTGCACATGGACTTGTTTGGACCTGTTTCAGTTGTCAGTCTGAACAAGAAGAAGTACTATTTGGTTGTAACAGATGACTGCAGTAGATTTAGCTGGGTCTTTTTCTTATGTTTTAAAGATGAAACTTTTGATGCTATTCATGACCTAATAATAGCATTAGAAAATCAGTTAAGGCTCAAGGTTAGAGGCATTAGATGTGATAATGGGACTGAGTTCAAGAATCAGCTTATGGATGAATTTTGTGCCAAGAAAGGAATTAAAAGAGAATTCAGTATTGCTAGAACTCCTCAACAAAATGGAGTTGCAGAAAGAAAGAATATAACTCTCATAGAAGCAGCAAGGACTATGCTTGCAGACTCTCAACTACCTGTTCCATTCTGGGCTGAAGCTGTAAGTGCTGCTTGCTATATATTGAATAGAGTATCAGTGACTAAACCTCAAATGAAGACACCCTATGAGTTACTCATGGGAAAGAAGCCAAGCATCAAGTTTATGAAACCTTTTGGATGTCCCCTAACCATCTTAAATACTGCTGATAATTTGGGAAAATTTGATGGGAAGTCAGATGAAGGATATTTATTGGGATATTGTACAAATAGCAAAGGATTCAGAGTGTACAATAGGGCTACCAAGAAGGTTCAAGAATGTCTTCATGTTGATTTTTTGGAAGAACAAGAGAATTCTAAAGGTAAAGGTCCTGATTGGATGTTTGATCTTGATTTAATGCCTTCATCAATGAATTATGTACCTGTAAGGGAAGAAAATCAAGTTGCTCCCACTGAAGAAGAAGCACAGTACATTGTTCATGATGTTAATTTAAGATCTGAAGATGAGCCAAAAGATAATGCCAATGATGAGAAGCAAGGTACTTCTCAACCTAACAGTACTGTTGATCCTCAAAGTACTGTTCCACCACAAATACCAGTATCTGCAGAAGATCAGGCTATTCAAGAAGAACTCTCTAGGATGCTTTTTCAAGAAACAATGGCTAAGTTGTATGATGATGAACAAAGGAGAGCTTATGAAGCAGAAAAGAAGAAGGCAAAAGAAACAGCCAGTACTTTAACCCAAAGTACTGTCAATCCTTTTGAAAGTACTTTTCAGCTATTGAATACTTCAAATTGGCAAAATACTGATGCTGTTCATGATCCTAATATGCCTGACTTAGAAGATACTGCTGATCCAAACACCATTACTCTAGAAGACACTGATGATGAATTGGATCAAGAACACATTTTCTCAGATTCTAATGAAGATCCAGATATCACTAATTTGGAAGATAATCTTGAAGTTCCACCAACTCCAACTCTCAGAATTCATAAAACTCATCCTGCTATGAATATTATTGGACCCTCCTCATCAGGGGTGCTCACAAGGACTAAGGCTAAGAATATGTCTCAACAACATACTTCTTTACTTAGTTTTATATACAAGCAAAACAGGGTGAATCACAAGGATCAGAAGGTGTGTTTATTTGCTTGTTTTCTATCTCAGGAAGAGCCCAAGAATATCAAACAAGCTCTATCCAAAGAAAGCTGGGTGGAAGCTATGCACGAAGAACTTCTACAGTTTAAACTTCAAGAAGTTTGGGTATTATGTGATCTACCTGATGGAAAGAAACTTATTGGAACTAAATAGGTTTTTAGAGTAAAAAGGGATGAAAGAGGAAATGTGATTAAGAACAAGGCAAGGTTAGTGGCTCAAGGATATAGACAAGAAGAAGGAGTAGACTATGATGAAGTTTTTGCTCCTGTGGCAAGACTTGAAGCCATTAGGCTATTTTTGGCTTTTGCATCTTATATGGGATTCCCTGTATATCAGATGGATGTTAAAAGTGCTTTTCTATATGGCAAAATCACAGAATAAGTTTATGTCAAACAGCCTCCTGGTTTTGAAGATCTTGCACATCCAAACAAAGTTTACAAGGTAATAAAAGCTCTTTATGGTCTGCATCAAGCTCCAAGAGCTTGGTATGAAAGGCTTTCCAACTTTCTACTGCAACATGGTTATAGAAGAGGAGCTATTGACAAAACTTTGTTTATTAAGAGAGATAAGAAGGATATTATGCTTGTTCAAGTATATGTAGATGATATTATTTTTGGTGCTACCAAGCAATCTATGGTGAAGGAATTTGAAGATCTTATGCAGAAAAAATTTCAGATGAGTTCCATGGGAGAATTAATATTTTTCTTAGGCCTTCAAGTACAACAGTCAAGCAGTGGGATTTATATTTGTCAAGATAAGTATGTTGCAGATATTCTTAAGAGATTCACTTTTACAACTGTTAGGCCTACATCTACGCCAGTGGATACTAACAAACCTTTGGGAAAAGATGAAGATGGAGAAGATGTTGATGTCACTCTATACAGATCTATGATTGGATGTCTTATGTATTTAACTGCATCAAGACCTGATATTACTTTTGCTGTGAGCTTATGTGCAAGACATCAGGTTAATCCAAAAGTATCTCATTTGAATGCTGTCAAGAGGATTTTCAGGTATCTTAGGCAACAACCTAAGCTAGGATTATGGTATCCTAGAGATTCACCTTTCCATCTCCATGCCTTCTCAGATAGTGATTATGCTGGAGATAATTATGACAGAAGGTCCACAACTGGAGGATGCCAGTACCTTGGAAGCAGATTAGTGTCATGGCAATGTAAGAAGCAAACAATTGCAGCAACTTCTTCTACAGAAGCAGAGTATGTAGCTGCTGCAAGTTGTTGTGCACAAGTACTTTGGTTGCAGAATCAGCTTTTGGATTATGGATTCAATTTCAAGAATACTCCTATCAATATTGATAATGAGAGTACCATCTGTATTGTTAAGAATCCAGTCTATCATTCCAAGCCCAAGCACATTCAGATTAGACATCACTTCATAAGAGATTGCTATGAACAAAGGCTTATCAATGTGGTTAAAGTTCATACTGATGATAATGTAGCAGATCTACTCACAAAAGGCTTTGATGTTTCAAGATTTACTTTCTTAGTTGTGAGTATTGGCATGATTAATATGTAAGCTTTTTTTGAGGGGAGGCATAAGTAGTTATTAGTTAGTCATTATTTGAGGGGAGGCTACATGTATCATTCCAAATAAAGGATTTTATTGATTCATGATTCTTACAACTACCATTCAGAAGTACAAACACCATTCTTGTTTTCAAGTACCAGACAAAGACACAACAAACACAACAAAAACACAAGACTCCATCAACCTACTACCAAGTTCCACATCCTACTCCATAGGCCTTTTACCCTTGCCCTCATAGCTTTGCTTTCCTTTTTGGGCAGTCCTTCTCTTGTCATCAAAAGAAGTCTGTTTTCTTGGGCAGGCCAGGCCAAGTACCTGTTTGGGAGGTCTTTCTTTTCTTGGATCAGGCCACTTCATATTCTGGATAGCTGTTTCCAGGGCCTGAGTCAATGCATGTGGAAGCTCTTTAGCCAAAGTTGAACTAGAACCAACTTTCTTTTTGGGCTTTTTGATGGTAGTACTACCTGCATCAGTTATGATAGAGTTGGCTGCACTCATTGTTGATGAAGCTTCTTGGTGTCCCATCCATTGCACATGAGGAGGAAAATAATCTGTACATCCTGGATCTTCAAACTCAGAATCAGAGTAGTACCTTATCTCTGAGTCTGTGTTACCTTCTGAGTCTGAAGAGATGTTAACAATGGGTATGTCACTCATTCTGATTACTTGTTTGTGTTTAGAGAAGATTTGGTGTTTCCAAAGTATTGGTGAAGTTGCTTTTATAAGCAAGATGAAGGTTAATGGGTATTTAATGAAGTGTATTGAAGTTCACTTACCCTGGTTGTTTTGGAATTTAATTTGGTACTAGTCTTTAATAAAGTGTTGACTTTCTACGATATTTTGGTCAAATGGTCAATCTTAGAGATTTTTAATGGGAAAGTACTTTGGTTTGAGTTTCTGGGGAAAGTACTTCTCCATTCTTTATGGAAAGTACTGCTTGGTGTAATTAAAGGGGTTCGCTGACGTGTCAAGATACTGTTCCAACGGTCAGATTTGCGGCTAACAACCTTTCGAAAGATATGGGAAATTTACTTCCAAAAATAACGGTAAAGTCATTAATTCACCGTGATTTTTTGTAATTTTATCCGTATATAACCCTCATATCTTTTCCTTTTATTCATCTTACACGTCCATATAAACTCATACCTACTTTTCAATCGCTCACCACTTTTCGTACTTTAACCCTAATCATCATGGCTCATCGACAAACCATCACCAAACACAACATGATTGCAAACCTTGAGAAAACCCAAGCAAACATTGATTTTCATGGAATTATTGATTTTCTCACTGGTTCAAACATCTGTTACTCCATTCTTGTCAACCCTGAGATTATTTGACCCTGGATTCAAGCTTTTTGGGATACAGCTCAGTCACATGTTGAAGATGGAGAGGATGTTATTACTGCTACAGTTGCTGGGAGAGCTATACGTGTTACAGAAGCTTCAATTAGGGAGGTTTTGCTATTTGATGATGAAGGAGGCTCTGTTTTATTTGGGAAACAAGAAGTTTGGAATACACTCAGAGATATTGGGTATGAAGGTTCTTTGACTAAGCTTACTTTTCAGAAAGCTATGGTTAGTCCTCATTGAAAATTTCTTATTCATGTTTTGCTACATTGTTTAAGTCCAAAGAGTACTGCTTGGGATCAATTCAGTCATTCCATAGCTTCTGCTTTTGTTGGTATTATTACCAATCAACCTTTTAACTTTTCATACATGATTCTTGAGGGTATGCTTACTCATATTAAGGTTGGCAAACCGTTTCTTATGTATCCTAGGTTTGTTCAATTGCTTTTAGAAAATCCATTAGATGGTGTACCCAAACCTCAGGATTATGTACCTACCAATAGGATGCCACCTAAAGTTTTCACTTTTTTGTCACATAAGGGAGTAAATTTTTCGGGTAGGAATACACCTCTTAATGCTTATATGTTAGAGGTAGCTCAAGCTGTTAGGGAAGAAGAAGACAATAGTGGTTCTGCACATTCTGATAATGTTGCTCCATCTGAATCTGCTGAGCATTCTGCTTCAGTACATACTCCCACACCACCTATTGTTTCTCCTCAACTTGATGTTTCAGATGAAAGAACTCCCTCAGTTACAGCCTCTTTGGATCAATCTGTTTCTGCTCAAGGTACTTCTCCACAAAGTACTGATCCACAAGGTACTGCTTCAGAGGATTCCACAGTACCTAATCCCAATGATTATACTTTCACAGGTGGGCTTCAAACACCTGGAGAAGATGAGGGAATTCAAAGTACTGAGGGTCATTCTGATTTGGCTAAGGAATTGGAGAAGCTCAAGTCCAATGTTCATACTCAAGCTGCAGAAATCAAAAAGTTAAGGAAGAAGTTCAGAAGATTGAAGAAATTTGTCTGGCCTCTTATTAAGCATTTTAGGCTTTTTGTGAAAGAAAAGAAGCAGTCTCAGAAGCAACAATCTAAACAGAAAAAGTCTAAGTCTAAGAGGTGGCATAGGAAATCATCATTTACCAAATTGGGGAGGAATCAAGATAAGAATTTGAATAAAGATGATGTTTCAGAAGATGCTCATTTGTGGAAATATCGAGAAAGTCCAAAGAATCTTATACCAGAAAGCTATGTTGAAGAGGATATGAATATTGCACAAGAAGATGAGAATATTGAGCAAGAGAAAGAGAATGAGCAAAAAGAGAATGAGCAAGAGATTGTTATGCTGGATGAAGATGCACAGAACATTCAAAGTGCTGGTGTTCACAGTACTGCTACAGAAAACATAAGTCTGCAAGGTACTGCTGAGCAAGGAACTTCTTCCAGAAATATTGATGAAAGTGAAGTCACTCAACTGGACTTTCTACAATGAATTATGCAGATGAAGCTGGTCCTTCTACTTTTATACAGCAAGAAGAAGAAAGAGTACATACTGCTAGTGATGATGAAACAATTGCTCAGGTTATGATGAATTTAAGAAGACCTACTAGAGGAATACATATATCTGAGCCTGCACAAAAAGATGATGAAAGTACTTCTGAATCAGAGAAACTAGATCCAAAAGATAAAGGGAAAGGTATAATGGTTCAGAAAGATACTAAGAAGAAGAAGAAGAAATTTTCTATTGCTCAGATTAGAGAATTAGAGATTGCAGAAGATTTAGAGCTTGCTAGAAAGCAACAAGCTGAATATGATGCTGAGTATTTGGAAGAAGTTAGCAGGCCAATTACAAAGAAGCCAATGACCAAAGCTCAAGAAAGAAACTGGATGATATAGTTCTTGAGAAAGAAGGGATACAAGAATTTGCACTTGAAAAGGTATCCTGAAGTAAAAGCTCTGTGGGATAAAGTACAAGAAGATATCAGAAGAGAAGTAGAAAACTTTGTGCCTATGGAAGTTGATAGAAAGAAGAAATTAGAAGATATAAGGAAGGAACAAGCTGAGCAAAGGAGATTGAAAAGGAAGAAATTAGCTGAAGATGATCAACTGACAAAAAGGCTGAAGTTAGTTTATGATGATACAGTTGATGAACTCAGAAATTATTTAAGAGTTGTTGATTTTGAAAACAAAAGGATTGATGATTCTGAAAAGAAGTCCAAGATAATCTCATTTTCTGTGGTTGAATCTAAAGAGGGAAATTATTTTATGATCCACAGAGAAGATGAAAGCTTCACAACATTTTATATGTTATGGGATTTGTTGCACTGTATTTCAAGAGTAGATCTTTATGATTTATATGTGCAAGTGCAGACTTATTATTCAGTGAATGAAGCTTCAGAAGTGGGATTAGTTCTGCTTGGAGATTTATTTACCATCTGGGATACTGAAGAAACAAGTGTTGATCCTCTCTGGAATGATCAAGAGAATTGGGAAATAACAAGATGGAGATTCTTTGAGTCATCAGAAGTTCATACACTAGAGATGGAAGATGGTACCATGATTCACATGTTGGCTGAGAGGAGATATCCATTGATCAAAGAAATAATGCTCAGAATGCTGGATCATGGAATGGAACTTGAAGAGGAATCTGAGGTAGCTTTAGATGTTATCAAGCTATTTATCAGATGGGTTAAGTCTGAAGAGTAATATTGCATAATACTGGTATGATTTGTTTTGTAAAGTTAAAGTATTTTTCTAAGTACTGCAAAAACAAACAGTACTTTATCAAAGTACTGCTTGCTGATATAAACCAGTATAAGTTCTTTAAAATAAAAATAAATGTTTTTGATGTTTAAAAGAAAAGGAAAAAGGATTTGAAAAGAAACACATGGTGTTAGTATTTATACTACACAACAAATGGTAATCAACTCACCATGTTTAACAAACAAGAAAGAGTTTGACTCATCATGAGGGTACGGCTCTGATGTGATAATCAAATCCATTGATGGTTGATAGTTTACCAAAAACTAGGTTCTCAACTCACCATACATCCAAGTGATCAAGAGTTGGCTAGTCCATAGCAAACGGCTAATGGTAAAGACATATCAAATCCGTTGATAGCTGATGATTTGCTAAAAATCATAATTTTCAATGATTCACCTCTCACAGGAGTTAACACACCTGGAAGTGATGAGAATAGTATGAAACTTTTAAGATTTGATGATCTTTGTACCTAAATGTTGCTGAGTTGCTGAAAAGATGCTGTGGAAGATATGATGCTGATGAAGAGTACTTTGACAGATGACAGATAGAAGAAAAGGAATAAAGAAAAAACCTCAATGTATGATTAAAGATTTGAAGATTTTGAATAACAAAGAAACTTGAAATCAAGCAAGTAGAGTTCAAGTTAGGGGAGGATTGTTGGGATATGAAATATCAAAGTACTTCTGGATGTCAAAGTACTGCTGCATGAAGAATAAAGTCAAAGTACTGCTGAAGAATAAAGTCAAAGTACTGCTGATATGAAGAATGCTTAAAGTACTTCGAAGGAAACAAGGACTGATATGCAATATTAGATAAGGATTAATGTGTAATATTAGATGAATATTCTAGAATTAGTTAGGGATAATTACTTGTCGTTCAAGAATTATATGTTGTAAACCGACTTAAGGTTATCTATATAAAGAGCCTTAAGAGGTATTGGTCGATAGAAGTTTAATAAGTTTTACAAGTTAGATACGTTTAGAAGTCGATCAAAGTTAATAGTTAGGGATTGTTAGTGAATCTGTGTAACAAAGCAGGTTCAAAGTTTGGTTAATATAAAAGTTCTTCTTAAGCTTTGTGTTAGTAGATTTCGCATACTTTACAAGGTCAAACAGTGTTTCAATATTAATAGTGTTGAGTTTACTCAATATTGTTAAACCCTTACAAGCTACAAAGTAGTTTGATCAGAGTATATCGATCCAACAAGATTCTCAAAGGACACTTCATTCGTGATCTCCTCACAACCACATGCTCAGTACCAGAAGTTTACTTCACACAGTTCTAGGAGACTCTTGAAGTTAGCAGAGACAGCAAAACCATGGGTATTCGTCTTGATCGCAAAGACATTCAGTTTGATGTGATTACCCTCCGCTCTGTTCTCGGTTTACCTACAGAAGGAACAAGAAATTCACTCCTTTTCCTTCATTGTCAGAGGTTTTCAGTCTTCTTCGTGAAATTGGTTATGATGAATCAGTAATCAAACTCACCGAACTGTCTTCTATTGACAGAAAGTATATTCCACAACCATGGCTCACTCTATACTCAATCCTCACGAATTGCTTAACTGGCAAAGAAACCGGGCATGAACATCCATCACTTGAACTCATGCAGATCTTATGGGGGGTTGTCAAATTCACATCTATTGACTATGCTCAATTGATTTGGGAAGACATGGTTCTTCAAGCCAGACAGTTTAAGAAAGCTTCAAATTCAAGAATTCAATTTTACCGATATACCAAGTGTCTCATTGCTCATTTCATGCATTTACACCCATATATTCATCGTAGATTGGAAGATAAAGATCACACAACCGCCATGGATCATATGTATACACGAACAAGAATTCAGAAGACAAACACCGAGAAACAAGGAATGAGAATTCCTGAAAGATTGTTAACTGAAGTTGTTCGTAATACTAAAGCATTTGAGCTGAATGATGAGGCTCAAAAGAACAACTCAGTCGGTTTAACGATGAAGAAAGGGAAAACTGCTGCCAAAATTGTAACAAAAGGCAAAATAGTTGCCAAGTCAAGAACGAAGAAGGTCACTCGTCAACCAAAGAAGAAACTGACAACTCTTCGTGATGAACCGACTGATGAAGAAGGAAATGTTCAGGAAGAGGCTGAAACCCAAGAGCTCGTAATGGTTAAAAGGAAAAAGGCCGAGAAAGGAAAGGCAAAAGAATCTCTGGAAGAATCAGTCACCTCACCAATGTACGAATCCGAAGAAGAAGAATAACTGCAAATAACGTTAAGAAAAAGCAAACAATCGGAAGAGGGAAGAATTGCCATACTTATGAAGAAAGGTGAAGGTTCTGGTACTCAGGATGTAGAAATACGTTCACAAACATTATCATCCTCTGATCAAGATGATGATGAATCCGATAATGAAGCTGAGTCATCTAGTTTAGAACAAAGAATTTCTCTCGATAAACCAGCTGAAAGTGATGAAGAAGAGGAAGCTTCCAAAAGTAAAGATGATAAAGCGTCCGAAAGTGATGAAAGTAGTGATGAGGAGAAGCAGTCTGAAAGTGATGAAGCTAAGAAAACGGATGAAGAAGAAGAAGATGTGAATGATGGAAATGATGATGAATCTGATAGTGATGGTGATGATGTGCAGATTGATACAAGTGATAAAGACACCACTATCGACATAGTTGGTATTGATGATGAAGCGACTATAGTCCCAACACAACCTCAACCCTCATTACCAAAACAAGTTCGTCCTCAGCAAACCCGTGCTCCACCAACAACAATTCACCCAAGCTTGCTGAAATAATTATAAGAACAACTTCAGAAGCTTCAAAAACAAGTTGATGAACAGAAGAAGGATGTCAAGCAGTTCAAAGTATACAATCTTGATGCCGCAGTGAAGCATTAGGTAAAAGAGAGACTACCAGGAGAGGTTCGAAAGTATGTTCGTGAGAAACTCCCTATTATCGTGGAACACTACGTTAAAGATAATCTTGAAGGGATTGTTTTACAGAAATTTCAAACCACTCCTATCACCATTCAAACTCTACCACTGAACCCTTCTGTGAGTGATCTCAAGGATAAGTTGTTGGAAGCAATCATGGATGATCCAGATGAGAATGAACTTCGCAAGGTGCTGATTAAGTCAATTAAAAAGGCTGAAAAGAAAGACGAAGCTTGCAAGAAGACGAAGGCTACCAAGCGTCGTCATGATTATTCAGATCCGGATGATCAGCCACAACAACAAGACAAAAGGAAGAGAATATCCGGTTCCACCTCCAGAATTCCAACTACAACTGTCAATATTCACGATGATCCAATCCTTACACATTCAACCGGGGAAGCAGGAGTACATATGGATGACAACCCACATGTAATCACCAAAAACATTCAAGAACCTCCAAAGGAAGCTCAATTAATCCCAGCTCCTGAATGGATTAATCTTGATGCTCCTTCATACAACTGGTTTGATGAAATGGTAGATGCACACCCTGATATTCCTGAAGCAGAAGAACTTATTGAAGGATCTATTGTGAACTTCACTAAAAGAATCAAGAAAGTGTTGCAGACTCAGAAACTTCAGCTTTCAGACTTGTTAAAGATTCGTGTTGCAGGGTTCACAGAGTTCAAAACGTGCACAACTTCGGAACTTGAATTCGAATACAATGTTGATAAAGTAGCAAGAGCATTGTTGGAGAATATTACTTGGGAAAAGAGGCCTTTATGGGATAAACTATACCCCGCAACAGATCCTGATGACTTTAAGTTTCAAGATTTTTCTCAACCATTACCCCTCATTGGTCCTCCCAACCGACCAAAAATTCCTAAAGAATATTTCTTCAACAAAGATTTGCAATATCTTGTCCATGGAAACACAGATCCACAACACCGTTATGCCACATCTCTCACTAAGTTTAAAGCTGCCTCATATCATCTAGAAGACATAGAAGAACAAATGAGAGGATTGTACTCTACATCTGTCAGCAAGTATAATGTTGAAGCAGCTTTATGCACTCTACACTGGCCAGAGATGCGCAAATGGTTCTATAAGTACAAGTTGACATTCAAATCAAAGCATAAGGTCTTCTCTCAACAACGCATCTTTTCCATCAAAGATGTTCTAGAAACTGGAAAGAGATTTGGATACAACTTTCTTGATGAAATTGTGGTCCAGATCGCAAAGAAATCAAGAAAAGTCAAAGAAGCACAAAGAACACCCACTCTCTCTTTCCCCACGATGTCTTCGCGGAATTGGAAGCATACACACTATGTTTACGATGGAAAATGGAGGCAGGGTAACCCCATATGTCCAATCACCCGATTATGTGTGAAGTATCATAAATAGCCCGTGAGAATCAACTGCTGATAAATATCTCTACTCTTTTATACTCCTCCCAACTAACTCATTACCGACCCCATTATCATTCTGATGACTTTTTGTAGTGACTACTGATAGAGAAAACCCAAAACGATGAACTTGAGACTGAAGTAAAATAACCCGAACTTGTGACTTAAACTTGCATTATTGTCTAACTAAGAACCAATACTGAGAATTTCAATAATGGTAGGAAATCATATACCCATCCAACCATCCTTTATTGTCTATGAAAGTCTCTTGAATTATCCACATCTTTAGGTGACACTTGAGCACTACAACGTAACTTCTTTAAAGTGATAGCTATACTCTATGAGAACAACAACGTAACTCCTTTCATCAGGTATAACTAGACAACTCAAGTCTTTGTCATTTGTACAAATAAAAGCTCGAACAAGGATCTCGAAGAATCATGCATCCAACCAACCCCGATATCTTTAGATACTAAGTACACACATCCGTGAAATTCAAATTCAACCTCAAATAAATAATAAAGAATAAACTTCGTAGTCACATCTTGCGGTTAAATGCCCTAAACTAGCCTTTTTGACGGTTTTAACGAATCTTGATAATGGTTCCCGATCTTGTCAAAAATTGTATCACCCCGTGAAAATTTGTAACGACCAAAATACCACTCTTCTTGCCAACAATTATACCAAAAAATAACACTTTGTATTTTAAAAATGCATATGAATAATTAAAATTCAACCTCATGTGTTATTTATTTTGGATCAAAATAATGCTAAGTCCATTTTCATTTGATATATCATGTCAGCCCAATAAACAAATTGAAATACCCCGACCCAAATCCTATACGTGTGATAAAAAGATTTCAGCCCATTCCATGTACATTTATGGATCCAGTAAAATGACAATACCCGATCCACAATACAAGGTATTAAGGATGATATAAAGCAGTGTATACCCTAATTGTTTTTTTTTCTTCACATTATCTAAACCTTATCTCACATACATAAACTACTATGCCCCCTTTCATCTCTCTCTTACCTAACTGCTTCTCACCTTCATCAAATTCAACCTTCTAATCTCTTCTTAGTTTAATCATCATCACAATCGAATCATAGCCAAACTTCTCCGTAACATCACAAACAAGAGACACAACACACACCTTGGAGTATATCTTTTGTGAGACACAAGGCCAAATGTTTTGGCATCTTCAAGATCCTTTTGTAAGGGTCTCGGGTAGGGTTTGTTATGTTACTTTAGGTTTCAGTTTGGTGTGACTTTAAATCAAAACAAGAAAACGATTATAACATGATTGTTATTGGTCTTTTCTTTATTTTCAGAAATTGAACATAAGAAGCTGAGCATATATTAGATCGATGATGATTATTCGAAAATCATTAAAGATCTATGATCTTTTCGAATAAAATGAGTTTTTTTTTTTTTTTTTTTTTTTGATTTTATCTTTTTAAGTACGAGACTAATGTTGAGAGATTGATGTGGAAGTGCAAAGGAGATGGGATTTTTTAGGTTAGATGTGGAGTTGTAGATATGGGTTTATGTCTCGTGTAGGATATGGGTTTTGCTTAATTGACCGGTTTTGTTGGCTGTTAACTTCCTCTATATTAAATCAGTCGCGTCTTGATTTTCTTTATGGTTTTGTAGACTTATGATCGTAAACTGAAGTCTACAAGTAAGTCATGGTATGTTTGGTTTATGGTCAAAAGTTATCATTCAGCTTCATCTTCATCTTCATTTCTTGGTCTTACGCATAATAACTTAGTTGAAAAGATGTCACTTACGCATAAACAAATCTTATACGTAAACGATTCTTACGCGTAAACACAAGCCTTATGTGTAAGTGTTGGTTCATATGCGTAAAATCAGGGTTTTACGCGTAAAAGAATACCTTACGCACAACTTTCCAAGCTGTGCGTAAAAAATCTGAAGAGTTATGCGTAACTTTTGCTCCTTATGCGTAAATTAAGGGTTTTTTGCTTAAACTTGACCAGCTTATGCGTAAAACGAGGGTTTTGAACCTTTGACCATTTTTAGGTGAGATTCCGACCAGATTCCGTCCATATTCTGACCATGTTCAGACCAATACTTTTGACCATAATATCTAACCAGTATTTGACCACAAAAATTCACGAGATGAGTAACAAAACAGTCAAAAAAGGATATATCAATTGTACACAAATATTTATTTGGACCAGAAGGACAAAAAAAATGATATGTGAAATGTAACAATTCGCAATTTCAGGTTAACTTTTATTCCCGAAAATTTCACTATTCAGTTTTTACTATTCACTTTTTACTATTCACTTTTACTATTCACATCCAAAATTTTTATTTCATATTCTCGTAAGTTAAACTATTTTAATGATAATCCGAGAATTTCACACTCGTCGGATCATTTCTGCAAAAATCACGAAGCCATGTCCGAGATTTACTTTTAGGTTTAAACGTCATTCCAGCATCCCGATATGTCCATAAAACATTATAAACAATAGAAATATGATTTTCTCTCATTTTAGGATAATTCCAAAAGTTTTGGAATTTTACGTTTTCCAGTTCAGCGTTTTACGCGAATTACGCGTTTTAGACCCGCGTTTCCAGTTTTAGCAGTGTTTAAGCAACCCGATAGAACTTATCACTCATTAAATAGGCTAAGATAAGTTATATTAATAAGTTCTAACATATTTATAAATTTCATATTTTTAGGATACCCGGTTTTAAGTTTCATGACTTAACGACTTACTGTTAGCGATTACCGGGACCAAAACTCACTCCGTAACTTAGATAAGACCATGACTACTCATCTAGTCACCCCTTATCCCATATGAACGTTTATTACAAGCCTTGTTGGCTTGTGATAAGTCTTGAGGACTTTAGGTAGCAAACATGTGTAAAACTTCCTAAGTAAGCCTCCTAAATATCCTAAAAGCTAACCTCCTTAAGGCACCTTCCTAGGCACCTTCCTTGCACCTCCTCTTCATGCTATAAATACAAGGCTCATTTCCTTCCTTTCTTCATAATAAAAACGCCACACCCTTTAATCCTAGCACCATGATCCTTTGATCTTCAATATACAAGTTACACTACAAAGTTCAAGGTCTTAGTATTCTCTACCTAGTTCTTAAGTTTGTTTGGTGATTCCATGGTTGAATTAGGAGCTACACAAGGTGATTAGGGGCTGAAGTTAAATGGTTTTCACAAGGTTTATATCAAGGCTAGCAAGGGTTACAAGAGTTGTGGTGAAGGGTTTACAAGCATAGGTTTAGTGTCCTAGTTCATACTTGACTTCCTTTCTTAAGAGAAAGCCAAAAGTTGTAAGCAAACCCTAACATACTCCTTGCTTAATTATCATTTTCATGCTCTTTGTGTTCCTTTCATGCTATATATGTTCTTGTTATTGTGTTCATGATGTTTAAAAATGGATAAAACAAGTATTGGTATACATATGTTAACTTATGACAAGCAAACAAGCAAACTAGTGATTTTTATGGAGAACCACGACCAAAATAGTATAACTATGATATTTGACACTTACTTACTGTTATAAAGGACTTCAAAAGGAAAACATAGCAATTTGAATCACCCAAAACGAGTACACGAGTCAAAAGATACGGCCATAAGAAGTTAGCGAAACCAAAACGCCGAAACTGCCAATACCCTACTGTTTGCATTCTGCCATTTTGAAAGTCACCCTTCTGGTCCGATTCATCAAAAAGTTAAAACACGAAATTTGTCCGGAACGACGTTTTCGTTCAGGAACAAAGAAGCTCGAGCCCTGAAAACGCTTTCCGAGTGATAATTTTCTTCAAATTCTTAACAGGCCATTTTAGACAAAAGTCACTATATTATAGTTATGATTTACTAAGACCAAGAGGTCTAATGACCTAAAGCCAAGAACACAACCATGGCTAAAGCCAAGGTTGAGTCTCAAGACCATGTTAACAATGACCAAGGTCACGGCAAAGCCACGGCTAAAGACCATGTAACATTTCGAATCAAAAACTTATATATATGTTATCAAATACTACAATAGTAGGGAGCCTTATGTGAGGAGTTCATTAAGTAAGCCGTTGAGAT
The DNA here is from genome assembly GCA_030686995.1 of Artemisia argyi. Classification (NCBI taxonomy): domain Eukaryota; kingdom Viridiplantae; phylum Streptophyta; class Magnoliopsida; order Asterales; family Asteraceae; genus Artemisia; species Artemisia argyi. The sequence goes on from CM060676.1 coordinate 88,142,631, forward strand.
GAGTTGTAGATTTACGAATTAAAGTGTCCTGGCTCCTCGAACGTTTACTCCATGACTTCTGAATTATGTCGGCCCGAACGGTAGTAAGAGATATACAACCTATACATGTTTCATAAACCATTTATATTTGAAGACTTACACTATATACTAAGTACTACATCATGAATATTATGCAAGACATATATAGGCAATTCTTCGTATTCTTAGACGTTACTCCAAACCTAAGTTGCAACGTTCCATTATAGGCTGCTCTTAGAGACTTTCGCGATTCGACTACCACTTTTATTTCTCATTACATAGACTTAAGGTGAGTCATAGCCCCTACTTTTTCATACTTGTTTTAACTCTTTGGGGGAGATACATGCTCAACTACTTGCTTACTTGTACAAATACTCAAAACATTTATACTTGATTGTTTTATACTTGATTGTCTTATACTTGATTGCATTATACTTGATTTCATACATACATGACTGTCTTTTATCTTTGGGAAGTGGCTCCCAGTTGTCTTTGGGAAGTGGCTCCCAGTTGTCTTTGGGAATTGGCTCCCAAGTGAGGTCTTCGGAGATGAAGTGTAGACTCACGACTAATTGCTTAATTGTTTTGATTAACTTATACATGTCTTATTCATACTATATATTTAGCAGTGGGTTGTGAACACACAGGTTCCAAGTCTCTTATGGCGGGACTTGCAACTGAGTGGATTCACAATGCCTTTGCTGTGTAAACATTCTTTTAAGGCTTTTCAACTATTTTAAGACAAACTCTATGAACTCACCAACCATTGTGTTGACACTTTAGCATGTTTATCTCAGGTTAGTAAGGCGATAGCTAGTGCGTGGAACTTAGAGTCAAGCTGCATATTCTGAAGACTTACGCTTTTATCATTTACCATTCAAAACTTTGTATACATTTATGTATCATATTTTGGAATCTCACATATTCTGAAGACTTACGCTTTTATCATTTACCATTCAAAACTTTGTATACATTTATGTATCATACTTTGGAATCTCATGTTTGTAACTTTGAATTCATTAATCGAATGGTAACTTTTCAAAACGTCTCATTTAGAGTTCGTTTTCTATAACTTGTACTTTGTATTATGAAGTAGCACCCCTACTGACACAGTCTTCCGCTGCGGTATTTTGGGGGTGTTACATGAAACTGTAATTGAAAGGTTGTAACTTTTATGACCATTTTAGATACAAAAGTAAAACTGTTATACCCAAGAGAATAACAAACAGTGAAAAACTTGTTACGACAGCTTAATGATGACATTTTTTGACAAGAATCGACCACAAACATCAACCAAAGCTAATAACCCCACTCTGATACCACTTGTAGGATCGTGTTATTGATTGAATATTGTGATTCAGGAGGTCGGGTACATTGGAAATAGATGAAACCCATGGTTAGTGAGAGAGAGAGTAGAGAGAGAAGGGAAAAACTAAGTTTTATTGATAATAAAGAAAGTGAAAATAGAAAACAAAGTCTCACCCTCCTAGTGAAGTCTAGGAGGGCTTATATAGCCTAACACAAACATACTATGGCAATATTACATAACAAGTCCTTGTGTTTTGGCAAAATAGGATAACTAATGTAATCCCGATAATGTTGTCACATTTAACTGTTAGGAGTGATCCCAACAACAACCAACCCAATGTTCTCCCTTTGTTGCCAACGTAGTAAAGTGCTTCTCCCAAAATTTAATGAAGCACCTTCGCCGCTAAAAAAACTAATGGACTATAACAATCCTACATCTTTAAGATTCAAAGAACAGATTATAGTCTATAATGGTATGTTTTGCTACACATCTTTTGGGGAAAAAATAGATAATTCAGTTAACACAGGCAGAGGACCGTACACATTTAGAATAAATGGCCAAAGCTATCATCGAATAGGTTCTCTACTCCCTGCACGGGGTACGCAACCCAAATACGCACAACTATACTTTTTTGATACTGGAAATGAAGTGAAGAACCGGATGGGAGCTTTTAAAGACAAGGAAAGTGCCAAAGTGGTAGATGAAAAGATAGTAGTAGGCCTAATTAAAATGTTCAATCAATCAAGTTCAATCGTCAAGGCATTTAGAATGGCTAGGGATTGGTGTGACTCACAGAATTCAGCAAAGTTTGAGCTACGTCTGCTAAGTGGTCGGAGTACTACACGGAAATACAATGGCCCCACTGTGCCCAAAATAGCAGCTCTGATTACTAACGACTTTGGTAATGGCATTCCCACGAGAGATATTATTATAAGTAGCAAGGATGAAGGTCTGAAATGTATATCTAAGTTGCATCCAGAATACAAGGCTCTCCAATATCCATTATTATTCCCGTATGGAGAGGATGGATTTCATGAAAAGATATAGTATCATAACTATAAAACCCTAAATTTTGAATATCTAATTTTACGTATAATTTAAAACTTTCTAAGTACGGATACAAGTGATTAAAGACGCGAATGTAACTAAACGGATTAACCATAAACCCATAAGATTATAACAAAACATCATCATAGAAATTTTGAACATATTTGAATCCGAAAATATTTAGAAACCTAAAATAAAATTTGAGAACTATTTAAACGCGACACGAGTTCCATTTTGGGTCGTTTTCTTCTATTTCACCAACACTAAACAACCAAATGACCCAAAATAAAATTGAGCCCATGTTCCCTTGGCTCCCTTGGCCCATCCACGATCCACAAACAAAAACAAAAACAAGGGACCGGTGTTTTGCTTCTCACATAATACGCACCAGAAAAAAAAATTACAAACCCTAACACCTGCACACAAAAGTGACGGCCAGAATTTGTGAAGCTTCTCCATTCAGTTTGATTGATCAAGAAAGGTTCTCTAGGTGCTTAAGGGTGCCTTTGATTCGTGACTTTCGTGCTAGGAGGCGTGGAAATGGATTTGGCTTCGGTTTGGTATTGATTAGCCACGATTAGGGCTTGTTTTGATTCGGTTTCAATTATCCCTTTTCTTGTTGAATTCATCCAAGGTAAATCATCTGTTTTGCTTCCATTATATTCACCTTCATGTCGTCTTTCATATTCCTTATTATCATCATATGAATCGTCTAATAATAAAACATGTTTTACGATTTACAAGTTCACATGAAATCATAACTTTAAGCACATGAAATAATGAATTTGGATTAGGGTTTTGATAAAATTATTGTGGGGTGATCTTTGTGGGATATTGTGAACATGTTAAAATGATGTTTAAATACAGGTCTTATGATTAATGAAGGTCTCGGATGCGTTTGGGTGCGTAAACATGTGTTATAGTGGTATAAAAAATATTTCTGAACGAGACAGCTTGGTATGCTAGATATGTGTGCTTGATTTCGTGAGTTTCTTAAGTTTAAAATTCTGGGTTTTTGTTTGTAAACCTTCCTTAATGTTCTAATTAAGTTTTCCAATTGGTTTGGAGTGAATTGGAGTTGTATAGGTCATGTTTTTTATTTTTGTGTGATTAAGTGTCAAAGCTGAGTAATCGGGTCTGAACTTCAGTGGTAGTTTTTGATTTTTAGTTTTCAAAACAGAAGGATTTGGGAGCTCTCCTTTTTCAGGGTTAATATTTGGGTTATGTGGGACTTCCTGGAATTTGTTTAGATTTTTCTAAGATGTCTGGGTATGTATATTAAATGCAAACTTTCGGGGTGTTTCTGCAGTTAACTTTCTGGGCATGTTTTGGGAAATGATTTTTGAAAGGGGTTTCCACTTGGTAATAAATTCTGGGAAAATTCAAGTAGACTCCTAAGACATATGGGCTTCTGTGGGAATTTTTATGAATTTTATCTTGGTTTTATGATAGGTTTCAAAAATTCATCTATTGTACTTAATTTTGTCATAAATCCAGTAAATAAGTATACATGTGTTGCATAAGTATTAGTTTGTGTCATTTTGGTGTTTGGTGCTCTTGTTCATGAGTCTTATGTCGGGTGTGTGCTTTGAGGTGTGTTTTGTACTTGTTAGTCTTGAGGGTGTGTTTTGTAATTAAGTAAACCATAAGGGTTAATGGGTAATTATTTGAGACTACAAAGTTATATTTCTAAAATATGTAAGACAAGGTATAATATGTAAAATATGTAATAATTACATTGTAAACCCTAAACTTGGAATATTGTCACTTTGACTCCTAAACTATCATAATTGCCAAATAAAACCCTAATTACTATTTATGTAAACTTTCTAAATAAGGAAACTTACTACTTATAAGGAAACTTACTATTTATGGAAACTTACTAAATATGGAAACTTGCTAAAACTGGAAAGTTACCTAATTTGGATAAAACAACTAAGATTGAAAAGTTACTATTTATGGAAAGTTCTATTTATGGAAAGTCTATTTTTGGAAAGTAAACTTAAAACCTAATTAGGCAATCCTTAACCTAAAACTTCTAATTTTGTAAAGAAGAAACCCTAAACCTAATCTGGAAACACTTATCATAAGTAAACCTAAATTTTGATAACCTAAAATCAGTTGAGTCTTTAATGAGCAGTTAAGTAATATGTAAGCCTTTATTATGTAGATCGTGTGAAGAAGGAGTGATCTGCTTTCTCTCCTCGTTCTTTGTTTCATTTCTGCATTTATTTTCGAGGTACAGATATTCTGCCTTTTAGTAAAGGCCATCTTTCTCTCTTTTGTTTATTGCTTTGATTATGATCCCTTCAGTTAAGCCATTGCTATGTTCCCTTTGCTTGATTCGTATTTTGATTGGTCCTGATCAGTCATATAATTATCAGCCAACCACTTGTTAATGGTCAACCATAACAGTCAAACTAATCAGGACCAAAATGCATATAAAAACGGGGAGTATAGAATATTCCCAGGTCGTTAAGTCCCAACGAGGCGTGAATTCTGTAATACAACGAATGTGTGTTCTGGTGAGGTTAAATATAGAAACAGGAATCTGACTGACTAACACTAGGAATGTGAATAGTAATAGCTCTGTCACAGCTATATCAGTAAAAAAACGTACAATCAGAAACCCTAGAAATGTAAAAGGATTTACAAACGTACATTTCTGAAACTGAAAATATATTTATTACACTTTTATTGTATTTATTATTAAATATTTACTATTATTTAATCACTAAATCTATTATTGATTTATTAAAAATATTAAATGAATAAAGAAGAATTTGAGAATTTTTACATAATTATAAAATAAATCTAAGAACCTAGGAAAAATCTAAAAACTATATGTTATTAACATAAATAAGCAAATAAGCAATTAAGCTTCTAAACAGAAGCTATCACTTAGCTTTAAATGCATCTTTTTGGGCTTTTCTTTTTCTGAATTATCTAAATACTAATTATAAACAAGTATAATGAAGAAGAAACTTTACAAACATAGAAAATAAGCAGATGCCAAGCTCATGGCTTAATCAGTGAGCTATTTGGCTCACAGCTTGGATTTTAAGGTAGCCATAAGCTTGGAATAAGCTCTACTGTGTAAACCAAAGATGAAAGTATATGTTTACATGTATAATGGACAAGTATAAACAAGATTATGCACAGGTATTGGCAAATAAATATGAGCTTATAGTTTAGACAGTTGTATAATGGACAAGTATAAACAAGATTATGCACAGGTATTGGCAAATAAATATGAGCTTATAGTTTAGACAGTTAAGCCTTTTGGGCTTAACTTGGATTGAGTGAAAGCTTGTTAAAGCTTGGTATAAGCTCCACACTTGAAACAAAAATAAAAATAGTATTCGCACAAGTTTTATAAACAATTATGAACAAGCATATGTACTGAGATAGGTCAATAAGCCAATAAGCTAGTCCCAATACACTGCAGTCCCAAACACCCCTGCAGTCAAATATAAGGTCAAAATAAGCCTATTAAATAAGCTAATAAGACCAAATAAGCTCTGGATATAGCAAGGTAGTCTGGTTGGCTTTCCAAAAAGTCCAAATTCAACTAGTGGGGTCCACTAGTGAGCTTGTGGAGGGCTTTATGAAAAATGCCTTATTACACTGACTTCCAGTGTAATAAAAATGGGACAAACAAAAAGCACTTTGCAACCCTTATAAATAAGCTGCAAATGGAATTTTAAGCATTGGGACTTACAGACTAGTGGATAAGCTTCTAAAAGAAACTAAATTCACAAGCTGAGTCCAAGTGATGAGCTTTTTGAGAGCTTATGAAGTAACCATGAGTACACTGATTTCTCAGCATACTCAGGAAATTGGACAAGTTAAAAGCTTCTTGTAGCCTATCCAAATAAGCTACAAGGTGAAAATAAGGCACAGGATCATGAAGTTGGGTAGTTAAGCTTTAAATAAAACTAAACCACACAAGCTAATGATCACTAATGAGCTCTATATGAGCTTGTGGAAATGGTGCAACTTCACTGATTTCTCAGTGAAGTGTTTTGAGTGGGCAAACAACAAGCTCAAATTTAACTTATCTAATAGGCTTGTAAGAGCTCAACAAGTACTGAGACATTGATTGGGATGCTTGGCTTTGTGAAAAACCAAAACTCATACTCTCAAGCTCTGTGAGGAGCTTTATGCAAGCTTATGAAAAACTACTCAACTATACTGTTTGCTTCAGTATAGTTAGTAAGTTTGAACAAAAAGTTGGGGTAGTAAAAGTTATCTAAATATGCTACAAGTGAAAAGTAGAGCATAGACATAACAAATAAGCCACATGGGCTTCACAAAGAAGCCAAATTCACAAGGTATGGTCAACTCATGAAGCTTATGCAAGCTCATGAACTTGACAGCATACTTGTGACACAGGGCAAAAACAGGCAACAATAAGCACTAATTTAAGCTATTAAACAAGACAAATACAAATTAACAAAAATACTAATAACAAGTTAAGCAACTAAACTAGAAAACCCTAAAAGGATAAGTCCTAAAACTAACTAACAAGAGCACACTAAAAATCACAATTTTATTCAAAAACAGAAAAACTAAAAATTTGACTTTTTAACTTTATGATCAAAGCTGACTTTCATAAACTTTGATCAGAATCTAATACTTAAACATGTAATATTAAGCTACAAGAACATGAAACTAACAAAGATAAACAACTTTTAAACACATATGCAAGATTATTGGATCTAACAACCTCACAGTGCTCATGCTAGATGATCAAAGTGTCAATTTTGACTTCTGCAAGCTACACCACTTAATTGAAACTATCACTAAGTTACTTAGAACCTATGAAGCATACATCAAACAAGAACAATACCTCACAATGCCTATAACACAGATTAGCCATTAAATCCAAACAACCTTTTAATGAAACCAATTTTAACTTTTCAAAGCATATGACTATGTAAACCTATTTCATTAAATCCAGGGGTCACAACTTGTCAAATTAGACCATTTTAAGCATAAACAAGTAGTCACACATGTTTAAACCTAGGTTTATCAAAAATAAGTATATTGACAGTCAAAATGGATTTTTAAGCATAATCAAATTCCAAAACATAAACATACATTAATAAGTAATGATTTAACTAAACAACAACAAATAAACAAGAAAACATGATAATTAAAATAGAATAAAGACTAGAACTCTCAAATGCAAAAAATGGTAAAAAGATGGCTTACAAGTGATTATGCTGAGAACCAATAGAACCAAGGATCATTTCACTACTAATGCTTCCCATGAAGCTTCTAAACCAGTATCATTCCAAAATTCCCTTTGCTCCAAGCAGTTTATATCATGAACACCATATTTTTTATTTTTCTTGAATTTTCTTGATTTTTTATCTAATTTTGTATTTTAAAGACTAAAGCTGATTAAATGTTTCTAAAAGCTTCATTAGCTTTGTCAGGAGCTTATGTGGCTTATTGAGTGCATTAAACAACTATGATTAACAAGAAAGTAAATGACATGAAAATTAAAGTGGTACGAATTTAAAACATGAAATTTAAAGGTAACTTGCAATTAAACTGTAAATAAGGTTCCATTACATTACTTTAAGGATTATTACACTATTGAAAGCTGTAAATGACAATGATTTAAAGGAAGCAATAACTTAATTAATCTACGCGACTAAGGCTATTCCAAAGTATCTCTTCTCTCTTCCTTCTTCCTCTTTTATACACTCTCTGAGTTCCTACTTGCATTCCAGTCAAATCCCACTTTAAATTGTAGCCATTGATGAAGCAAAATTGATCCTAGCCTTTGAATGTGCTTTTGGCGCCAAAAGTCCCAAAGGTAGCGTGAGGCAGTTTTTAGAGCAATTAATGCTTCTTGTATACATGTAGAGGTGAAGGGGACAAGGTGAGAGTATTAGGGGGTGAGGTGATGGCCAAAACAGTGGGTCATGGGTTGTTTTGGTTTTGCAGTGGTGGTGTGAGGAGGAAGGGGATAAGGAGGGAATGGTGGAGTGGTTTTGACCGTTTGACCCTGGTATATTACTAAGGGTGTGGGCTTTTGGTTGGGCCTAGGTAAAAGGGTAAGGTGGGCTGGGGTGTGTTTTTATTTGGATTTGGATTTTTGGGTTTATGATATAAAGGGTCCGGTTTGGTTTTAAGTGTTTAGGGCCCAAGGATTAAAATTGTAATTTCTGAATTCTTGAAGGACCTGATGTGACAAGCCTCCATTTTTATTCAAGGGACCATACCTGCCAATTAACATTAGTACAAGGACCAAAGTTGTATTTTTCCATTTTTATAACCTCCAGGGACCATTTATGTAATTTTCTGAAAGTTGAAGGGTTGAAATTGTTATTTCCCAAAAGTTATCAATAGGTTCCAAATTGTAAGTTATGAATAGTACATGGGTATATTTTGATAAATTTCCATTTTTAAATACCCTGGGGCTAATTTTGCCAATTTTGAAACTTGAGGGGTAAAAGTTGCCATTTTATGTAAACTTTTATCCAGGGGTCATTAGTGAACATGTTTGGTTTCCCAAGGACTAAAGTTGACTTTTCTTTCATTTTTTAACCTTCAGGGACTAGTTTTGCCAAATTATGAAACTCCAGGGACTGAAAATGTCAATTGTGTGAACTTTGCATGCTTTTCACTTGTTTTCAATCTTTTTGTACCTGAATCACATAAAAACACATTTCAATGATATTTGTAACATTTATATAGTCATTTGTGTGTTTTTAGTCGTTTTGTGGGTTTAAACAGTATAAAAGATATGTGTATTTAGACACATATCAAATCCCCCACACTAAACTATTGCTAGTCCCTAGCAATCTTTTATGAAAAATTAATGGATTTCATCTCTTTACCAAAAGCCATTACTTCTGGAGTAGCCAAATGTTTCAGTTCAAGTAAAAATTATGGTCCACCTGATAACCATGTGATTTTGAGCAAACCACCAGCTGTCAACGGATTCGATTTGTCTTTACCAAAATCCGTTTGCTTCTGGACTAGCCAACTCTTTCACTTTTTAGGATATGGCGAGTTCAAATACCATACAATTTTGGGCAAATTGCAAGCCATGAACGGATTTGAGATATCTTTACCAAGAGCCGTTTGCTCCTGGATTAGCTAATCCTTATGTGGGTTAGACATGGTGGATTGATTACCATTTGTTGTGTTTAGTGCAAAGCACTTCCACTAAGTGAAAATTTTTAAAATTTTGGCCATTTTGGGGGAAAAAGGGCATAAAAGGGTACATAATTAATCAAATTCGCCAGAATTTCCCCCCACACTTAGAAATGAATATTGTCCTTAATATTCAAAGTCCCGGCTATTATGCCGAATCCTTGAACGTAAAAAGATAATATTTTAAAGCTAAGTAGGGTAACACAACAATTATTTAATTTCTTAATTTTTCATTTCATTTTTCAAGATATATCCAACATGTGGGGCATCTCCCCCACACTTGATTGGTAGAAAGGGGAAAGAAGACAGAAATATGGGTGAAAACCCATATTGAGCTACTGTTTTTGATTACAGAGTCGCTAGCTTGACTCGACCTCGAATTAAATTGTTCATGAGGAAGCTACTGTTTTTGATAACAGAGTCGCTAGCTTGACTCGACCCCGAATTAATTGGTTCATGGGGAAATGGAGTGGGATTGCCACTCACAGATTGGATGAGAAATTGGAGTGGGGTCCACTCACAGAATTATGAATATTAATCACTATGATGAATCTAAGAATCCTTTAGAATCAAGGAAACTTAGAAAAGACGAGAAGAATCTTTTTAGGTTTTGATTTTTTAATATAAACAGAAAGGGAAGATGTTTTTGTATTTTAGCTTTTATATATATATACAAAGGAAAATAAAATATTTTTTTGTTTTATATGTTTTTGGAAATGAAATATGATATTATATATAGAATATATACAATGGATAGATATTTCAACAAAATACAAATTCGTTATACGCAGCACAACTCCCCGGCAGCGGCGCCAAATTTTGATTGGTCCTGATCAGTCATATAATTATCAGCCAACCACTTGTGAATGATCAACCATAACGGTCAAACTAATCAGGACCAAAATGCATATAAAAACGGGGAGTATAGAATATTCCCAGGTCGTTAAGTCCCAACGAGGCGTGAATTCTGTAATACAACGAATGTGTGTTCTGGTGAGGTTAAATATAGAAACAGGAATCTGACTGACTAACACTAGGAATGTGAATAGTAATAGCTCTGTCACATCTATATCAGTAAAAAAAACGTACAATCAGAAACCCTAGAAATGTAAAAGGATTTACAAACGTACATTACTGAAACTGAAAATATATTTATTACACTTTTATTGTATTTATTATTAATTATTTACTATTATTTAATCACTAAATCTATTATTGATTTATTAAAAATATTAAATGAATAAAGAAAAATCTGAGAATTTTTACATAATTATAAAATAAATCTAAGAACCTAGGAAAAATATAAAAAATATATGTTACTAACATAAATAAGCAAATAAGCAATTAAGCTTCTAAATAGAAGCTATCACTTAGCTTTAAATGCATCTTTTTGGGCTTTTCTTTTTCTGAATTATCTAAATACTGATTATAAACAAGTATAATGAAGAAGAAACTTTACAAACATAGAAAATAAGCAGATGCCAAGCTCATGGCTTAATCAGTGAGCTATTTGGCTCACATCTTGGATTTTAAGCTAGCCATAAGCTTGGAATAAGCTCTACAGTGTAAACCAAAGATGAAAGTATATGTATACATGTATAATGGAAAAGTATAAACAAGATTATGCACAGGTATTGGCAAATAAATATGAGCTTATGGTTTAGACAGTTAAGCCTTTTGGGCTTAACATGGATTGAGTGAAAGCTTGTTAAAGCTTGGTATAAGCTCCACACTTGAAACAAAAATAAAAATAGTATTTGTACAAGTTTTATAAACAATTTTGAACAAGCATATGTACTGAGATAGGCCAATAAGCTAATCCCAACACACTGCATTCCCAAACACCCCTGCAGTCAAATATAAGGTCAAAATAAGCCTATTAAATAAGCAAATAAGACCAAATACGCTCTAGATATAGCAAGGTAGTCTGGTTGGCTTTCCAAAAAGTCCAAGTTCAACTAGTGGGGTCCACTAGTGAGCTTGTGGAGGGCTTTATGAAAAATGCTTTATTACACTGACTTCCAGTGTAATAAAAATGGGACAAACAAAAAGCACTTTGCAACCCTTATAAATAAGCTGCAAATGGAATTTTAAGCATTGGGACTTAGAGACTAGTGGATAAGCTTCTAAAAGAAACTAAATTCACAAGCTGAGTCCAAGTGATGAGCTTTTTGAGAGCTTATGAAGTAACCATGAGTACACTGATTTCTCAGCATACTCAGGAAATTGGACAAGTTAAAAGCTTCTTGCAGCCTATCCAAATAAGCTACAAGGTGAAAATAAGGCATAGGATCATGAAGTTGGGTAGTTAAGCTTTAAATAAAACTAAACCACACAAGCTAATGATCACTAATGAGCTCTATATGAGCTCGTGGAACTGGTGCAACTTCACTGATTGCTGAGTGAAGTGTTTTGAGTGGGCAAACAACAAGCTCAAATTTAACTTATCTAATAAGCTTGTAAGAGCTCAACAAGTACTGAGACATTGATTTGGGATGCTTGGCTTCGTGAAAAACCAAAACTCATACTCTCAAGCTCAGTGAGGAGCTTTATGCAAGCTTATGAAAAACTACTCAACTATACTGTTTGCTTCGGTATAGTCAGTAAGTTTGAACAAAAATTTGGGGTAGTAAAAGTTATCTAAATAAGCTACAAGTGAAAAGTAGAGCATAGACATAACAAATAAGCCACATAGGCTTCACAAAGAAGCCAAATGCACAAGGTATGGTCAACTCATGAAGCTTATGCAAGCTCATGAACTTGACAGCATACTTGTGACACAATGCAAAAACAAGGAACAATAAGCACTAATTTAAGCTATTAAACAAGACAAATAAAAATTAACAAAAATACTAACAACAAGTTAAGCAAAAAAACTAGAAAACCCTAAAAGGATAAGTCCTAAAACTAACTAACAAGAGCACACTAAAAAGCTCAATTTTATTCAAAAACAGAAAAACTAAAAATTTGACTTTTTAACTTTATGATCAAAGTTGACTTTCATGAACTTTGATCTGAATCTAATGATTAAACATGTAATATTAAGCTACAAGAACATGAAACTAACAAAGATAAACAACTTTTAAACACATATGCAAGATTATTTGATCTAACAACCTCACAGTGCTCATGCTAGATGATCAAAGTGTCAATTTTGACTTCTGCAAGCTACACCACTTAATTGAAACTATCACTGAGTTACTTAGAACCTATGAAGCATACATCAAACAAGAACAATACCTCACAGTGCCTATAACACAGATTAGCCATTAAATCCTAACAACCTTTTAATGAAACCAATTTTAACGTTTCAAAGCAGATGACTATGTAAACCTATTTCATTAAATCCCGGGGTCACAACTTGTCAAATTAGACCATTTTAAGCATAAACAAGTAGTCACACATGTTTAAACCTAGGTTTATCAAAAATAAGTATATTGACAGTCAAAATGGATTTTTAAGCATAATCAAATTCCAAAACATAAACATACATTAATAAGTAATGATTTAACTAATCAACAACAAATAAACAAGTAAACATGATAATTAAAACAGAATAAAGACTAGAACTCTCAAATGCATAAAATGGTAAAAAGATGGCTTACAAGTGATTATGCTGAGAACCAATAGAACCAAGGATCATTTCACTACCTAATGCTTCCCATGAAGCTTCTAAACCAGAATCATTCCAAAATTCCCTTTGCTCCAAGCAGTTTATATCATGAACACCATATTTTTTATTTTTCTTGAATTTTCTTGATTTTTTATCTAATTTTGTATTTTAAAGACTAAAGCTGATTAAATGTTTCAAAAAGCTTCATTAGCTTTGTCAGGAGCTGATGTGGCTTATTGAGTCCATTAAACAACTATGATTAACAAGAAAGTAAATGACATGAAAATTAAAGTGGTACGAATTTAAAACATGAAATTTAAAGGTAACTTGCAATTAAACTGTAAATAAGGTTCCATTACATTAGTTTAACGATTATTGCACTATTGAAAGCTGTAAATGACAATGATTTAAAGGAAGCAATAACTTAATTAATCTACGTGACTAAGGCTATTCCAAAGTATCTCTTCTCTCTTCTTTCTTCCTCTTTTATACACTCTCTGAGTTCCTACTTGCATTCCAGTCAAATCCTACATTAAATTGTTGCCATTGATGAAGCAGAATTGATCCTAGCCTTTGAATGTGCTTTTGGCACCAAAAGTTCCAAAGCTAGCGTGAGGCAGTTTTTAGAGCAATTAATGCTTCTTGTATACATGTAGAGGTGGAGGGGACAAGGTGAGAGTAGTAGGGGGTGAGGTGATGGCCAAAACAGTGGGTAATGGGTGGTTTTGGTTTTGCAGTGGTGGTGTGAGGAGGAAGGGGATAAGGAGGGAAGGGCGGAGTGGTTTTGACCGTTTGACCTTGGTATATTACTAAGGGTGTGGGCTTTTGGCTGGGCCTGGGTAAAAGGGTAAGGTGGGCTGGGGTGTGTTTTTATTTGGGTTTGGATTTTTGGGTTTACGATATAAAGGGTCCGGTTTGGTTTTAAGTGTATAGGGCCCAAGGATTAAAATTGTAATTTCTGAATTCTTGAAGGACCTGATGTGACAAGCCTCCATTTTTATTCAATGGACCATACCTGCCAATTAACATTAGTACAAGGACCAAAGTTGTATTTTTCCATTTTTATAACCTCCAGGGACCATTTATGTAATTTTCTGAAAGTTGAAGGGCTGAAATTATAATTTCCCAAAAGTTATCAAAAGGTTCCAAATTGTAAGTTATGAATAGTACAAGGGTATATTTTGATAAATTTCCATTTTTAAATACCCAGGGACTAATTTTGCCAATTTTGAAACTTGAGGGGTAAAAGTTGCCATTTTGCGTAAACTTTTATCCAGGGGTCATTAGTGAACATGTTTGGTTTCCCAGGGACTAAAGTTGACTTTTCTTTCATTTTTTAACCTTCAGGGACTAGTTTTGCCAAATTATGAAACTCCAAGGACTGAAAATGTCAATTGTGTGAACTTTGCATGCTTTTCACTTGTTTTCAATCTTTTTGTACCTGAATCACATAAAAACACATTTCAATGATATTTGTAACATTTATATAGTCATTTGTGTGTTTTTGGTCATTTTGTGGGTTTAAACAGTATAAAAGATATGTGTATTTAGACACATATCAAATCCCCCACACTAAACTATTGCTAGTCCCTAGCAATCTTTTATGAAAAATTAATAGATTTCATCTCTTTACCAAAAGCCATTACTTCTGGAGTAGCCAAATGTTTCAGTTCATGTAAGAATTATGGTCCACCTGATAACCATGTGATTTTTAGCAAACCACCAGCTGTCAATGGATTTGATTTGTCTTTACCAAAAGTCGTTTGCTTCTGGACTAGCCAACTCTTTCACTTTTTAGGATATGGCGAGTTGAAATACCATACAATTTTGGGCAAATTGCAAGCCATGAACGGATTTGAGATATCTTTACCAAGAGCCGTTTGCTCCTGGATTAGCCAATCCTTATGTGGGTTAGACATGGTGGATTGATTACCATTTGTTGTATTTAGTGCAAAGCACTTCCACTAAGTGAAAATTTTTAAAATTTTAGCCATTTTGGAGGAAAAAGGGCATAAAAGGGTATATAATTGATCAAATTCGCCAGAATTCCCCCCCCCCCCCCCCCCCCCCCACACACACACAGAAATGAATATTATCCTCAATATTCAAAGTCCCGGCTATTATGTCGAATCTTTGAACGTAAAAAGATAACATTTTAAAGCTAAGTAGGGTAACACAACAATTATTTTATTTTTTAATTTTTCATTTCATTTTTCAAGATATATCCAACATGTGGGGCATCTCCCCCATACTTGATTGGTAGAAAGGGGAAAGAAGACAGAAATATGGGTGAAAACCCATATTGAGCTACTGTTTTTGATTACCGAGTCTCTAGCTTGACTCGACCTCGAATTAAATTGTTCATGAGGAAGCTACAGTTTTTGATAACCGAGTCGCTAGCTTGACTCGACCCCAAATTAATTGGTTCACGGGGAAATGGAGTGGGATTGCCACTCACAGATTGGATGAGAAATTGTAGTGGGGTCCACTCACAGAATTATGAATATTCATCTCTAAGATGTATCTAAGAATCCTTTAGAATCAAGGATACTTATAAAAGACGAGAAGAATCTTTTTAGGTATTGATTTTTTAATATAAACAGAAAGGGAAAATGTTTTTGTATTTTAAGCTTTTATACATGTATATATACAAAGGAAAAGAAAATATTTTTATGTTTTATATGTTTTTGGAAATGAAATATGATATTATATATAGAATATATACAATGGATAGATATTTCAACAAAATACAAATTCGTTATACGCTGCACACCTCCCCGGCAGCGGCGCCAAATTTTGATTGGTCCAGATCAGTCATATAATTATCAGCCAACCACTTGTGAATGGTCAACCATAATGGTCAAACTAATCAGGACCAAAATGCATATAAAAACGGGGAGTATAGAATATTCCCAGGTCGTTAAGTCCCAACGAGGCGTGAATTCTGTAATACAACGAATGTGTGTTCTGGTGAGGTTAAATATAGAAACAGGAATCTGGCTGACTAACACTAGAAATGTGAATAATAATAGCTCTGTCACAGCTATATCAGTAAAAAAACGTACAATCGGAAACCCTAGAAATGTAAAAGGATTTACAAACGTACATTTCTGAAACTGATTTGTTACACTTTTATTGTATTTATTATTAATAATTTACTATTATTTAATCACTAAATCTATTATTGATTTATTAAAAATATTAAATGAATAAAGAAAAATCTGAGAATTTTTACATAAATATCAAATAAATCTAAGAACCTAGGAAAAATATAAAAACTATATGTTATTAACATAAATAAGCAAATAAGCAATTAAGCTTCTAAATAGAAGCTATCACTTAGCTTTAAATGCATCTTTTTGGGCTTTCCTTTTTCTGAATTATCTAAATACTGATTATAAACAAGTATAATGAAGAAGAAACTTTACAAACATAGAAAATAAGCAGATGCCAAGCTCATGGCTTAATCAGTGAGCTATTTGGCTCACATCTTGGATTTTAAGCTAGCCATAAGCTTGGAATAAGCTCTACAGTGTAAACCAAAGATGAAAGTATATGTATACATGTATAATGGACAAGTATAAACAAGATTATGCACAGGTATTGGCAAATAAATATGAGCTTATGGTTTAGACAGTTAAGCCTTTTGGGCTTAACTTGGATTGAGTGAAAGCTTGTTAAAGCTTGGTATAAGCTCCACACTTGAAACAAAAATAAAAATAGTATTTGTACAAGTTTTATAAACAATTTTGAACAAGCATATGTACTGAGATAGGCCAATAAGCTCAAATAAGCCAATAAGCTAATCCCAATACACTGCAGTCCCAAACACCCCTGCAGTCAAATATAAGGTCAAAATAACCCTATTAAATAAGCTAATAAGACCAAATAAGCTCTGGATATAGCAAGGTAGTCTGGTTGGCTTTCCAAAAAGTCCAAGTTCAACTAGTGGGGTCCACTAGTGAGCTTGTGGAGGGCTTTATGAAAAATGCCTTATTACACTGACTTCCAGTGTAATAAAAATGGGACAAACAAAAAGCACTTTGCAACCCTTATAAATAAGCTGCAAATGGAATTTTAAGCATTGGGACTTAGAGACTAGTGTATAAGCTTCTAAAAGAAACTAAATTCACAAGCTGAGTCCAAGTGATGAGCTTTTTGAGAGCTTATGAAGTAACCATGAGTACACTCATTTCTCAGCATACTCAGGAAAATTGGACAAGTTAAAAGCTTCTTGCAGCCTATCCAAATAAGCTACAAGGTGAGAATAAGGCACAGGATCATGAAGTTGGGTAGTTAAGCTTTAAATAAAACTAAACCACACAAGCTAATGATCACTAATGAGCTCTATATGAGCTCGTAGAAATGGTGCAACTTCACTGATTGCTCAGTGAAGTGTTTTGAGTGGGCAAACAACAAGCTCAAATTTAACTTATCTAATAAGCTTGTAAGAGCTCAACAAGTACTGAGACATTGATTTGGGATGCTTGGCTTTGTGAAAAACCAAAACTCATACCCTCAAGCTCAGTGAGGAGCTTTATGCAAGCTTATGAAAAACTACTCAACTATACTGTTTGCTTCAGTATAGTTAGTAAGTTTGAACAAAAAGTTGGGGTAGTAAAAGTTATCTAAATAAGCTACAAGTGAAAAGTAGAGCATAGACATAACAAATAAGCCACATGGGCTTCACAAAGAAGCCAAATTCACAAGGTATGGTCAACTCATAAAGCTTATGCAAGCTCATGAACTTGACAGCATACTTGTGACACAGGGCAAAAACAGGCAACAATAAGCACTAATTTAAGTTATTAAACAAGACAAATACAAATTAACAAAAATACTAACAACAAGTTAAGCAACAAAACTAGAAAACCCTAAAAGGATAAGTCCTAAAACTAACTAACAAGAGCACACTAAAAATCACAATTTTATTCAAAAACAGAAAAACTAAAAATTTGACTTTTTAACTTTATGATCAAAGTTGACTTTCATGAACTTTGATCTGAATCTAATGATTAAACATGTAATATTTAGCTACAAGAACATGAAACTAACAAAGATAAACAACTTTTAAACACATATGCAAGATTATTTGATCTAACAACCTCACAGTGCTCATGCTAGATGATCAAAGTGTCAATTTTGACTTCTGCAAGCTACACCACTTAATTGAAACTGTCACTGAGTTACTTAGAACCTATGAAGCATACATCAAACAAGAACAATACCTCGCAGTCCGAGGAACTATTTGGCGGCGAGATGACGGCGTTAGACATTTGTTCTTGACGTCGTCACCTATCAAACTCTATATATAGTTTTTGAATTGTTTATTCATTAGAGAGGAACTTGTGCGGAGAAACTAGGGCCGAACTTTGTAAACCCTAGATCATATTTTACAGTACTTTCAAGGGTTTTCACCCCTTGAATCCTTTCATGTTCTATTGAGATAAGTCTTCTCTTAATTCAATCAATATGTCTATGTGTTGGTTGATTATATCTTTTACTTGTCTTGATTTCAACATGCTAGGCTAGATCTATCTTGTGTTTGCTTGGATCTAATGAAACCTAGATGTTAATTATGTGTTGATTACTTGTTTATGGTTGTATTGGATGAATGATTTCAATGTTAGGCTTAAGAAAACTGGCAGATCTCCATTGTGTAACATGCTTGAACGTCTTAGGAAACATGAACCGATGTGTACTAGGTTTTATTGGTTGTATTTAATGCATGAGTAAATTCTAATGATCCCATGTTAGGAGCTTCTTAGCCAGCTCGACATAGGAGTGAAGTAGGCGCTCATAGGATTGGGGAAGTAAGAACGCCACCCCATGAATGGTATTAAGGAATACAATCCGTCATTCACGCAACTATAACAAGTAATTAACGTGTAAAAGATGTCTATGGAGTAGTGAAATCTAAGTAAACACATTTCTCCCACATATTGCTCACAACTTTAGTATAATTAGTTTATTTTCGTTTTTAGTATTTTATTTTGATTGCATCTTTAGTATTGGGTTAGTTGACTAGCAACTAATTCCGCCCAACTCCTTCAAAACCCGAGATTTTTTCTTGCTTTCTAAAAAAATATAAAAGGCGTAAAGCTAAAGATACGCAACATATTTGTTCAAATAAACACAAGTACGCAACGTACTTAGTAAAGTGTCAAACGTACGCAACATATTTTCAAAAAATTGTCGATCTACGCAATATGACCTGCTGACAGCAGGTTACCAGGTCACATAACTTTCAAAGTTACACCTTTGGTCCCTAAACTGTCTCATATCTCGCGTACATGATCCTATTTTAGTCATATTTACCAGCATTACACCATTAGTCCCCAAACGTTACACCGTTAGTCCTATTTGCTCCTATTTACCAGCGTTACACCGTTAGTCCCCAAACGTTACACCGTTAGTCCTATTTAGTTACACCGTTAGTCCCCAAAAATATATATATATAAAAAATTTCAGATTATTTAAACAAAATAAAAAATAAAAAATAAATAATAAAAATAAAAAACTTTAAAATTGAATTTTTTTAAAGTTAAAAAAAAAACATTAAAATAAAAAAACTTTAAAAAATTCCAGATTTTTTAAAGTTATTATTTTTTTTTTTTTTTTAAAAAACTTTAAAAACTATAAAAAAAACTTTAAAAAAAATCAATTTTAAAGTTTAAAAAAAAGAAAAAATAAAATAAAAAATCTGGAATTTCTTAAAGGTTTTTTTTAAGTTTTTTTTTTTTTTTTTTTTTTTTTTTTTTTTTTAAACTTAAAAAAAAAAACTTTAAAAAATTCTAGAAAAAAAAAACTTTAAAAAAATTCAATTTTAAAGTTTTTTTTTTTAAACTTAAAAAAAAACTTTAAAAAATTCTAGAAAAAAAAAAAAAAAAACTTTAAAAAAAATTCAATTTTAAAGTTTTTTTTTTTTTTTTTTTTTTTTTTTTTTAAATAATCTGAATTTTTTTTATATATATATTTTTGGGGACTAACGGTGTAACTAAATAGGACTAACGGTGTAACGTTTGGGGACTAACGGTGTAACGTTTGGGGACTAACTGTGTAACGCTGGTAAATAGGACTAACGGTGTAACGTTTGGGGACTAACGGTGTAACGCTGGTAAATAGGACTAAAATAGGATCATGTACGCGAGATATGAGACAGTTTTGGGACCAAAGGTATAACTTTTAAACTTAGGTGACCTGGTAACCTGCTGCCAGCAGGTCATATTGCGTAGATCGACTATTTTTTGAAAATATGTTGCGTACGTTTGACATTTTACTAAGTACGTTGCGTACTTGTGTTTATTTGAACAAATATGTTGCGTATCTTTAGCTTTACCCCAATATAAAAATACAAAAAGAATCATCCCTCATCTCTAGACCTAGTCTTTAGGTTTTCTACTCCTAGCGACACTATTCCTAGCTGAACGATCAATCCCCCGGTACTTGTCATTATACTATACTACATCGATTAGGTACACTGCCTGGTGGGGGTTGTAAGCTTCTCGAGATCCCTTGAGAGGTAAAGCCTGGTGCAATCCTTACGCATCAAGTTTTTGGCGCCGCAGCCCGGGAAATAGTTATTGTCTAGGTTAGAATCTCTTTTTATTAGGTCTACTTGCTTGATTCCTTTCTAGTAAGATTTTATTTTTATTTTTTAGGTTCTCTTTAGTCTATCTGTTTTCTTCGTGTTTTTGTTCGTAACTTTTCACCACCCGACATCATGGACGATGGGAACATCTTTGAACCCGTCATCCCACCACAACAAAACCCACCACTAGAACCTCTTAGGCCCCGAACCTTAGGAGAGTATTCCCGACCTAGCCACCAAGGCTATCGAAACACCATTGAGCTCACCGGAGCCAAAGTGACCCCCTTGCGATCCGACACCATCCGGTTGGTGCAAAGCGGATGTGCATTCCATGGACTTCGTTCCGAAGATCCAAATCAATATCTCAAGGACTTCCTTAAAATCGTAGATTCTATAGACCTTGATGTTACAACTAGAGAGTCAACCCGATTACGCCTATTCCAATTCCTCTACGTGATCAAGCTAGCCAATGGCTTGAACGTTTACCCGCGGGATCCATCACCTCATGGGATGATCTCACCACTCGTTTCGTTGCTCAATTTTTCCCACCGGGGAGAACTACCAAGCTTAGAAATGACATCTTGATGTTCCAACAACGTCAAGGTGAAACTCTTTATGAAGCATGGACTCGATTCAAGGACTTACTCCAAAAAGTCCCTCATCATGGCATAGATCTTTGGCTCCAAGTCCAAATCTTCTATGACCATATCGATCTCTCCACAAGGCGAGCCATTGACCAATCGGCCGGTGGTAAGCTACGTGATCTAAGTGCGGAACAATCGCGGGAACTCATAGAAGATCTTGCTCTCTATGACAATGAAAGTTGGAATGATCCCCGTGATTTGAACAAAATGGTCAAGGCAATATCTTTGCCTTCGAACAACTCTAGCACTCCCGACCGTAGGATCATGGAACTTGAGGACCAAGTCAAGCTTCTCATGAAATCTTACGATGCTCCTAAGCCTTCAAGCCAAGTGAACAAAATCACTTCTTCATGCGAATTATGTAGTGGTCCCCATGACACTCGTGATTGTGTGGAACTCCCCGGAACAGCTTTTGCGGACTACGCATCCTCGCGTACCGATGAAGCGGGAGACAAGTGGTACACTTTCAAACCCAAGCCAAACCCTTACGGTGATTCCTACAACCCCTCTTGGAAAAATCATCCAAACCTTAGGTGGAAACAAAATCAAGCCAATTCTTCCAATCCGCCTAATCGTTACCAACCAAACGGTCCACCCTCCAACCGTACTTTCAACAACAATCCTTCTAACAACTATGGTAGTACCAACAATCTTGAAGGATTGATGTCTAAGTTCATGGCATCTCAAGAGGCTCGCATAGCTAGGTTTGAAACCGAATTCAACCAACAACAAACGGAGATGACCAACAAGATAGACAGCTTGTTGAAAGCCCTCAACAACCAAGCGTTAACTACACCTAGGGAGGACACTAGGGACACCAATAACGGAATCCAAATTAAGGACCCCTCATCATCCAAACATGTTCACTTTGTCAATGTTGTCACCATTAAACCAAAAGATAAGGAATTAGAAGAAAGTGACAAAGATGAAGTTGAAGTAGAAACCGAGATTAGGGACGAAATTAGGAAAGTTGAGGTTAATAAGGGAGAGGAGTTAGAGGAAGTAGAGACTATAGAAAAGCACTTTGATAAGTTGCCCACCAAGGAAGAACGGGAATACCATAAGGATTTATTCGATGGCCCCGAGACACCATATATCCTTGGCACACCCCTTATCAAAATGGGAGACCCCTCTAACATCAACATACCATGCAACATCAGGCACATGCATATATGGAAAGCTTATGTCGATCCTAGATCTCCTGTAAACATCATGACTAGGACTTATTACAATTGGGTGATAAAGAAACAACTTGATTATAGGATGATGCCCAATAGGAATTTGATAAGTAATTTTGTAGGAAGAGTGAAGGGATTGCATGTGATTATAGGTAATTTCACCTATGAGATCGATTTTATGATAGTAGAAGACACTCGTCCGGTGATAGATGATTGCCTAAGCCAAGTAATATTCGGAAAACCATTTGTTGAGGCCACTAGGATGAGTTATGATCCGACTTTAGGGATAGTTAGGCTCAAGGAAGAGAATGATGAGATTGCCTACCAAATACCCTACATAATTGAGCAATACCGCCTTCTCTCTAATATAGAAAAGGAACACAAACAAGCGGCTTATTATAGGAATGATGAGGATAGACGTAGAGGAGTAGAATATGTGAAGATTAGGATGCTTGGTTTCTACAAAGAAGGCTTGCAACTAGGTCCGGAATACAAAACTGGCTTAGAAGACGGCCTAGAGAGTGAAACCAACGATGAGGTCACGTAGTAACCCATGATCTTGAGTCTAGCTACATGACTCGTAAATAAAGAAAAGCGCTTCTTGGGAGGTAACCCATGTTTTGTGTGATTTTTATTTTGTTTGTTTGTTATTTGCTTCCGTATGCATGCTTTATTTTTATTGTTGGTAGATCATGTTTCAAAACTAAATAGTGGAAATACTTTACTTTGTTGTTTGGCCTAGTCTTAACTTCACCCAAAGGTATTTTTGCAAAAGATAAGTGTAAGGGGAAACCCCAAATATGTTTTTAAGAAACAAAACCGATCATGATTCTCCACAATATTAAGTGAACATGTATATTCGTATTTGTTAGAGTCAAATGTTTGTATCGAGTCATAATGATGTTTTGTAGGATTTTCCAGGAAGTAGGACCAAGTTTTTCCAAAAATTTTCCGGAAACTTAACATAAGAATTTCTGCAGGTCACTTCTGACGGCGTCACGAGTTTACTCTTGACGGCGTCACGTGTAAAAATCTTGAAATTTTACCAGTTTTGTTTTTCTAACGGAGTCTTAAAGTTGTTGTTGAATTATTAGTTTTATAATCTTCAGGAAATCTGCAAACATCATTCCACAAGCATTATATCTTATTTTGTTTTCTAGGATTTATTAGTATATGTAGATTGCCGCAGATTTTATGCGAGGTTGCCTTGTCTGTTTTCTCAGGATTTACAGGTTATGTATGACAAGAAGATGATTATTATTCTGAAAGGGAAGCTTTGATCGTTCATTTTCTTGGAGGAAGATCTAACCTGGCCACCTTATTATCCATACCGAGCGAATCAGGGGAGTATTTGATTTCATTCGTTTTACTTATTTCACTTTTACATTATTTACTTGAACATTGGGGACAATGTTCATCCTAAGTGTAAGGGGAGGGTAAAATGATGATACCTTACAGATACACTTTCGCTTGAGTTTGTTTGTTTGATAGTAGATGTGTAATAAAACTATGAGAAATACTTGTTAGTGCAATTTTAGCGCCAAATTAAAATTTTTTTTACAACATTTAGGAGTGAAACTTTAGCCATAGCAAGCATCTCATGGATAGGAGATTGTATGAATAGCACAAAACCGTACTATTCAGAAAAATTTTCCACCCAAATATGTGAGGTTCGCCTTTAGATTTGATAGGAAAAGCATTTACTATTAGTGCTTATGAGTGTACCGGTAGCATTTAGATTCTAGAACTTGCGTTAGTGATGCATCCCGAGACCGCTAGTGAGACTACATTCGTGTGATAGGATTTACTACATGATAAGAGGCATTAGGATCACCCGTGTGTTAAACCCGTATCATAATTTCTTGACCATTTAAGTCATATTACTTGGCTAGCTAAGTCAACTAATTTTTCCCACACCATTAGCGTTGTACTCATTTTTAGTACACGAAACCCCTAGTACACCCCTCCGAGCCTATCTCGGTTCTAACTTTAAGCATTTTACTTAAAGGAAGAATTTGTTACACCCCACTTAAATGTACAACCAAATCGCCTTAGCCTTCCGTATATGCACTCATCTTTAGTGCATTATTGTTATGTGTTAAACCCTAAGTTAATTATCTAATTGATTACATGGTTGCTAAGTCGAGTCATATCCTTGTACATATTGTTTTGGGACGATTGGGACTCATGGGTAAAGTACTTATTTTATGGAGTAATGGGGAAGAACATCATATTATTACCCCCGTATGTGCGTTAATCTTAAAAGTACTCCAAGTGTTTTGATTTTCTTAATTCGAGTCATTAGATTAGTTTATTGTAAAGTATGTAAAGATTCAAGTGTAAGGGGAATTTTCATTCCCTATGATGTATTATTTTGGATGGTAGGGTAAGAGTGTATGCAAAAAAAAAATAATAAAAAAAAATAAAAAAATAAATAAAAAAAAAAAGGAGAAAGAACATACGGACTACCATCCCTTTATATTCTATGTTCATTTTATGTTTTTGTTATTTTTCATTTATTAGCTGAAGTCAAGTCTAGTCTTGGCTTAGCAACGCCATTTTGTACATGTAATTAACCAAGATTGTTAACTCGCCACCAGTAAAGACTGCCTATATCCAACAAAACCGTGTATTTCATATCCCTACACCTAACGTTACAACCCTTTAAAAGACCTCTTTGATAGTTTATCCTAGGTGCTTATGCCATGTGGTGGAGGTTTGATCCTTTCCCAAGCCTATGGTAATCTATTTTGCTATGACAGGTAGTGAGAGATGTTTTCCATTTCCATATTGTAATATATACTTTATTACACCCGAGAGATGTGAGTATCTAAACACTATTTGTGAGGTGCTAGTGTATGACCTCCGTGCTTGTCTTTGGTCTTTAGTGGAACGATTATTTGTTGTAATTACTTTTATGTTAGTGTTAAATGACCCCTAACTTGTATTTTGATTAGAATAAAAGCGCATTTGCTTGAGGACAAGCAAATCTCAAGTGTAAGGGTATATGATGAGGTGAAAAATGAACCACTTTTAGGGGGTCATTTAAGCCCGGAATTGAATTTATTTGATCAAATATTACCCTAAATCGTTCCTTTTGTGATTTTAGGTACTTTGGGAGTGAAATCTGGAAAAGGAAGCAATTCGAACGTTTTTGGAGCAATTCGAACAGTACCTGACAGCGTCAAGAGGAAGTATATGACGGCGTCAAGAGTAAAAACCATGATGACCCAGTGCAAACCTGAAGGCGTCACAACAAGGGCGTCAAGAGTTAATTTTGTGACGGTCTGCACAAGGGAAACACATGAGGGCGTCAGACCCAGATCTAGGCAGTCCGAGGAACTATTTAGCGGCGAGATGACGGCGTCAGACATTTGTTCTTGACGCCGTCACCTATCAAACTCTATATATAGTTTTTTAATTTTTCATTCATTAGAGAGGAACTTGTGTGGAGAAACTAGGGCCGAACTTTGTAAACCCTAGCTCATATTTTACAGTACTTTCAAGGGTTTTCACCCCTTGAATCCTTTCATGTTCTATTGAGATAAGTCTTCTCTTAATTCAATCAATATGTCTATGTGTTGGTTGATTATATCTTTTACTTGTCTTGATTTCAACATGCTAGGCTAGATCTATCTTGTGTTTGCTTGGATCTAATGAAACCTAGATGTTAATTATGTGTTGATTACTTGTTTATGGTTGTATTGGATGAATGATTTCAATGTTAGGCTTAAGAAAACTGGCAGATCTCCATTGTGTAACATGCTTGAACGTCTTAGGAAACATGAACCGATGTGTACTAGGTTTTATTGGTTGTATTTAATGCATGAGTAAATTCTAATGATCCCATGTTAGGAGCTTCTTAGCCGGCTCGACATAGGAGTGAAGTAGGTGCTCATAGGATTGGGGAAGTAAGTACGCCACCCCATGAATGGTATTAAGGAATTCAATCCGTCATCCACGCAACTATAACAAGTAATTAATGTGTAAAAGATGTCTAGGGAGTAGTGAAATCTAAGTAAACACATTTCTCCCACATATTGCTCACAACTTTAGTTTAATTAGTTTATCTTCGTGTTTAGTATTTTATTCTGATTGCATCTTTAGTATTGGGTTAGTTGACTAGCAACTAATTCTGCCCAACTCCTTCAAAACCCGAGATTTTTACTTGCTTTCTAAAAAAATATAAAAATACAAAAAGAATCATCCCTCATCTCTAGACCTAGTCTTTAGGTTTTCTAATCCTAGCGACACTATTCCTAGCTAAACAATCAATCCCCCGGTACTTGTCATTATACTATACTACATTGATCAGGTACACTGCCTGGTGGGGGTTGTAAGCTTCTCGAGATCCCTCGAGAGGTAAAGCCTGGTGCAATCCCTACGCATCACCTATGAAGCATACATCAAACAAGAACAATACCTCACAGTGCCTATAACACAGATTATCCATTAAATCCAAACAACCTTCCAGGGGTCACAACTTGTCAAATTAGACCATTTTAAGCGTAAACAAGTAGTCACACATGTTTAAACCTAGGTTTATCAAAAATAAGTATATTGACAGTCAAAATCGATTTTTAAGCATAATCAAATTCCAAAACATAAACATACATTAATAAGTAATGATTTAACTAAACAACAACAAATAAACAAGAAAACATGATAATTAAAACAGAATAAAGACTAGAACTCTCAAATGCAAAAAATGGTAAAAAGATGGCTTACAAGTGATTATGCTGAGAACCAATAGAACCAAGGATCATTTCACTACTAATGCTTCCCAAGAAGCTTCTAAACCAGTATCATTCCAAAATTCCCTTTGCTCCAAGCAGTTTATATCATGAACACCATATTTTTTATTTTTCTTGAATTTTCTTGATTTTTTATCTAATTTTGTATTTTAAAGACTAAAGCTGATTAAATGTTTCTAAAAGCTTCATTAGCTTTGTCAGGAGCTTATGTGGCTTATTGAGTCCATTAAACAACTATGATTAACAAGAAAGTAAATGACATGAAAATTAAAGTGGTACGAATTTAAAACATGAAATTTAAAGGTAACTTGCAATTAAACTGTAAATAAGGTTCCATTACATTAGTTTAAGGATTATTACACTATTGAAAGCTGTAAATGACAATGATTTAAAGGAAGCAATAACTTAATTAATCTACGTGACTAAGGCTATTCCAAAGTATCTCTTCTCTCTTCCTTCTTCCTCTTTTATACACTCTCTAAGTTCCTACTTGCATTCCAGTCAAATCCCACTTTAAATTGTAGCCATTGATGAAGCAGAATTGATCCTAGCCTTTGAATGTGCTTTTGGCGCCAAAAGTCCCAAAGGTAGCGTGAGGCAGTTTTTATAGCAATTAATGCTTCTTGTATACATGTAGAGGTGGAGGGGACAAGGTGAGAGTAGTAGGGGGTGAGGTGATGGCCATAACAGTGGGTAATGGGTGGTTTTGGTTTTGTAGTGGTGGTGTGAGGAGGAAGGGGATAAGGAGGGAAGGGTGGAGCGGTTTTGACCGTTTGACCCTGGTATATTACTAAGGGTGTGGGCTTTTGGCTGGGCCTGGGTAAAAGGGTAAGGTGGGCTGGGGTGTGTTTTTATTTGGATTTGGATTTTTGGGTTTATGATATAAAGGGTCCGGTTTAGTTTTAAGTGTATAGGGCCCAAGGATTAAAATTGTAATTTCTGAATTCTTGAAGGACCTGATGTGACAAGCCTCCATTTTTATTCAAGGGACCATACCTGCCAATTAACATTAGTACAAGGACCAAAGTTGTATTTTTCCATTTTTATAACCTCCAGGCACCATTTATGTAATTTTCTGAAAGTTGAAGGGTTGAAATTGTAATTTCCCAAAAGTTATCAAAAGGTTCCAAATTGTAAGTTATAAATAGTACAAGGGTATATTTTGATAAATTTCCATTTTTAAATACCCAGGGACTAATTTTGCCAATTTTGAAACTTGAGGGGTAAAAGTTGTCATATTGTGTAAACTTTTATCCAGGTGTCATTAGTGAACATGTTTGGTTTCCCAAGGACTAAAGTTGACTTTTCTTTCATTTTTTAACCTTCAGGGACTAGTTTTGCCAAATTATGAAACTCAAGGGACTAAAAATTTCAATTGTGAGAACTTTGCATGCTTTTCACTTGTTTTCAATCTTTTTGTACCTGAATCACATAAAAACACATTTCAATGATATTTGTAACATTTATATAGTCATTTGTGTGTTTTTGGTCATTTTGTGGGTTTAAACAGTATAAAAGATATGTGTATTTAGACACATATCATATTTGTTGATACTTGATATTGATACGAGCTTGATATTCGTTGCATGCTATATTTCTTTTCTATAGCATTCTTGATTCTATGCTCATTATGTGTTACTTGTATATGATATTGATATTCGTTGCCACTGATGCATCAGTGGTATTGATACTATCTGTGGAGGTAGGTTTTAGTCCACAGCGTTCCCTTTAAGCTAGCTATTCAGGCCTATATTTATTATTGTATATGTTTACTTAGCCTAGAGCTTTGTGCATATATATTTGTTTTGCAGGGGGCGTATGGATGCATCCTAGGTACTTAGTTTTGTATTATTTGGTGAATGTTTTGGTGTGTGTTCAATACACCCCTTTCACATTTGGTACAATGGAGGTCATGACTCCTATGTACATTTAGTATATATATTGTTGGGCATTCCTATTTGTTCTACTTCTCTATGATTCTTATTATCTTGTCATCTCAAATGTGATTAACTTATGCATGCTTTATTTCTTTTGCTAACACTTATGACTCATTTCATTTCGTTGATTGTTTGATATCCATTATCCATATTTGATCATATTCCATGTTTCCATATTCTTGATTTCTATCTCAGCAGGTTCGCTTGGACCTGTGTCGTATTCACCTTCGTTTTCCTTATTGTTATTAGTTTTCGTTTGTTTATATCTGTTCACTGGGCTTTTTAAGCTCAGCCGCATTTCTTTTCCTGCATCATGTTTTTAGAAGGAAGCTGGGTTGGGTGAAGAGTGCTTAGGAGCTCTTAGTGGACTACAATGTTGATAGCTCCCCATGGATTAGAGATAGACTTAGAGATTTCCTTCTTGGTTCTTAACTTGTAATTAATTTGGAAGTTGTAATGCTTAGAATTAGTCCTTTATCTTTTCGCTAGAACTGTTTTGTGAACCTTGTATCATTAATGTATTCCGCTTGCTTATGTTCTGATTTGACCCCATAATGTTACACTTTAGCCCTTTTCGGGTTGGGGTGTTACAATTATGGTATCAGAGACAGGTTTGATCGGCGGATTCAAAACCCGTAGAGCTTAGGCTATGACATGTGAGTATTAGGCCCGCTAAGTTTTGCACCATAGGAGTTATGAAACAACCTTTGAGAACTTGCGTTAGGATTTCCACTCTGAAACTTAAGTTATGACCGGTAAGGGTTGGGTAGACTATAGGGAATTTATTTAGGTATCGTTGCTTCCGCATCACTCTGATTCATGCCTTACTTCTAGTTGAGCCTTTTAAGATTTCTCCTCCTGGAGATTTGAAGCCTATTATTTTGCATAACATAAGTTTAGTGACCAAGTAAGTTTAGAATGCGTTGAGAATTTTGTGGTAATGTTTGACATTATATAAACTTTATCTTCTTTGATTTCAACCTCTGATTCATTTGTTAACCCTTTAAATGCCTCTACAGGCACTCTGAGAATTTCTATGATCATGACGTGTTTGACACGTTCTGTGAAATCTCTTGCTTTTGATAAGCATATTTAAGTTTCCCTACACCATTAGATTTTGCCTTATAAAGTTGTATTCCTATGAGAAATCTCGTGGTGATCAACCACGAGAATAGGAATGTTATTCCTCACTTCTGAATGATAAGATTCGCTGTGCTGATCTGTTTTCCTTGGAAAGTTTAAATTTGATTGTCATTTTGATATTGACTGGTGGACGGAGCATCAAAATGCTAACTACTGTCATACTACGTCTCTCCTTTGACATTTTGAACTACTCTGATTTATTTATTTTTTTCCCATGACTTCTGATTGTTAAACTTTTGTTATCCTTATTACCCTGGAAACTCGTATGTTACTTTCGCGGTTGTGGAGTTTTACTAACATCTATTCTTGTTTCCCGTGGGATAAATCTCACTTTGAAAGTCATTTTACAATCTAAATTCTTCCAATGAATCCCTGAATGAACCACCCAGATTTTTCACCGAATATGAATTTGATTTGACTTAGTACCGAGAAAATGTTTAGTCACGACTCGAGGTAGAATATGATTTCAATAAAGGCATGTTTATATGATGCAAGTATTATGACGCCTGGCCAACGTGATAATAATTACATCATATAACTTGAACTTATGGGGATCATAGGATATCTTTGAGGAGTGCATGTGAACAGTTAAGTTTGATGAGACAGAACCCTATCCGTATAAGAACAATGTTTTGCATGATTTTGAAACTCCATATTGAACAGCACCAGCCAAATTGAGAGAACTGGAGGAATGGCAACCAAAGGATATGAAATGGTTTGTTTGTCTTAGTGTATCTCTTTGGGTGCTTCAGTTTTATTCGCAATAAAGAAGGATGAGAGCAGGAGACTTGTATTGACTTCTGAAAGCTGAACCGTATTTCTGTTAGAAACCATTATTCCCTACCTTGAATTGACGATGCATCTGATCAATTTTAGCAGACGGATTTTTCTTTTGATAGATTTATGGCTTGAAGTATTCTTAGAAATTCCTTACATAAGCGTAACTGCCTCTATGATTATTAACGATGCTAATAGTATTTGCTGATGCTTTGACTATTTTATAGACGTGATGAATCATGTCTTCGTGAGTACTTAGACAAAGTTGCCATAGTATGACATCTTAGTACATTCAGAGACGAAGGAGAAACATGAGAATCATTTTTGTATTATGTTGGAAACATGAGGATCATTTGTATATTCGGGAAGCATGATATTGGTTGGAAGATGTTCACGACTTGCGTTACCGTTGGTGAATTTGATGAATAAAGAGGAGAAGCTTAGTTTGGAAGAGAACAAAGTTTTGAGAAAGCTAAAATAGAAATTAGCTTCAACTTCCATACTTTCAGGTAGTACAAATTTTGGGACGTTTCAAGAAGACACTTGGTTATGCCATTATGCAGCACGGGAAGGTTATTGCTTACGCATCAAGACAATTAGAACCATTTGAGGAGAATTATTCAATGCATGACTTGGAATTAGCGGCAGTGTGGTTGCTCTTAAGATTGGAAGACATATCTTACAAGGTTAATTTGGTGGCAGATGCATTTAGGAAGAAATTCGAAGTTTCGGTTTGTCTTGGAGATTGAGCTTAAGAAAATCAAGACTTAGAACTCAGGGAAGTTGAGTCGTGGCAAACATGAAGGTTGAATCCAATTACAAATTTTAGAAGCTCACGAACAAGTTGGCGAACTATGGTCTGTGTTAGAAGACTAGAGAGAAGTTGTTATGATTGAGGCACAGTTTTACTTTCACTATTCCTCTTGGTTGTACTAAGATGTGTAAGGGATCTAAGCAGAATTTTCAGATGGAATGGCATGAAACTGGTTGTGATCACACTAGTGACAATGTGCTTAGTATGTTAACAAGTCAAGATTGAACTTCAGCATGCAAGGGGGTTCCTTTAACTTATGAACTTTCCGACTTAGAAGTAGGATTAGACTTTTCATGAACCTTGTAATGAAAACTCCTCGCACATTTGAGAATAAAGATATAATTTGAGTGGTGATGGATCGTTTGATTAAGTCAGCTCATTTTGCCTCTTAGAATGTGTATTTAGTTAGCAAGTTGGCATAAATCCTCTGGCAGAAGATTTCTCAATTACTTAGCGCACCTGCAGTGATCGTGTCAGAGATTTGCGTTGCCTCACAATACCAAGGAGAACTACTGAAGGCTTGAGGGACCAAACTCAAGTATAGGAATGCTTTTCACCGACAGACTAATGGATAAGCAGAACAACTATTCGGACTTACAAGAAGTGTTGACTAGAAAGTTGACAAGTGTGTGATCTGATTGTGTATGCTCATTAAGACCGATGGCATACAAGTGACAAAGTTTGTCCTTTCAGATAGTGTATGGATGGAAATGTAGAACACCTTCAGTTGAATTAAGTCGAGAAGCCGCTCATTGAATGTTTGGAGTTGATTAAAATGACTGATGGATTTGTTGTCATTGTTGAAGAGGAAGTTTGAAAAGTTTAGACAGGAATTTGTATGTCCTGTATGATGTTTCCGTATAAAAGAGTTAGACGTGTTGGCATTAAGGAAGCTTTGGTTCATGATACATTAGTCCTTATATTCATTCTATCCGTGCGGTTATCCTACCTATCCCATTATACATTCTGATATGATTTGATACTCTAATTTATGCTTAGTTAATCGTTAATACGATTAGGTTCCCAACCTCTTTAGGAGACTTTTGGTATGACTGATAATTTGATATATGCTCCTCAGATTTTAGCAAGACCTTTAGTTCGTTCAGAACTTGATTCGATTTGTGGAGTTTTCTATCATCTAGTTTCACTTCTGTATTCTTTCCAGATTCATCTGATGTTCACATATCTCTTTGTGAGATTACGACTATCATCTGTTCATGTTCATTTCGTATTTGTTGGATCAGATTTGTTTTGTATGGAGAGCCTGGGGCTATCCTATTTTATTTCAGATCGTGTCATGAGAAACTTTCCCGCTTTTAAATTTCCTTGGAGAAACTATTCTGAGCAAGTTAATCACTTCTTTTCATTTCGTGAATTGGTACGCTTCCGTTTGATCTCTTCATTTCAATTTCGTGGACGAAATTTTCTTTTTAGGAGGGAAGAGTTGTTAAACCCTAAATTTTGAATATCTAATTTTACGTATAATTTAAAACTTTCTAAGTACGGATACAAGTGATTAAAGACGCGAATGTAACTAAACGAATTAACCATAAACCCATAAGATTATAACAAAACATCATCATAGAAATTTTGAACATATTTGAATCCGAAAATATTTAGAAACCTAAAATAAAATTCGAGAACTATTTAAATGCGACACGAATTCCATTTTGGGCCGTTTTCTTCTATTTCACCAACACTAAACAACCAAATGACCCAAAACAAAATTGAGCCCATGTTCCCTTGGCTCCCTTGGCCCATCCACGATCCACAAACAAAAAAAAAACAAGGGACCGGTGTTTTGCTTCTCACATAAAACGCACCAAAAAAAATTACAAACCCTAACACCTGCACACAAAAGTGATGGCCAGAATTTGTGGAGCTTCTCCATTCGGTTTGATTGATCAAGAAAGGTTCTCTAGGTGCTTAAGGGTGTCTTTGATTCGTGACTTTGGTGCTAGGAGGCGTGGAAATGGATTTGGCTTCGGTTTGGTATTGATTAGCCACGATTAGGGCTTGTTTTGATTCGGTTTCAATTATCCCTTTTCTTGTTGAATTCATCCAAGGTAAATCATCTATTTTGCTTCCATTCTATTCACCTTCATGTCGTGTTTCATATTCCTTATTATCATCATATGAATCGTCTAATAATAAAACATGTTTTACGATTTACATGTTCACATGAAATCATAACTTTAAGCACATGAAATAATGAATTTGGATTAGGGTTTTGATAAAATTATTGTGGGGTGATCTTTTTGGGATATTGTGAACATGTTAAAATGATGTTTAAATACAGGTCTTATGATTAATGAAGGTCTCGGATGCGTTTGGGTGCGTAAACATGTGTTATAGTGGTCTAAAAAGGATTTCTGAACGAGACAGCTTGGTATGCTGGATATGTGTGCTTGATTTCGTGAGTTTCTTAAGTTTAAAATTCTGGGTTTTTGTTTGTAAACCTTCCTTAATGTTCTAATTAAGTTTTCCAATTGGTTTGGAGTGAATTGGAGTTGTATAGGTCATGTTTTTTTATTTTTGTGTGATTAAGTGTCAAAGCTGAGTAATTGGGTCTGAACTTCAGTGGTAGTTTTTGATTTTTAGTTTTCAAAACAAACGGATTTGGGAGCTCTCCTTTTTCAGGGTTAATATTTGGGTTATGTGGGACTTCCTGGAATTTTTTTAGATTTTTCTAAGATGTCTGGGTATGTATATTAAATGCAAACTTTTGGGGTGTTTCTGCAGTTAACTTTCTGGGCATGTTTTGGGAAACGATTTTTGAAAGGGGTTTCCACTTGGTAATAAATTCTGGGAAAATTCAAGTATACTCCTAAGACATATGGGCTTCAGTGGGAATTTTTATGAATTTTAGTTTGGTTTTATGGTAGGTTTCAAAAATTCATATATTGTACTTAATTTTGTCATAAATCCAGTAAATAAGTATACATGTGTTGCATAAGTATTAGTTTGTGTCATTGTGGTGTTTGGTGCTCTTGTTCATGAGTCTTATGTCGGGTGTGTGCTTTGAGGTGTGTTTTGTACTTGTTAGTCTTGAGGGTGTGTTTTGTAATTAAGTAAACCATAAGGGTTAATGGGTAATTATTTGAGACTACAAAGTTATATTTCTAAAATATGTAAGACAAGGTATAATATGTAAAATATGTAATAATTACATTGTAAACCCTAAACTTGGAATATTGTCACTTTGACTCCTAAACTATCATAATTGCCAAATAAAACCCTAATTACTATTTATGTAAACTTTCTAAATAAGGAAACTTACTACTTATAAGGAAACTTACTATTTATGGAAACTTACTAAATATGGAAACTTGCTAAAACTGGAAAGTTACCTAATTTGGATAAAACTACTAAGATTGGAAAGTTACTATTTATGGAAAGTTCTATTTATGGAAAGCCTATTTTTGGAAAGTAAACTTAAAACCCTAATTGGGCAATCCTTAACCTAAAACTTCTAATTTTGTTAAGAGGAAACCCTAAATCTAATCTGGAAACACTTATCATAAGTAAACCCAAATTTTGATAACCTAAAATCAGTTGAGTCTTTAATGAGCAGTTAAGTAATATGTAAGCCTTTATTATGTAGATCGTGTGAAGAAGGAGTGATCTGCTTTCTCTCCTCGTTCTTTGTTTCATTTCTGCATTTATTTTCGAGGTACAGATATTCTGCCTTTTTAGTAAAGGCCATCCTTCTCTCTTTTGTTTATTGCTTTGATTATGATTCCTTTAGTTAAGCCATTGCTATGTTCCCTTTGCTTGATTCGTATTTGTTGATACTTGATATTGATACGAGCTTGATATTCGTTGCATGCTATATTTCTTTTCTATAACATTCTTGATTCTATGCCCATTATGTGTTACTTGTATATGATTTGATTAATTTGTAGCCAGTCATGGGGAGTCCATGGCCTTGCCACTGATGCACCATTGGTATTAACACTATCTGTGGAGGTGGGTTTTAGTCCACAGCATTCCCTTTAAGCTAGCTATTCAGGCATATATTTATTATTGTATTTGTTTACTTAGCCTAGAGCTTTGTGCATATATATTTGTTTTGCAGGGGGCGTATGGATGCATCCTAGGTACTTAGTTTTGTATTATTTGGTGAATGTTTTGGTGTGTGTGCAATACACCCCTTTCACATTTGGTACAATGGAGGTCATGACTCCTATGTACATTTAGTATATATATTGTTGGGCATTCCTATTTGTTCTATTTCTCTATGATTCTTATTATATTGTCATCTCTAATGTGATTAACTTATGAATGCTTTATTTCTTTTGCTAACACTTATGACTCATCTCATTTCGTTGATTGTTTGATATCCATTATCCATATTTCCTTTGATCATATTCCATATTCATATTCTTGATTTCTATCTCAGCAGGTTCGCTTGGACCTGTGTCGTATTCACCTTTGTTTTCCTTTTTGTTGTTAGTTTTCGTTTGTTTATATCTGTTCACTGGGCTTTTTAAGCTCAGCCGCATTTCTTTTCCTGCGGCAGGTTTTTAGAAGGAAGCTGGGTTAGGTGAAGAGTGCTTAGGAGCTCTTAGTGGACTACACTGTTGATAGCTCCCCATGGATTAGAGATAGACTTAGAGATTTCCTTCTAGGTTCTTAACTTGTAATTAATTTGGAAGTTGTAATGCTTAGAATTAGTCCTTTATCTTTTCGCTAGAACTGTTTTGTGAACCTTGTATCATTAATGTATTCCGCTTGCTTATTTTCTGATTTGACCCCATAATGTTACACTTTAGCCCTTTTCGGGTTGGGGTGTTACAATAACAATACAGGTACCCGCAAGACCAAAAGAGATTGTGTTACAATGAAAGAGTACTACGCATACGTAATACAACAACAAAATAACCAAGGTACTACCTTGCTTAGAGGTGGTCGATTATTCCAACAATACCTAGTGGATGCATTCACGGCTGTTGAGGAGCAAAGACTTAAATGGATGATCAGACGAAAAGTGTTATGCTTTTAGGGGGTCATTTAAGCCCTAAGTCGTGATTATTTGATCAAATGTTGCCTCAAATCGTTTCTTTTGTCAGTTTAGGTACTTTGGAGAAAAAATCTGGAAAAGGAAGCATTTTGGACGTTTTTCGAGTGAAAAGTGAAGAAAACGGCAAAGCCTCCAAGTCAAGCTGGAAATAGTACCTGACGGCGTCAAAGCTTACATATGACGGCGTCATGTATTGTCAAAGAGGTGGATAAAAAGTTACACGAGACGCGCCAGAACGTTTTTGGGAATTAAAGAGTGACGGTGTCACCAAGGCCGTCAAGAGCAATTTACACGTGATGGCCAAGAATGGAATAACACATGACGGCGTCAGATCTGGATCTAGGCAATCCGAGGAAAGCATTGGCGGCTAGTTGACGGTGTCAGGATCATAACGTGACGTCATCAGACTTGTATACTCTATATATAGTTTTCTAATTTTCATTCATTAGAGAGAGAACTTTTGGAGGAACTTTGGGGCAAACCCTAGGTCGAATTTTACAGGGTTTTTCACCCTTCTTTCATTCATGTTTCAATAAAGATAAGTCTTCCAATAATCATTCAATATGTCTATGTGTTGTGATACGTGGGAATTGCGCACTCGCAACAGGTTTTACCTCTCAAGGGATCTTGAGAAGCTTACAACCCCCACCAGGCAGTGTACCTGATCGTTGTAGTATAGTATAGTGACAAGTACCGGGGGATTGATCGTTCAACTCAGGAATATTGTCGCTAGGATTAGAAGGCCTACTAAACTAGGTCTAGAGGTGAGGGGTGATTCTTTTTTTATTTTTATTTTTTTATTTTATGAAAGCAAGTAAAATCTCGGGTTTTGAAGGAGTGGGCGGAATTAGTTGCTAGCCAACTAACCCAATAAACTAAGATGCAATCAAAATAAAATAAAATAAATGAAAATTAATCTAATTTGCTAATGTGGTGGAAACAATAATGAGAAAAGTTGTGTTTACTTAGATTTCATTACTCCCTAGATATCTTTTACCGTTTGATTAGCTTGTTACAATTGCATAATTGACGGGTTATATTCCTTAATACTATTCGTAGGGCCGTGTACAATATTCCCTAACTCTATAAGATCCTACTTCACTCCTATGTCGAGCCGATTAAAAGCTCCTAACATGGGATCATTAGAATTCTCTTATGCATTAAATACAACCAAAAATAGTAGTACACCTCCGATCATGTTTCTTAAGACGTTCAAGCAAGTTACCAATGGAAGTCTGCCAGTTTTCTTAAGCCTAACATCGAATACAATCATCCGTAACAATTATAAACAAACAATCAACAATCAACATCTAGGTTTCACTACATCTAAGCAAACACAATAAAAGCCAAGCCTAACATGTTAAAAGAAAGATAAACATAAGATAGAATCAAACAATACATAGACATATTGAATGATTATTGGAGAACTTATCTTTATTAAAACATGGAAGAAAGAAGGGTTTGAAACCCCTTCAATATGCAGGAAATTCGACCTAGGGTTTGTGCACAACTTGTTCTACACTTTACAATGAAAAATTAGAAAATTATATATAGACTAAGCATCCTGACGGCGTCATGTGTTAGCTTCTAACGCCGTCAACTCGCCGCCAAAGTGAAATTCGTATTGCCTAGATCCAGTCTTGACGCCTTCATGTACAAATCTACTCTGGGCCGTCACGTGTATTTGGACCCTGACAGCCTTGGTGACGCCGTCAGGCCATGAACAAAGAAAATGTTCTGGGCCGTCATGTTATAAGTTCCACTTTCACCTCTTTTGTCACTCTTGACGCCATCATGTGTTGAGGCTTGACGTCGTCAGGTACTGTTCCCAGCAAGGAATTTGAGACTTTGCCGTTTTCTTCACTTTTATGCTCCAAAAACGTCCAAAATGCTCCATTTTCCAGATCTCTCCTCAAAAGTACCTAAAATGACAAAAGGAACGACTTAGGGCAATAATTGATCAAATAATCACGAATTCGGGCTTAAATGACCCCTTAAAAGCAGTACACTTTTCGCCTCATCAAATACCCTTACACTTGAGATTTGCTTGTCCTCAAGCAAATGCGCTTTTATTCTAATCAAAATACAAGTTAGGGGTCATTTAACACTAATATAAAAGTAATTACAACAAATAATCGTTCCACTAAAAACCAAAGACAAGCACGGAGGTCATACACTAGCACCTCACAAATAGTGTTTAGATACTCACATCTCTTGGGTGTAATAAAGTATATATCACAA
Organism: Artemisia argyi; assembly: GCA_030686995.1. Classification (NCBI taxonomy): domain Eukaryota; kingdom Viridiplantae; phylum Streptophyta; class Magnoliopsida; order Asterales; family Asteraceae; genus Artemisia; species Artemisia argyi. The sequence continues at coordinate 88,181,896 of CM060676.1, forward strand.
TATGGAAATGGAAAATATCTCTCACTACCTGTCATAGCAAATAGATTACCATAGGCTTGGGAAATGATCAAACCTCCACCACTTGGCGTAAGCACCTAGGATAAACTATCAAAGAGGTATTTTAAAGAGTTATAACGTTAGGTGTAGGGATATGGAAAACACGGTTTTGTTGGATAAAGGCAATATTTACTGGTGGCGAGTTAATCATCTTGGTTAATTACATGTACAATATGGCGTTGCTAAGCCAAGACTCGACTCGACTTAAGCTAATAAATCAAAAATAACAAAAACATAAAACAAACATAGAATGAAACGGAATAGTAGTCCGGATGTTTTTTCTCTTTTCTTTTTCCATTTTGTTTTTCTTTTTATTTATATTTTCAATTTTTTTTTTTTTTTTTTTTTTTTTTTTTTTTTTTTTTTTTTTTTTTTGCATACACTTTTACCCTACCATCCAAAATAATACATCATAGGGAATGTACATTCCCCTTACACTTGAATTTTTACATACTTTACAATAAACTACTCTAATGACTCGAATCAAGATAATCAAAACACTTGGAGTACTTTTTAAGATTAACGCACATATGGGGGTAATATATGATGTTCTTCCCCATTACTCCATAACACTAGTACTTTACCCATGAGTCCCAATCATCCCAAAACAATATGTACAAGATATGACTCGACTTAGCAACCATGTAAGTAATTAGATAATTAACTAAGGGTTTAAACAAATAACAATAATGCACTAAAGATGAGTGCATACACGGAAGGCTAAGGCGATTTGGTAGCACATTTGGGTGGGTTGTAACAAATTCTTCCTTTAAGTAAAATGCTTAAAGTTAGAAACGAAAATATAGGCTCGAAGGGGTGTACTAGGGGTATCGTGTACTAAAAATGAGTACAATGCTAAGGTGTGGGAGAAATTAATTGACTTTGTTAGTCAAGAAATATGACTTAAATGGTCAAGTAATTATGATACGGGTTTAAACACAATGGTGATCCTAATGCCTCTTATCATGTAGTAAATCCTACTACACGAATGTAGTCTCACTAGCGGTCTCGGGATGCATCACTAACGCAAGTTCTAGAATCTAAATACTACCGGTACACAATAATGAATACTTTTCCTATCAAATCTAAAGGCGAACCTCACATATTTGGGTGGAAAATTTTTCTGAATGGTACGGTTTTGTGCTAGTCATACAACTCCTATCCATGAGACGCTTGTTAAGGCTAAAGTTTCACTCCTAAATATTGTAAAAAAAATTAAATTTGGCGCCAAAATTGCCCTAACAAGTATTTCTCTTAGTTTTATTACACACCTACAATCAAACAAACAAACTCAAGTGCAATTGTATCCTATAAGGTATCATCATTTACCCTCCCCTTACACTTAGGATGAACATTGTCCCCAATGTTCAATTAAAGAATGTAAAAGTAAAATAGGTAAAAGAATGAAAACAAATACTCCCCTGATTCGTTCGGTGTGGATAGTGTGTCAACAAGGTTAGATCTTCCTCCAAGAAAATGAGCGTTGAAAGCTTCCCTCCAGAAATATAAATCATCTTCTTGTCATATAAAACCTGTTAAACCTGAGAAAACAATCAAGGCAACCTCGCGTAAAATCGGCGGCAATCTATATATATAAGGATATAATGCTTGTGGAATGAATGTTTGCATATTTCCTAGAGTTTATAAAACTAAAGAATTAATGAAAACTTTAAGACTCCGGTTTAAACAAAACTCGCAAAATTTTTTCAGAATTTTGGTACCTGACGCCGTCAGGTTGTAACTCCTGACGCCGTCAGAATGTTCCTGGAAAACTCTTATGTTAAGTTTCCGGAAAATTTCTAGAAAATCTCATGCCTTATTTTCTGGAAAATCCTGTAAAACATCATTATGACTCGATACAAGCATTTGACTCTAACTATTACTAATATACATGCTCATTTAATATTGTGGCGAATCATGATCATTTTCGTTCTTATAAACAAGTTTGGGTCTCCCCTTACACTTAGCTTTTTGCAAAATACCTTTATATGTAATTAAGACGAAGTTAAAAAAAAATAAAGCATTTTCACAATTTAGTTTGAAACATGATTTACCAACAATAAAAATAAAACATGCATACGGAAACAAATAAAATCAAACAAATAAAAATCAAATAGATAAAAACACGCAAAACATGGGTTGCCTCCCAAGAAGTGCTTTGCTTTATTTACGAGTCTTGCAGCTAGACTCAAGGTCATGGGTTATCCTATATGTGTGAGCTCCTCGTCGAGGACATCCTTGGGATCAAACTTAGGTTTCAATTTCCTATCGGTTTTCTTGGTACGGTATGACTTCTCCAACTTTTCTCTATCCAGATCATATAGAATCATCTTCATATGCCATGATCCGCCACCTTCCTTAGGTGGCTTGTCCCAATTCCATTTACACTTATCCTCTTCCCTTTTCCACTTGTTCATGTATAGGTTGATAGGCATTATGCTTAAGAACTCAATCATTTTCCTAAAGACTAGGGGATCCTCAAAAGGGTTTAGTTCCTCATCTCTAGCTATGAGTTGTTCCACCGAATGTGTCTTATCAATGAAATCTTTTTCTAGATAGAATGGGCGTTGAGGTCTTATAAAGTTCCTTTCTATCCAAGGTCCATATCTAGATGGTCCCCTATTCATCTCTACCAAATGTGGTGTCGGTTCGTCCTCACAATCGTAGCTATGCTTTTTAACATCATAAACCGACCAAGTCTCACCATCTCCTACCGCTATCTTAGACTCCTTACAATCTATCATGGCACTAGCGGTTGCTAAAAAACCTCTTCCTACTAACAATGGGCATGTAGTATCACTAACCATATCTAGGACGTGAAAATCCGCTAAGATAGTCAATCTTCCTACGTGAACTACTACATCCTTGATCATTCCAACCGGGTGGGCAACACTTCCATCCGCTAGACCAATTATTACTTCCGTCTCCTCTAACTTTCCTAACTTAAGAGTGGTGAAAAGGGATAAGGGAATCAAGTTGAGGCTTGATCCTAAGTCGGCTAGTGTGTCGAAAGCTTCGGATTTTCCTATCTTACAAGGCAAAACAAATATACCCGGATCATCAAGCTTCTTAGGCAACTTGTTTTGAATGAAGGCGGTCCCATTTTTACCCAATTTAAGTTTCTCATATTTTTCTAGGAGGGCACTATAGTAGGGGGCACGGGATAAGACATCAATGATGGGGCGTTCAAGGTGGAGCTCCTTGAATTCATCGTCAAGGTCTTGTGTAGGAGGTGTTTCAACTATGTTATTGACCGGTTTAATATCGGATGTTTTATTCAATTGGTCCTTTTGAAGAATTTGGGTTTGCTTGAAACACGTGCTCATTGCTTTGACGAATAGTATTGTGGACAAGAAATATGTGACGAAACTGATGATATGGCATTAATGCTTAGTTTCGGGTTCTTGACCGTGTCGCTTGGGAGTGCTCCCATTTCTCGGTCATTGAGAACTTTCAACAATGTGTCAATTTTATTGGTCATTTCACTTTGCTTTTGTTTGAAATCGGCTTCAAACTTAGATATGCGAGCTTCTTGAGATGCCATAAACTTGGACATCAATCCTTCAAGATTATTGGTACTACCATAGTTATTGGAAGGATTGTTGTTGAAAGTACGGTTAGAGGGTGGACTGTTTGGTTGGTAACGATTAGGTGGATTGGAATAATTGTTTTGGGGCATGTTTTGGTTTTGTTTCCACCTAAGGTTCGGGTGATTTTTCCAAGAAGGGTTGTAGGAATCACCGTAAGCGTTTGGCTCGGGTTTGAAAGTGTACCACTTGTCTCCCGCTTCGTCGGTACGGGAGGATGCGTAATCTGCAAATGCTTGTCCTGGGAGTTCCACGCAATCACGAGTGTCATGGGGGCCACTACATAATTCGCATGAAGAAGTGATTTTGTTCACTTGGCTTGAAGGCTTAGGAGCTTCGTAGGATTTCATGAGAAACCTGACTTGGTCTTCAAGTTCCATGATCCTACGGTCGGGAGTGCTAGAATTGTTCGAAGGCAAAGATATTGCCTTGACCGTTTTGTTCAAATCACGGGGATCATTCCAACTTTCGTTGTCAAAGAGAGCAAGATCTTCTATGAGTTCCCATGATTCTTCCGCATTTAGATCACGTAGCTTGCCACCGGCCGATTGGTCAATAGTTCGCCTTGTGGAGAGATCTATATGTTCATAGAAGATTTGGACTTGGAGCCAAAGATCTATGCCATGATGTGGGACTTTTTGGAGTAAGTCCTTGAAACGAGTCTATGCTTCATATAGAGTTTCAGCTTGACGTTGTTGAAACATCAAGATATCATTTCTAAGCTTGGTACTTCTCCCCGGTGGGAAAAATTGAGCAAGGAAAAGAGAAGTGAGATCATCCCATGAGGTGATGGATCCTGCGGGTAAACGTTCAAGCCATTGACTAGCTTGATCACGTAGAGAGAATTGGAATAGACATAATCGGGTCGACTATCTAGTTGCAACATCAAGGTCTATGGAATCTACGATTTTTAGGAAATCCTTGAGATGTTGATTAGGATCTTCGGAACGAAGTCCATGGAATGCACATCCGCTTTGCACCAACCGGATGGTGTCGGATCGCAAGGGGGACACATTGGCTGCTTGAGTGAGCTCAATGGTATTTTAATAGCCTTGGTGGCTAGGACGGGAATACTCTCCTAAAGTTCGGGGTCTAGGAGGTTAATTTTCTAGTGTTGGGTTTTGTGGGTGGTTTTGTTGTGGTGGGTTGATGGGATCAAAGATATTACCACCTTCCATGATGTCGGATGGTAATGGTTACGAACAAAGAAACGAAGAAATAAGATAGACTAAAGATAACCTAAAAATAAAAATAAAAATCTTACTAGAAAGGAATCTAGCAAGTAGACCTAATAAAAACAAATTCTAACCTAGACAATAACTATTCCCCGGGCTGCGGCGCCAAAAACTTGATACGTGGGAATTGCGCCCTCGCAACAGGTTTTACCTCTCAAGGGATCTTGAGAAGCTTACAACCCCCACCAGGCAGTGTACCTCATCGTTGTAGTATAGTATAGTGACAAGTACCGGGGGATTGATCGTTCAACTCAGGAATAGTAGTGCTAGGATTAGAAAGCCTACTAAACTAGGTCTAGAGGTGAGGGATGATTCTTTTTGTATTTTTTATATTTTGTGAAAGCAAGTAAAATTTCGGGTTTTGAAGGAGTGGGCGGAATTAGTTGCTAGCCAACTAACCCAATAAACTAAGAAATGAAAATTAAAAGAATGAGAAAAGTTTATGTGGTGGAAACAATAATGAGAAAAGTTGTATTTACTTAGATTTCATTACTCCCTAGATATCTTTTACCGGTTGATTAGCTTGTTACAATTGCATGGATGACGGGTTATATTCCTTAATACTATTCGTAGGGCCGTGTACAATATTCCCTAACTCTATAAGATCCTACTTCACTCCTATGTCGAGCCGATTAAAAGCTCCTAACATAGGATCATTAGAATTCTCTTATGCATTAAATACAACCAAAAATTGTAGTACACCTCCGATCATGTTTCTTAAAACGTTCAAGCAAGTTACCAATGGAAGTCTGCCAGTTTTCTTAAGCCTAACATCAAATACAATCATCCGTAACAATTATAAACAAACAATCAACCCATAATCAACATCTAGGTTTCACTACATCTAAGCAAACGCAATAAAAGCCTAGCCTAACATGTCAAAAGAAAGATAAACATAAGATAGAATCAAACAATACATAGACATATTGAATGATTATTGGAGAACTTATCTTTATTAAAACAAAGAAAGAAGGGATTGAAACCCCTTCAATATGCAGGAAATTCGACCTAGGGTTTGTGCACAACTTGTTCCACACTTTACAATGAAAAATTAGAAAAAAAAAATATATAGACTAAGCATCCTGACGGCGTCATGTGTTAGCTTCTGATGCCGTCAACTCGCCGCCAAAGTGAAATTCGTATTGTCTAGATCCAGTCTTGACGCCTTCACATACAAATCTACTCTGGGCCGTCATGTGTATTTGGAACCTAACGGCCTTGGCGACGCCGTCAGGCCACTAAAAAAGAAAATGTTCTGGGCCATCACGTTATAAGTTCCACTTCCACCTCTTTTGTCACTCTTGACGCCGTCATGTGTTGAGGCTTGACGTCGTCAGGTACTCTTCCCAGCAAGGAATTTGAGACTTTGCCGTTTTCTTCACTTTTATGCTCCAAAAACATCCAAAATGCTTCCTTTTCCAGATTTCTCCTCAAAAGTACCTAAACTGACAAAAGGAACGATTTAGGGCAAAATTGATCAAATAATCACGAATTCGGGTTTAAATGACCCCTTAAAAGTGGTACACTTTTCGCATCATCATGTTGTTTGATTCTATCTTATGCTTGTCTTTACTTTAACATGTTAGGCTAGGTTTGTTTGTGTTTGCTTAGATATAATGAAACCTAGTTATTGATTGTTGGTTGATTGTTTGTTATTAACTGTAATGGATGAATGATATCAATGTTAGGCTTATGAAAACTGACAGACTTCCAATTGGTAACATGCTTGAACTTCTTAAGAAACATGAATCGGATGTGTACTACGATTTTAATGGTTGTATTTAATGCATGAGTGACTACTAAGGAGGCCATGTTAGGAGCTAACTGTAGGCTCGACGTAGGAAGAGGTAGAAACTTGTAGAGTTGGCGAAGATCCTACACGGCCCCACAAATGGTATTAAGGAATATAACCCATCTTCCACACCATTGGAACAAACTATTCAACTAATGAAAGATAGCTAGGGAGTAGTGAAATCTAAGTAAACACGTTTCTCTCATTATTGTTTTTCTCATTATTTACTTTCTTGTCAATTTATTTTTATTGTATTTGTAGTTATTTGGGTTAGTTGACTAGCAACTAATTCCGCCCACTCTTCCAATACCCGAGATATTTACTTGCTTTCTAAAAAAAACTGAAAAAATACTAAAAGAATCATCCCTCACCTTTAGACCTAGTTTAATTAAGTTTTGATCCTAACGACACTATTCCTCGAGAGAACGATCAATCCTCCGGTACTTGCCGCTACACTATACTACATCGGTCAGGTACACTGCCTGGTGGGGATTGCAAGCCTCTTGAGATCTGTAAAACCCACATTTTCATGACATGCTTAAAGTACCAAAATACCCTCCAATTTGAAATTTTGAAGAATTAAGTATGTTTACCAAACAAGCCCTAAATCAAAAACGGTTATCGTGCAATCACAAACCGAAAACTTGTAACTTCAAGTAAATGATAATTAAGCTACTACAACATCATAAGAACTCAAGAATATGAAATTTGAACTAAGAAATAAATATTCCACGTTACGTGATCTAAAGGGGTCCAAAAACGTTAAAAACTTGTACATGACTTAAGAAATTAATTACTATGACTAGTATGTTTTTTTTTTTAAATGATAAGGTTGACCTATCCCCCTTGTTGTGGCCGTGAGTTTTGAGAAGTGGGATGGAAAATCCCTAAAATTTTGCTAGTTTACCTAAATTAAATAACCACCCTTCCTTAATTCCCATTTACCCTAAAAATAAATCCCATATTTTCCCTGGTTCTCTTTTGTACGCCACTTCCTCCTTCCCTAACCCTTCATCCATCAAAAATATTAACCTTGTGACCTTGGTAATTATTGGTACGCATTCGTAAGAAGATTTGGTACACGTAGGGATCCATTTGGAGGCTTTTGAAGGCACTTCTCTTGTGAATTCTTGCAAATTCGTGGCATCCTCAACCCTTGAAGGGTTTGGTATCTCTTATTTTCATCTTTGATTATTACTTTGTGTTTCTTTCATAACGATAATCATAATACGTGAAAACCAAAAAGATACGAATTGATATACATGAACCTATATAAATCGACCCATAATTAATTTTATAATAAAATTGATAAACCTTGATTAACTTGCTGATTTTTGATGTTTGAGGATGATAACATGTTTATAATGATGATATGATGTGAATTAGATAATTAGTTGGTTGATTTTTGGATTAAAAGGGGTAAAGGAATTTGGTTTTTATGTATTGTAATTCTGGACAGATTTGATAGTTGAAAATGTGTGCATCATAAACGAAATTGGTAAATGGTTAATTCATAATTTTCACTTGTAAACTCAGTTTAGAGTCCTAATTAGATGTTCCAATTGATTTGGAGGTGATTGAGGTTGATTTGGGTGTATTTTTGAATTTTGTATGATGATATGTCAAATCTGTGTTTGCAGAAATTTAATTCAGTAATAGTTTTTCATTTTTCATTTTCAAACCGTAAGGAGTTAGGAGCTCGAGCTCGCCTTTTACTGTGCTAATATTTGGGTTATGTGTGACTTCCTGGAATGTTTTTGGATTTTTCTAAGGTGTTTAAATGGGTATTTTAAGTGCAAACTTTCTGCATGTTTGTGTAGTTAATTTTCCGGGTAGGTCTGGGAAAAAAGATTTTTCATATAGATTTACACTTAAAAATAAAATATACAAAAATTCATGTAGACTCTCAAGACATATGTACTTCTGTGAGAATTTTGGTGATTTTTATTTTGGGCTTCTTATACGTTTTAAAAATCCGTTTTGTGGGCTAAATTCTGTGAGAAAACCGGTCATTTTTATATGCATATGTCTAATGTGTTAACTTGATGATTTGGTGGCCTATTGCATGTCCCTCTTGGAGTGTGCTCTTAAATGTTGTAGTTGACTTATGCTAATGTGTTATAATGTGAATGTGTGCTATTGTGACCTTTAACTTATGAAATTGACACTTTTAACCCTAAAAATGCTCGGTGACATAATGAAACCTTAACTTCACAAAATGTCTATAAAATGAAATTCGTAACAAACGAGGCTATGAAACTTGATAATACGATAAGATTAACTTATAAAAATATGTTAACATTTGGAAACTTGGCAATTTTGGAAATATGTTAATTATGAAAACTTGCTAATTTTGGAAAGTACTATTTATGGAAACCTTTTAAAATTGGAAACTCTCCAAATAAGGTAACTTACTAAAAATAGAAAGTCTTCTAAAATGCTTAAAATACTTAAAGTGGGAACTTGCTAAATATGGAAAGTTACCTAAAATAGAAAGCTGCTAAATATAGAAAGTTTCTAAAAATGGAAAGATAACTAAAAGAGGTAACTTATGTGAAATGAACTCGTCTTGATTCGTATTCCATTCTAGTCTAGGTTCGGTGAAGCGGGAGTGATACATTTCTCTCTTGATTTTCTTGTGACCTTGCTTTGTGTGGGACTAAGGTACAGATATTCCGCACTCTTTCAGTAAGAGTACAACTATTTCTCTCATGACTCTTTTCTCTCTCTTTTATATTACTTGATATTGAACCCTTAACATTGACCCTTGATATTGAACTCTTGATATTGACCCTTGATTTGAACCCTTGACATTGAACCCTTGACATTTACCCTTGATATTAAACTCTTGATATTGACCCTTGATTTGAACCTTGACATTGAACCCTTGACATTGACCCTTGATATTGAACCCTTGATTTGAACCCTTGACATTGACCCTTGATATTGAACCCTTGACATTGACCCTTGACATTGACCCTTGATATTGAACTCTTGATATTGAACCCTTGATATTGAACCCTTGATATTGAACCCTTGATATTGAACCTTGACTTGAACCTTTTATTATGACTTGACCACTTGTACTATATTGAACCTTGACCCTTGACCCTTCAGTATTTTACCCAGGAGCTACTTGTTGTGGAGTAGCCACAACCATAGCATTGATGCACCAATGTTATGTACTCTAGTGTGGTTGGAGAGATGTTCCACACCGTCCCTGATTCTTGTTATCGACTGCTGCTATGATTATTATTATTGGCCTGCAGGGGCGTATGGATTCATCCTAGTCTTGTCTTGACTTGTTACTTGCATGGGCTACGGCCATCTTGATTATGACTTGGACTACATTATATATTTACTTGGTCACTGGGCTTGCGTGCATTGCAACCCCTCACATCTTGGGAGTTGATCACTCCAACTTGGGATACTTGACTTGATATACTTGACTTGATACTTGTTTGTGCCTGGGGTTAAATACTGAAAGCCTTGACACTTGCTAACTCTTGATACTTGACTCTTATTAATTCTTGAAAAACTTGAAACTTGTGAAAACCTTGAAACTTGTGAAAAACCTTGAAACTTGTGAAAACCTTGAAAATTGTTAACCCATGATATTATACTTGTTAAACCATGATATTATACTTAACCCTTGACATTATACTTGACGATCCTTAAAACTTGTTAATCCTTGCTATTACACTTGACGATTCTTGATACTTAACCTTGATTACCTTTCATACTTAACCTTGATAGTCCTTTGATATACCTTGTGACATCATATGTAATTTCAATTCGTACTCTTTTGTCTTATTACTTGATGCGCTTGTTATCTTCATATCTGTTCACTGAGCTTTTTATGCTCAGCCGCGTTTTCTTTTCCATGCGGCAGGTACTTAAGCTAGGATGCGGGGTTTAGCTTTGGGGATGAGAGAGTGTGGACCAACCTTAGAATTCCTTTAAATAATGGACTTGGTTTTATTATCGTATCTTCCTTATTTTGGAATTCATTTGTAAACTTCGTACACATTGTATTGTTAAAGTATTAAGCTTGAGTTTTGCTCTGTTGGACACTATTTATTGTGATATCTTTACCCTTGACGGGTTGGGGTGTTACAAGATCCCTTGAGAGGTAAAACCTTTTGCGAGGGCGCAATCCCACGCATCAAGTTTTTGGCGCCACTGCCGGGAAATAATTATTGTTTAGGTTGAAATTTCTTTTTATTAGGTCTACTTGCTAGATTCCTTTCTGGTAAGATTTTTATTTTATTTTTATAGGTTTTCTTTAATCTATCTCTTTTCTTTGTTCCCTTTGTTCGTAAACTCTCTCGATGGATAACCATAGCATTGATCGTTTGATTCTTGTTATTCATGTTTTCGTCGTAGGATTTTCCAACTACCCATTCCAATTCTTGTAGTGGAAAATGAAAACCCACCTAACCTCTCGCCTGACCACCACTTTGGTAATAATTCTGAGATAGAGGAGTCTGACCATGATAATGACCATAGGGCTAGCCCTTTTTATTATTCGGACTCCGATGAAGATCTAGATGATGGTGATGTAATTAATGAGGATAGAATGGAAGATGAGATGAACCCTCTTAGGTATGTCGACCCTAGGACAAGGATTGAGAATGACAGCTCATTTAATATGCAATTTCCTTGTAAGATTGGATTTAGGAGCTTTGATGCTTACCTTAACTCATCATTACCAATGAACATAATCTGCCATACTGAATACAATAAAATTATGATGAATGAGTTAGAATACAAGGGAGATAATATTGTTGCTAAGGCAAAGACATTGCATGTGTTTGTAGGAAGTTTTGTCTATTTAGTTGAGTTATGGTTATGGAGAATCTAAGAGAGTTTATCGATAGTAACTTAACCCAAGTTGTATTTGGGAACCCTTCAAAAGGTTAACTAAATTAGATGAAAAGCTTATGGAAGGGTTAATTACATTCTCAGATGGGGATGAAGATTTTGTTTACCAATGCCCCGTGCACACCCTAGGTTCAAGGATTTTTCTATTGAGAAATGTAATAGGTTTCCACCTCTCGATATGCTTAGTGAGAATGATAAAAGAAAAGGGCTTAAATATCCTCATGAAAAGAATAAAAGGTATTAGCGCGGATGTTTAGAGCTAAGTGATGACTATAAGAGAGATGAGGCAACAATTAGATGGCTCACACTTGGATATGTGAGCATAAGCGATACACGTTAGCCCGTGACTTTGATTCTAGCTACAAGACTCGTAAATAAAGAAAATTGCTTCTTGGGAGGCAACCCAAGCTTTATTTGTTTGATTGTTTGTTTGTTTGATTTTATTTGTTTCCTTGTTTGTTTGATTTTATTTGTTTCCGTATGCATGTTTTATTCTTATTGTTTGTGGCTCATGGTTCAAAATAAATTGTGAAAATGCTTTATTTTGTTTTTAACTTCGTCTTGACTACATATAAAGGTAATTCGCAAAAGATAAGTGTAAGGGAAAACTAAATTTGTTTCTAAGAACGAGCTTGAACGTGAATCACAACGATCTTAAACGAACATGCATATTAGTATTTGTGTGAGTCAAATGCTTGTATCGAGTTATAATGATGTTTTTCAGGATTTCTAGGAATTAAGGCGTGAGTTTTTCCAGAAATTTTCTGGAAACTTAACATGAAATTTCTGCAGGTCACTTATTACCCCCCCCCCCCCCCCCCCCATATGTGCGTCTATATTTAAAAAGTACTCCAAGTGTTTTGATTATCTTAATTCGAGTCATTAGAATAGTTGATTGTGAAGTATGTAAAAGTTCAAGTGTAAGGGGAATGCAAATTCCCTACGATGTATTATTTTGGATGGTAGGGCAAGAGTGTATGAAAAAAAATAATCGAAAAAATCAAGAAAAAGAAAAAAAATATATAGAAAAAGAAAAAGAGAAAAGACATACGAACTACCATCCCGTTTCCTTTTATGTTTATTTTATGTTTTTTTTTTTGTTATCTATGTTTATGATTAGCTTAAGTCGAGTCGAGTCTTGGATTAGCAACGCCATATTGTACATGTAATTGACCAAGATGATTAGCTTGCCACCAGTAAAGATTGCCTTTATCCAACAAAACTGTTTTTATCATATCCTTACACCTAATGTTATAACCCTTTTAAAAGACCTCTTTGATAGTTTATCCTAGGTGCTTACGCCAAGTGGTGGAGGTTTGATCCTTTCCCAAGCCTATGGTAATCTATGTGCTATGACAGGTAGTGAGAGATATTTTACATTTTCATATTGTGATATATATACTTTAATTACACTCGGGAGATGTGAGTATCTAAACACTATTTGTGAGGTGCTAGTGTTTAATTTCCGTACTTGTTTTGGTTGAAGTGGAATGATTATTTGTTGCAATTACTTTTATATTAGTATTAAATGACCCCTAGCTTGTATTTTGATTAGAATAAAAGCGCATTTGCTTGAGGACAAGCAAATCTCAAGCGTAAGGGTATTTGATGAGACGTAAAGTGTTACGCTTTTAGGGGGTCATTTAAGCCCTAAGTCATGATTATTTCATCAAATATTGCCTCAAATTGTTTCTTTTGTCATTTTAGGTACTTTGGAGAAGAAATCTGGAAAATGAAGCATTTTCGATGTTTTTGGAGCTAAAAGTGAAGAAAACGGCATAGTCTCCAAATCAAGCTGGAAATAGTACCTGACGGCGACAAGGCTTACATATGACGGCGTCATGTATTGGCAAAGAGGTAGATAAAAGTTACACGAGACGCGCCAGAACGTTTTTGGGAATTAAAGAGTGACGGCCAAGAATGGGATTTACACGTGACAGCCAATAATGGAATAACACACGACAGCCAAGAATGGAATAACTTCCAAAATGGAATAACACATGACGGCGTCAGATCTGGATCTAGGCAATCCAAGGAAAGCATTGGTGGCTAGTTGACGGCGTCAGGAACATAACGTGACGCCGTCAGACCTGTATTCTCTATATATAGTTTTCTAATTTTCATTCATTAGAGAGAGAACATTTGGAGGAACTTTGGGACAAACCCTAGGTCGAATTTTACAGGGTTTTTCACCCTTCTTTCATTCATGTTTCAATAAAGATAAGTCTTCCAATAATCATTCAATATGTCTATGTGTTGTTTGATTCTATCTTATGCTTGTCTTTACTTTAACATGCTAGGCTAGGTTTGTTTGTGTTTGATTAGATGTAATGAAACCTAGTTATTGATTGTTGGTTGATTGTTTGTTATTAATTGTAATGGATGAATGATATCGATGTTAGGCTTAAGAAAACTGGCAGACTTTCAATTGGTATCATGCTTGAACGTCTTAAGAAACATGAATAGGATGTGTTCTACGATTTTAATGGTTGTATTTAATGCATGAGTGACTACTAAAAAGGCCATGTTAGGAGCTAATTGTCGGCTCGACATAAAAAGAGGTAGAAACTTATAGAGTTGGGGAAGATCGTACATGGCCCCACGAATGGTATTAAGGAATATAACCCGTCATCCACTCAATTGTAACAAACTATTCAACTAATGAAAGATATCTAGGGAGTAGTGAAATCTAAGTAAACACGTTTCTCTCATTATTTACTTTCTTGTCAATTTATTTTTATTGCATTTGTAGTTATTTGGGTTAGTTGACTAGCAACTAATTCCGCCCACTCTTCCAATACCCGAGATATTTTTTTTTGAAAGGAATACCCGAGATATTTAGTTGCTTTCTAAAAAAAACTATAAAAATACAAAAAGAATCATCCCTCACCTCTAGACCTAGTTTAATTAAGTTTTAATCCTAATGACACTATTCCCCGATAGAACGATCAATCCCTTGGTACTTGCCACTACACTATACTACATCGGTCAGGTACACTGCCTGGTGGGGATTGCAAGCCTCTTGAGATCCCTTGAGAGGTAAAACCTTTTGCAAGGGCGCAATCCCACGCATCAATGCACTAGGAAAAATCAAGATACGTTACGTGTGGATCTATATCATAACCTGTGTAACACTGTAACAAGCGGTGATACAAGTGCAACAGGTATCGGGAATGAATCGTTCTACCAAGGACTTTTATAGGCAGCCCAAGGTATATGATGCAAAATTACCAAGATGCTATGGTTATATGTCGAACCTATAGAAATCCAGACCTATTCATCACTTTAACAACCAATCCAAAATGGCCCGAGATTGCTGAAATGTTAAAGCACATCCCGGGACAAAAAGGTATTGACCGGCCAGAGGTGGTAACCTGTCTATTCAAGGTTAAACTTACTGAAATGTGGACGATCTTATGAAGCACCATATTTTTGGAAAGACACGGGCATGTAATACAACTTGAAACATAATGTCAATATATCTACTGTTCTACACCAAATTTGTGCATCAACTTATGCTTTACTAAATGTCCTTTCAGTTGTATATGTGATAGAATTTCAAAAGCGTAGCATGCCACACGCGCATATCCCACTATAGCTAGAAGAAGACTTGAAATGCAAAACCCCATCCGAGATAGATGACATTATTAGAGTAGAGATACCATGTAAAACAAGCGATCCAGAAGGGTATAGAATAGTAACTGAATTTATGTTACATGGACCTTGCGGTCAAGATGCTAAACACGCACCGTGTACTGTTGAGGATAAGTGTTCGAAACATTTCCCTAAACCTTTTGTGAAAGACACAATAGTTGATAGTGACGGCTATTGATGTGTAAGGAAAGCTTTAAATTTATAATACTAGTTTCACCGATTTTAATAAACCAAACACACGGGTAAAGTATAACCCCCGTTGGTAGTATTAGATTAAGGTAAGACCAAGTCGTATCCACAGGGACTTAGTTCGTTCAGTTTAATTATAACAATTAGTAAAAGAAGACAAGTAACGATTATAGGAATTAAAGGAATTCAAATATTAAGACAAATGATTGCTTGGATAGCTTAGATAATCTAGTGACAATGTTTATGTTTGATCTCAATTTGATAAAGGAGCACAACTTATAAGAGAGCTATTTTCGTCAAAAGAGCAATTTCATAACTCGTAGGTTCAATTCAAGATTCATATCTACCCATTAAGTGATTTCTCTCGAAATAGTATTTCATATCAAGTCTAGATTATTACTGATTCTTCTAAGTAGATTTCTCCTTTCAAAGACTAGTAACGCAAACAAGTTCCTAGAATTGCGTTTAACACGTTGGTTCTTTCGACCTATCCCAACATATTATATTCAACCAGTTCCAATAAATAAACGTGATAAGACTAGAAACGAAATAGTTCGCAATATAAACTTGAAATTGGTAGAGATCAAAACATAATCATAAGTCGCTTTATTATATTCACATATCCAAGCAATCACAAAATGAGTTCATAATAACGAAAGTGCGTAAATGATAAACAAGATACATATAGATTGGATTGATCAAATGATTACACAAGTGTCACAAGTAACCAAGAATTCGACACCAACAAGTATTTAACACCCCTTATTCTGATTCGTTCACCCTTGTAACTTGTCTCTGGATCACGTGTTACTTCGGACTTAGCTTTGTGGAAATTTATTATAGAGTGGAGAGTTCAAATGCTTTCTAATGATCTCTATTTATAGGCAATCAGATATGCGAAGTACGGCGCACTTGCTTTCTGAATGCGACGCACTTTCTAATTTTCTTGGCGCCAAAGCTTCATAAGTGCATGGGGAAGTACGACGCACTTAGTTTGCAAGACCGGCGCACTTTTATTTAATATTATATATTTGACTTCCTTTGACCGAGAGGTAAGTGTGGCGCACTTTCTTGTAAAACCCGCGCACTTGGCTTACATGAAAAGCTAATCATGGAAGACTTCATTATTTATTCACTTCAAGTGGCAAAATAGTATGTTTTTAGGTGTTTCATGCTCAGACCATCCAAGAGTGAACCTGCATTCATTTTATGCTATTAAGTACCAAAAGTTCACGTAAAATGATCATAAAACATATAGAATAATGCTCAAGAAATATGTATAATTAGAGCGTTATCAAATACCTCCACACTTAGCTATTGCTTGCCCTCAAGCAATCAGGCGAGAAAATTAAGTTTGTTTTGTGATCATGGAGATATATTATCAGATTTATTATTTTGTTAAAAAGGCATTGACACATAACTAAAAACACCTCACGAAGGATTATTTTAAATGATTCACACAATTCACTCGAATAGGGTTTAGTTCACTCAATATATGCACAGACACAACTAAATAGCTAACATAGGCTTGCACAAATTACAAAGAAAACTCTGACAAGGTGTAAGCACCAGACAATGATATCAATGAGGACTTCTTAGGGTTGGCTTAGGGATTAAGGGTATGAACAAGGCATGGGTAATTTTCTTTGTATTTTCTTGTAGGATTCGTAGAAGGATGAACTAAACAGCTGCATAACATCAATATACAAGGATCTTTTTTATTCCATCATAATAATCACTTCTTTTCTTTTCTCTTTTTCTTTTTGATTCTCTTTTTCAACATTTCCCATAACTTTTCTTTTCTTTCATACTATTTTTATTTCGCAGTGATAATCAATTCTTCATTCTTTTAAAGCATAAGCAATTTGGTTTAAGAACAGGAAAAAGGCTTAGGCTCAGCATGTTGTTCTAGGTGGCAATAGCACTAAAAATGAGCGCTAGAAGGTTATTTTCTTTAATATACTAGTGACCAGTGTAGTCAACTAGATTATTATTTCATTGGATGGCTTTTTGGTGTAAATACTAAGTATGCCTCAATATCATCTAAAATTGTCTATAAAGCATAAGAAATGCAATCTCACTGCGGCATTCATTATTGATGAATAAGTGCAAGTTCTAGAGCTAATTTAAATCGTCGGCTCACTCATATGTTTGGAGAAAGTGTAGCAGATATACACTCATAAAGGCTTATAAGAATCTCACATTTGTTGGTGAATGAAATTGTGTCTAGCTATAGTGTCAATCCAAGTGGATTTGCCTTAATAACTTGTAAAAGCATTTAAATTTTAAGTTTTAAAATGGTTTAGTCATATAATCAGTTTTTTTTTTGGAATAAATATTTTTACTATTTGACTTCCCCCCTACTCAAGTTGGACATTACCCTCAATGTTTATAACTGGGAAAATAAAAATAAAATAGAAACAATATTAGCATAATAAGAGAGTAACTTCCCAATGACAAATGAGAGATCATGAAGAGCAGTGCTTCCCAAATGTGGTCTTTATAGTAATCTGCAAAAGATAAAACAAGCATAAAAAATGGAAAATATTTTTGGGTTTTGTAGGTTTTATATATATTTTTTATATTTTTGGGTTTTTTTTACCTCCACACTTAAGATTTACAGTGTGGTTTAAAACAAAGTTTTAATATAAGTGAAAAAGGAAATAAAACAAAATAATATAGGTTAAAACGGTTACCTCCCGCTAAGCGCTAATTTCAGAGTCTATAGCTCGACTCATGTGATTAGTTTATTTTAGTCAATTGGAAAGAATGGTGTTGATTCTTCCCTTCTATCGTTGAAACTTTCTTCCTCATTATATAGTTTAAGCCTGTGACCATTGACTATAAAACTTTAATCATCACGTCCATATAATTCAACATATCCGGATGGATATTGGTGTTTCACAGTATAAGGTCCAACCCAGCGGCTTGTAAGTTTTGGTTGTTTGATTTTGAATTTTGATTGAAAAAGTAGGACTTTATCTCCTTTCTTGAATTCTTTTCTCATTTTTAATTTCTGATCATGCCAAACTTTAGTTTTTTCTTTATAAAGACGAGAGTTTTCATAAGCATAAAAGCGTAGTTCGTCTAATTCATGAAGTTGAAACATCCGTTTTTCACCGGCTGCTATAAGATCCAGGTTACAATTTTTAAGTGCCTAGTGTGCACGGTGTTCTAATTCAAATGGTAGGTGGCATGCTTTACCATATATGAGTTTGTATGGTGTTGTTCCAGTTGGAGTTTTATAAGCAGTTCTGAATGCCCATAGAGCATCATCAAATTTCCTTGACCAAACACATGGATTTTCTTTAACTGTTTTTTCAAGTATTCTTTTAAGAGCTCTGTTAGTATTTTCAACTTGACCACTAGTTTGAGGGTGATATGATGTAGACAACCGATGGTTAACTCCATATCTTTTCATAGCTTTTTCCATTAATTTATTGCAAAAATGAGTTCCTCTATCGCTAATTAGAGCTTTAGGCATCATTAGTTTGAAGAGCTTGGGCTTCTGCCCATTTTGAGACATAGTCAACAGCGTAGTAGGATATATTTGAATTTTGATGATTTAGGAAATGGTCCCATAAAGTATATACCCCAGATGTCAAAAATTTCGCACACTTGAATGTAATTCATAGGCATTTCATCTCTTTTAGAAATTTTTCTAGTTTTCTGACATGATTCGCAAAGGCGAACTAGAGTATGTACTTCTTTTAGAATTTTTGGCCAATAAAATCCAGATTCGAATACTTTTTTAGTGGTAGAGTTAGCACCATAATGTCCACCGGTAGGTCCATGGTGACATTTATCAAGAATAGCACGAGTTTCAGGTCCAGAAACACATCTATGGATTATTCCGTCAGGACAGATTTTGAATAAGTATGGTTCATCTCAAAAAAAAATTTTAATATCTGAGAAGAATTTTCTTTTCTCTTGGTGAGTCATTCCTTTTTTTAGTATGTCCCCCGCCAGATAGTTTGCAAGGTCTGCAAACCAAGGCGTGTCTGGAGAACTAATTGAATTAAGGGTTTCGTCTGGAAAATTATCATTTATTTTAATTTCTATTTCTTCATCCTCATTTTATAAACGAGACAAATGATCAGCGGCTACGTTTTCAACACCTTTCTTGTCTTTGATTTCTATATCGAATTCTTGCAAAAGCATAATCCAATGAATAAGACGTGGTTTAGCATCTTACTTTTTAAACAGATATCTGAGAGTGGAATGATCTGTATAGACCACAGTTTGGATAGAACTAGATATGCTCAAAATTTATCGAATGCAAACACAACGGCCATGAGTTCTTTTTCAGTAACCATGTAGTTTTGTTGAGCAGCATTGAGTGTTTTGCTAGAAAAGTAGATAGGATGGAAATGTCTACAATCTTTCTGTCCTAAGACAGCTCCGACGGCAAAATCGCTTGCATCGCACATTAATTCAAATGGTAAATTCCAATTTGGACTTATTATAATCGGCGTACATGTGAGTTTCTCTTTGAGAATTTCGAAAGCTTTTTGACATTCGTCATCGAATCAAAGATAATATCTTTTCTAGAAGTTTAGTTAAAGGTCGAGCGATTTTTGAGAAATCTTTAATAAGTCGTCGATAGAATCCGACATGTCCTAAAAAGCTTCTAGTGCCTTTCACATTAGTAGGTGGTGGAAGTTTCGAGATTACATCAACTTTTGCTTTGTCAACTTCAAGTCCTGCTCCTGACACTTTATGTTCGACCACAATACCTTCTTTGACCATGAAGTGCCATTTTTCCCAATTAAGCACAAGATTTGTGTATTCACAATGTTGAAGCATTTTATCTAGATTACTTAGGCATTTATCGAAAGAATTTCCAAAGACTGAAAAATCATGAAATATTGTTATCATACACCTTCGAAAAGTAGCAGGTGCATTACATAAGCTAAAGGGCATACGTCGATACGCAAAGGTTCCGAAAGGGCAAGTAAATGTTGTTTTCTCTTGATCCATTTGATCGATTGGTATTTGGAAATATCCGGAGAATCCATCTAGAAAACAAAAATATTCATTTCCTGCTAGTCTTTCTAACATTTGGTCCATGAATGGGAGAGGAAAATGATCTTTTGTTGTGGCTTCATTTAGTTTTATGTAGTCAATACATATGCGCCAACCAGTGACAGTTCTAGTCATGACAAGTTCGCCATTTTCATTAGTCACTACTATTATACCACCTTTCTTAGGTACACAGTGAATAGGACTTACCCATGGGCTATCTGCTATAGGGTAGATGATTCCTGAGTCAAGGAGTTTGACAACTTCCTTCTTGACAACTTCTTTCATATTCGGATTGAGTCTTCTTTGCTTTTGAACCACTGGTTTCTTATCATCCATTAACTGAATTTTATGTTTACAGAAGGATGAACAAATCCCAGGTATGTTACTAGTTTTCCAAGCAAAGGCTCTTTTGTGGTTTTTTAGAACTGAAATTAATTTTCCTTTTTTTCTTTCAGAGAGTTTAGATGAAATTATGACTGGAAGTAACGATTCTCCTTCCAAGAAAGCATATTCCAGATGGTCTGGTAATGGTTTGAGAATGAGATCAGTAGGTGGTTCTTCGATAGAGTTTTTAATTCTAAGTTCATTGTCAGGGTTTATTTTCTCAAATGATAATTCTTCTTCATTATCTTCCTCGTCATCGGAACTTTCATTTTTATCTTCAAGGGTCATAGCCATGAATTGATCATATTCAGCCATAACTTTGTGTTCAAGAAGTGTTCCATCGACTGAGTAAAGTAATTGATTAAATTCATCTAGCAGTTCATTGAAATCTTCTTCGAGAATTTCATCGATAACATCAATTCTAAAGCATGTGTCATCGTTAGAGTAAGAGTGTTTCATAGCCTTGTCTATGGAGAAAATCGTTCTTTCTTTTCTAACTCCAAGATTGAGTTGTTTCTGTTTAACTCGAATCATAGCATCGGCTGTATGGAGAAAAGCTCTTCCTAAGATTAAGGGTACTTTGCTATCTTCTTCCATTTCTAGGATAACGAAATCAACTAGAAAGGTGAATTTGCCAACTTCAACTAACATGTTCTCAGCTATTCTAACAGGATATTGGAAAGATCGGTCAGCTAATCGAACACTCATCTTAGTTGGTTTAAGCGTTTCAATTGATAATTTAGCATATAGAGAATACGGAATCAGATTAATGCTAGCACCAAGATCGGCTAGAGCATTACACGAGAATGTTTTACTGAAAGTACAAGGAATTAGGAAACTTCCTAGGTCTCCAAGTTTTGGTGGAATTTTGTTTTGAACGATAGCTGAACATTCTTCATTAAGGAAAGTTGCTGAAATTTGTCCGAGTTTACTTTTGTTACTAACAAGTTCTTTGAGAAATTTCCCATAGTTGGGCATTCCGGCTAAAACATCAACAAGAGAGACATTAATTCGGACAGCTTGAATTATATCAAGGAATTTTCCATACTGAGCTTCCATTTTTTCTTTTCTTAAGTGTTGAGGATATGGAATTCTAGGTTTGTAGGGTTTAGGTACTGATGTTTCAGGAGTTGTTGTTTCTTTAGGAGGAACAGTTTCTTCTTCTTCTTCATCATTAGTGAAAACTTCAACAGGTTGTTGAGTTTGACTGGGATCAATGGGTGGGTCATAAGTAGTACCATTTCTTGTGGTAATAGCATTCACATGCTCATGACGAGCTTGCGGTGGTTGATAAGTGATGAGTGCTCAAACACTCATCATTTTTGGTCAAATCTGAACTGCAAGGCATACAAAAACACTCAGAAATGCATCAAAATACTAAAAATATTTCAAAATTGTGTTTTATATGTTTTAGATGCAAAATGAGTAAAAACAAATGAAAAACGTACAAAGTTTGCAAAATTGGCAGTTTCAGTCCCCCAACTTTCATAAAATGTCAAAACTAGTCCCTGGTCATTCAAAATATGGAAAATTATCACCAAAGGTCCTTTTGAAATCATAAGTTGTCATATTTAGTCCTTTGGTGAAAAATCTCAAAAGTTTTGGAAATTTGCAATTTAGTCCCTGGAGTTTCAAATTTTGGCAGAATTGGTCCCTGGTGGGATATTTTTGAAAGAAAAATCATTTTGGGTCCTTGGGGATTCACAAGTTGTCAAAAATTAGTCATTTAAAAGTCAAGTTTCAAAAATGGCAACTTTAGTCCCTGCAGTTTGGAAAATTACAAAAATAGTCCCTGGACATGAAAAAATGGAAATTTATATTTATGGACCTTGTACTATTCATATTTGGCAATTTATACACTTTAGATAAAATTGGAAACTTGCCAAATCAGGCCCCAAACTTTCTGATAATTACATTTATGGTCCTTGTTATTAAATACCAAAACCAAATGGACCCTAGGCCTTAAATACCAAAACAAGTCCAAACCAAATAATCCCCCAAGCCCATTTCCCTTACCCAGGCCCAATCCACCCCACAAATACTCCCTCCCCGTTTTTATTTAATCCCAGGTCAAACCCACAAGTCAAACCTTCCACCCTCTCCACTTGGCCTGTAATTCTCACCCAACACTTCACCTCCCCCCTCCTTACCTTTTGCTACCCACT
Source organism: Artemisia argyi (assembly GCA_030686995.1). Lineage (NCBI taxonomy): Eukaryota > Viridiplantae > Streptophyta > Magnoliopsida > Asterales > Asteraceae > Artemisia > Artemisia argyi. The sequence continues at coordinate 88,204,868 of CM060676.1, forward strand.
CCCATACCATGTCCCCTCTTCCAAATGCTACAAACAAAAAGCATTGATTACCCTTGAAACCCTCCAAGTTACCCATAACCTGCCAAAACCAAATTTTCCCGCCAAATCCAATTTTAAAGGCTCAGATGATTTCAAGCCATCCAACGGCTCAAAATTGAATGGGAAAGAGAGAGAAGGTCTGCAAGGTGTATTTAGGTGAAGAAAAGTGGAGAAAAAGTCAGTAGTTAAACTAGAGTAGTTATAGTTTAGTTTTAAAAATTCGCATTATGTAATTCTCAAAATTAAGTGGATCAAATTAGTTTCTAAGGTGTATTTTTAGTTTAAAGTAGTAATTGTAATATTTGTGAACTACCAATTTCAAGTATTTTCTCTGAATTCAGTATTTGTAATTTTCAAGTAAAATTGTCATTTTAGATAAAAGCTATTGGAAAGTATGGTTGGCTGTTAAATTGAGCTCAGTTAAGCTCATCACTAAGGTTTTTAAAGATCTCAAAGAGTTTTTATCCAATTTGGCTCAGTTTACTTAAATTCCTAAAAATACCAAGAAAAGCAAAAAAAAATATATAAAAAAAAAATAAAAGTTCCCTGTGGAAGGTTTAGGGGGCAATGATCCCTGGCCTTTTTGTAATCTCAGGATTGTGGGGTCTTATGGGAGACATTTAAGCATCACATTGGGTCCTTGGTTGCTTGATGCTCAGTCCTGATCAAATGTAAGCTTGTTTTTATTTTTTTTTATTAAACACTGTTCACTGCTAGTTTGTATGTTCTTTTGATGTTTATTGGTTATTTAGAATAGGAAAGTTACTAATTCATCATTGTAAGCTTGACTGCTTACATAAATCTCTTAGTTACTCACTGTTTATATTTAATTGTCCAAATTAGCTTAGTGTGGAGTTTTATGAATTTGTAGTTCAAACCAATGATTTTGTACCTATCTTATCTCATTATACTGTAATCAGTTGTTAGGAATCACTTTCACAGACCCTAGCATCCATTTGTTCCAAAAAGCTCCAAATCAGCTTATTTAAGGGGTGTTTGGCATTAACTGTTTCAAGGTACTCAAGGGTACCTTGGTCGTTGTTGTCTGTTTTTATAACTAATATCAGGTCAATAGAGTTCATTTCCATCATAAAATTTAATGCTTAATCACTAAGAAGTCAAAATCAAGTTTTTAGATTCATATTTAGTCCACTGTTAGGAGTTAGGAGATCTAATCTCATCACATTGATGCATAAGTGTATCCTATAACTTAATTTAGGTAACTTATAGCTTAATACTACATTATAAGTCATTTAGATCCCATCAAAGTCCATTAAAGTCAAACTACTTAGTTATTGAAAAAAGTCAAAGTTGTTTCTTTTGCTGAAAACCCAAAACTTAGAGGAATTGTTCTGATTTTTAGAATGAGATTCAGCCCTTGTACTTTTTAGGATATGTAGTCCCTTAGCTGAACTTTGAGGTTCCATGGTCCTTTTATTTTTGTGATTTTTATGCTGGGCCCCACCTTCACCCAAACTAAGCTGCAGGGGAGGGTATTCCCCTGTGCAGCAGACCACCCAGCCAACACCACCACTTTGGTGGTGGTTTCTGGCCACCTCAGTGGGTCTCATTGTCTAAATTTAGGTTCTTTCAACCCCCCTCCTAGCACTCTTCAAGTTTTGACCAAAAGATTGACCTCAGACCTTGTGGACCCCACCTGAAACCATCACTCAATTCTGTCCCATTTTCTGAGTTGAAATAAGAAATCTAAGTGCTTATTTTGAGCTTGGGGCTTATTCAGTGGTTCTCTATTGTTGTTTTGTGTTTATTTCATTTCACTTATCTGTATTGCACCCTAATTTACTCATGTGGACCCCACACTTGGTCATTTAAGCTATTTTCTAGCTGTGGTCAACTAAAGTCAACTACATAAGCTATAAGCACTTGGAGTGCTTATTTTCTGGGTCCCACTCTTTGTGTCTTCATCAAAGTTTGTTCATTTTGGTTGTAAAATAGTTTTCTAAAAGAAAAATCCAGAAAAAACAAATTAATTTTAAGTGATAGTTTCTATTTAATTTTATTTATCTTTTAATTTTCATTTTTAAATTTTTGTTAAGCACTTAGCATTTTTATATTTTTCTTAAATTCCTTTTACGTTAAAGTAATTTCAGTAATTTTTCTAGATTTTTATATTAACATTTAGTATTTATTAGATTTAATATTAGTTTTATTTATAATTAATTAATAATTAAGTATTAAATAGCATAATTAGTTTTTATAAAGCAACACCTAGTTTTTATATTTTTCCTAGCTTTTATATAATATAGTATAATTTTAGGAATTTTTCTAGAATTTTTATTGTTCATTTTCTATTTTTTATAATTTAAATAGTTTAATTAGTAATTAAATAATATTTAATATAATAATTAGTAAAATAGTGTAAAAACTTATAAAACAAAATTTTTATAATTTTTAGGATTCCTGTGATGGTTAATTAGATTTGTAAAATTTTTCTTAATTTTCTAAGTTAATTTGTTATTTTTAATAATTTAAATTAATTAAAATTAGTTAAGTAATTAATAATTAGTAATTAATTAATAATAAATAATTAAATAGTGTAAAAATAAATTTTAATTTTCTAAAAATTTTCTTTTATCCTTAGGTTTGTAAAAAAGTCATTTTCACCCCCTGTGGGTTTTCAGATTTCAGTTTTCACGTTTTATTTTGTACGTTTACGTTATTTCAAATGTAAACGTACGCGTTTTTAAATTTCAAGCATTTTTAGGTATCTAACTTTCACGTAATCATCTATACTGCTTGTTTAAGTTATTTCTTCGTATATTCCTTAGTTCAAATAATTCACAACCCTTTTCCCGTCCAGATTCACCCGATCACAGACCCGTTTGATAACCATCACACCTCGTCGGGACATAACGACCCGGGGAAACACTATATTCCGCGGAGCATTGAGCCTAAGGAGTTTGACTATATTGACCACATCCGCGGTTGACTTTAGTTGACTGCTTTTGCCTCAATCAATAAGGTTTGTTTTTAGGATTAGGTTGAGTGTTACTAGGAAGGGATCCAGAAGCTCGACCTAATTGCTTTTCAGCGAATCTGTTGAATTTGGCTTCAAAATTTTGCATCTCGGCTTGGTGATTTCTAGCAGCAGATTCAAAATTTTCTTTTAAGTCCATGTATTGATCTTTTACGAAAAGGTTTGTTGATTTTTGTGCTTTAATAAAATCATTCAGTTGAGTTTGAACATCAGGTTTGTCATCGGTGTTTGCTTGTTTTTAAGGTTCTCGATTACATTCGTTCTTCGCACTAGGTCTCCATCGTTCTCGTTCTTGATCACGATCACGATAGTTCTCATAGAAACGGGTGCGTCTAAAAGTGTCCATAAATTTAGCTTCTTCTTCATGTGACATAGGTGTGTCATCATCACTGCAATTTGCGGTAGCATGGTTTCCGTCACAATGATTACAACTTTCATGTTGTTCTTTCATTTCTTTGTATTGAGCATCCATTTTAATTGCCATGGCATCCATTCTTGCCATAATTTTAGTAGTATCAGAATTGCTACTGCCTTCATCAGTGACAGCAACAATTTTACGAAGAGGAGTTTTTGGTTTTTGTTCTTTTGCCTAATCTAGCTTAAGTAAGACTTTGTCTTCAAGGAGTTGATACGCTTGATTTGGTGTTTTATAGAGGAATATACCACCGGCCGCAGCATTTAAAGCTTCTTGAGTTATTTCATCAAGACCGTGGTAAAAGATTTTGATTATATTGCCCTTTGTCAGACCATGTCCATGACAGTTTCTTAGCAATTCTTTCATTCGAAGCCAGGCTTCGGTTAGATTTTCATTTTCGTGTTGTGAGAATCCTCGGATTTCTCCGAGAAGTTTATCAAATAGAGCTGGAGGAAAATATCTACTAACGAAAGCAGTACAAAGTTCGTCCCATGATTCTATGGTTCCTTCATCGAGTTCATCAAGCCAAGTTTTAGCTTCTCCTGTTAGAGATAGAGGAAACATCATAAGTCTTACCGCTTCAGTTTTGGTAGCTCCGTATTTGAACATATCGCATACGCTTTGGAATTCATGAATGTGTTTGTGAGGATCAGTTTTAATTCGACCATCAAATTAGTTTCCCTTGACAAGAGTCAGGTGATTCCCTTTGATTGCAAATTCGCTTGCGGTTTCAGGAATGGTAATAGCTGGTCCACATGTAGGTGCAACGGTACGATCATTGGCCCACATTGGTTCATTATCAGCGTCATCCATTGGATCGTAAATTTGGATTAATTTGACGTAAAATATGAAGTTTGAGATATTGTCAACAAGTGTGTAGTGAACACGAGGTTGTTCGGGTCTTTCGTCTTTTTTAGAAATAGGAACTCTTTTGTTATTATGTTTTCTTTTGTTTAAAGTTCTTTTAGGTTCTGATAGAGGTGAAATGGGTTCAGTTTCAGCTAAGCGAGTGTGCATTCAAGGATAGAGAGCGAAATTTAAATCAATTTGATAAATTTCGTTTTCTGAGTAAGTGAGTGCGGCGTACAGTATATAGTGTGACGTACTTGTGTGTAATGGCAATGTGCGGCGTACTTAAGTGTAAGTACGGCGGTGTTGTTTTTACCGAGAGGATTAATCTCAAAAGATGGTGAAAAAGATGATTCTTTTTGGTTTTTTATAAAAGGATTTGTGATGTTTACGAAAAACGTTATGGATTGAAGTAAGTGCGTCGTACTTGGTGACAAGTACGGCGGTCTGTGTGGGCTCTGTGTAAAAGTGCGGCGTACAAGTGTGTAAGTGCGACGTGCTTTCTGCAACAGAATAAACAGAGTGATCTGGTTTTGGAGAGATTTTTGGTATTGTTTACTAATTTTACTTTGAAATAACTTAAGGAACAGATTTAAGTCCCCGACAGCGGCGCCAAAAACTTTGATGTGTAAGGAAAGCTTTAAATTTATAATATTAGTTTCACCGATTTTCATAAACCAAACACACGGGTAAAGTATAACCCCCGTTGGTAGTATTAGATTAAGGTAAGACCAGCTCGTATCCACAGGGACTTAGTTCGTTCACTTTAAGTATAACAATTAGTAAAAGAAGACAAGTAACGATTATAGGAATAAAAGGAATTCAAATATTAAGACAACTAATTGCTTGGATAGCTTAGATAATCTAGTGACAATGTTTATGTTTGATCTCAGTTTGGTAAAGGAGCACAACTTATAAGAGAGCTATTTTCGTCAAAAGAGCAATTTCATAACTCGTAGGTTCAATTCAAGATTCATATCTACCCATTAAGTGATTTCTCACAAAATAGTATTTCATATCAAGTCTAGATTATTACTGATTCTTCTAAGTGGATTTCTCCTTTCAAAGACTAGTAACACAGACAAGTTCCTAGAATTACGTTTAACACGTTGGTTCTTTCGACCTATCCCAACATATTATATTCAACCAGTTTCAATAAATAAACGTGATAAGACTAGAAATGAAATAGTTCGCAATATAAACTTGAAATTGGTAGAGATCAAAACATAATCATAAGTCGCTTTATTATATTCACATATCCAAGCAATCACAAGAGGTTTAGCCTCTCATGGCTAATGAGTTCATAATAACAGAAGTGCATAAATGATAAACAAGAGACATACAGATTGGATTGATCAAATGATTACACAAGTGTCACAAGTAACCAAGAATTCGACACCAACAAGTATTTAACACCCCTTATTCTGATTCGTTCACCCCTGCAACTTGGCTCTGAATCACGTGTTACTTCGGACTTAGCTTTGTGAAAATTGATTATAGAGTGGAGAGTTCAAATGCTTGCAAATGATCTCTATTTATAGGCAATCTGATATGCGAAGTACGGTGCACTTGCTTTCTGAGTGCGGCGCACTTTCTTATTTTCTTGGCGCCAAAGCTTCATAAATGCAGGGGGAAGTACGGCGCACTTAGTTTGCAAGACCGGTGCACTTTTATTTAATATTATATAGTTGACTTCCTTTGACCGAGAGGTAAGTGCGGCGCACTTTCTTGTAAAACCCGCGCACTTGGCTTACATGAAAAGCTAATCATGGAAGACTTCATTATTTATTCACTTAAAGTGGCGAAATAGTAGGTTTTTAGGTGTTTCATGCTCAAACCATCCAAGAGTGAACCTGCATTCATTTTATGCTATTCAATACCAAAAGTTCACGTAAAATGATCATAAAACATATAGAATAATTTTGGAGGTGGACGAAATAAAAAATTATTTAAATTGTCGCTTCTTGGCTCCATGTGAGGCAGCGTTTGTTGTCCTTTGACATACACTATTCATACCCATCAGTCATGAGGCTGGATTACCACTTGCCAAATTAAAACGCAATCACTCTTCGTGACTCAGAAAGTTTACATGCGCTATTTCAAAGGGAAGGAATCGACATTACTATGTTCACTGATTGGTTTGAATTAAATAAGCGTGATACAGCAGCTAGAGCATACACATATGCTGAGAAACCAGTGCATTATGTGTGGCATTAGAAAGATAAAATGTAGAAAGAAAGAAAAAACAAAAAAAAAAAGCATTGGGAGAATTCTTTACTCACACCCGACTTCTGGAGAACGATATTATCTTAGAATGTTGTTGAACATTGTCAGAGGACCTGAAAGTTTTGAAAAACTCATGATTGTTAACAAGAGGCTATGTTTCACATTCAAGGAAGCGTGCTTTGCATAGGGACTTTTAAATGATGACACAAAGTGGAAGCATGCGATATCAGAAGCAAGTGTATGGGCATTCGGACCACAGTTACGTGACATGTTTGTCACAATTTTGTTGTTTTGTGATGTCAGCAGGCCTTTAAAATTATGGGAAGAAAACTGGCAAACCTTATAAGAGGAAATCCTATATAAGAAAAGGAAAATTTTGAAGTATCCAGAATTGGAGTTGACAGATGAACAACTTCAAAACTATTGTTTGATAGAAATCCAAGAGTTGCTAAACAGGAGTGGGAAATCTTTATCAGAGTTCCAAGATCTACCTCTACCTAACCCAAAGTTACTAACCAACTTGGACAATCATCTCATAAGAGAAGCGTTTGATTATGATATGAAGAAGAGTAAGGTTGAACATCAACAACTTCATTCATTGCTAAATCCCGAACAACGCATAATCTATGAAGAAGTTATTCAATCTATGCATAACAAAAAAGGAAAATTTTACTTTGTATACGGACCAAGCGGAACGGGGAAGACGTTTTTATACAAAACTATCATTTCAAGGTTAAGATCAGAACGTATGATAGTGCTTGCTATCGCATCTTCAGGTACAAATGAATAACAAACTATAAAAATCAACTGATTTGTAAACTTAACAAAATGCATGTTCAACTAATTGTGTCAATTTGTTTAGGAATTGCTTCATTATTGCTACCAGGAGGGAGAACCGCACATAGTCGTTTTGTTATACCGCTTGAGTTATTAGAGAATAGTACATGCGGCATAAAGCAAAACATGCATATGGCAGAGCTCATGCAGCAAGTTAGGCTTATTATCTGGGATGAATCCCCAATGACTCAAAAATATGCCTTTGAAGCATTGGACAAGACCCTAAAGGATATTTTAGGATTCCATAATCCGGATTGTAGGATTCGAATCTTTGGGGGCGTTACGGTCTTACTGGGAGGTGACTTTAGACAAGTTCTTCCAGTAATCCCAAAAGGAAGCAGTGCTAAAATCGTACAATCTTGAACAAACCAATCTGAGTTATGGAAACATTGCAAGATCTTCACCCTTATACGCAGCATGCGTGTAAATGAATATACTGAGAATGGGCAAATTGATACACGAAAGCAGGATTTCAATAGATGGGTTTAGGTTGTGGGGGATGGCACATTGCCAGCAAAATGCAAAGAAGGAGAGGATGGGCCAACTTGGATTGATATTCCAGAACCATTTCTAATTAAATCATGAGATTCTCCTATTGAGAAAATTATTGCAGACACATATCCTGATTTTACAATAAGATAAACTGATGATGTTTACCTCAAAGAAAGAGCAATCCTAACTCCGAAGAATGATGATGCTAATGCCATCAACGAGTACATGTTTAAACGGTTAAAAGGAGAAACTGTTACATACAACAGCTCAGATGAGATTTGCAAGATATCTACAGACAATTTAGAACAACATGACCTCTATCCGATTGAATTCCTAAATTCATTAAATTTCCCAGGGATGACCCTACATGCTCTTCACTTAAAAAAGGAACTGCTCGTTATGCTCTTGCGGAATTTCAATCCAAGCAAAGGACTATGTAATGAACAAGGTTGCTCAACACAGATCTAGGCCAGTTTATTATTCATGCTAAGATACTAACGTGGTCAAATATAGGGGACAATGTCGTGGTCCACAGGATTATACTCACATCAACACAATCCAAATGGCCATTTGTCCTAAAACGAAGACAATTCCCCGTAAGACCGTGTTATGCAATGACCATTAACAAAAGTCAGGGCCAGTCACTCAATTATGTTGGCCTCTATTTGCCTACTTCGGTATTCAGTCATGGACAACTCTACGTGGCATTATCCAGAGTTACCAGTCCTGATGGTCTTAAAATACTAATGATCAAAGACAAGGATCCGGAACTTGCAAATTGCACACGTAACATTGTTTTCAAGGAAACTTTCAGCAATCTATGTTACTATATCTATGTAACGTTCCAACATGATATCTAATAAAGACATTCATTGAATATTCATCTTTCCCCCTCAAATGACATAACAGACATAACCTACTGAAAAATTCCCGAAACATATCATAACCTATGCAAATACTCCCTAAAATAGAACTGCAAAACAAAACACACTTAGTAATTGCTTCCAAACAACTGAAGACAAATAAAATTGAAATAAAGATCCAGTCTAGGTGCTCAGGGAGGAAAAACGCCAACATAAGGGAAAGAGGTATATAAAATAGTCCTAAACAAAAAATCTTAGCATAATTGGGACCGCTATCAACTGTATTATCCAAATGCCAAATAAAGTAATATACAATTGCATACCCAAATATCAGACACACGAGCATATATCCGATCGAATTAAAGTTTGGAGGGACATATACTACCATGAAAAGTGACAAATTTGCCGCATACATCCTGAATAATCCAATGCATTTTACGATTGTTAAACAGATATTCCACATCCAAGATATTTTCAAGTAGTATTTTGCAAAGATTATAACTAGAGATATTAGTACAACCACAAATGTTGTAACAATCGATACGATCATAAATGGAGGATTCATTTCAATAGGATAAATTTATATGGGTCGTTAAAGTTAGATTCAAGTTTAGTAGAACAGGTATCTATTATGAGTCCGAGATATTGTAAATCTTTGAAATATCAAGTGGTGGATCAGAAAAGGATTCAAGGGATTCCCAAAAAATGTGATAACGTAAAATAAAATATAATTAGAAACATGATAATTGATGAGTGCGCAAACACTCATCATTTTTATCGTGTTTAAACTGCCAAAACATACAAAAACAATCGAAAAGTCATCAAAATACTTAAATTATCTCAAGGATTGTGTTTTATGTGTTTTAAATGCAAAACGAGCAAAAACAAATGAAAAACGATCAAAGTTTGCAATATTGGCAGTTTCAGTCCCCCAAGTTTCTAAATTTGTCAAAAATAGTCCCTACGCATTCATTTTGAAAGAGAAGTCAACCCAAGTCCTTAAAAATTCAAAAGTTATCAAAAACGGACTTTAGGTGAAAAGTTTGGAAAATTTACATGATTGGTCCCTGGAGTTTGGAATTTTGCAGAAATAGTCCCTGGGAGTTTTGAAAATTAAAAAATTGCAAAATAGGTTTTGGAATATCAAACTTTGCAACATTGGTCCTTGGTGGTACTTTGGGAGAATTACAATTTCAGTCCCTTGTGTTTAGTGAAATTACAAAGTTGGTCCTTGTGTGAAACTCTTATACCAACCGGACCCTTAAATTACTAAAACCAAAACCAAACCAAACCCAAAACACACTCCCTCAGCCCACCACCATCTCCAAGCCCACTCCAACACCCTCACAGCCCAATCCACCTCACCCCGTTAATAATAATACTACTCCCCCTCCGGTCAACCATTTGACCCCCCAACTTTGACCACCATCCACATCATCACCTCTTCCACCTCACCCCACTCATCCCTGCTACCAGCCAACCCCCCCCCCCCCATCATAACCCCTACTACCTTCTCCCCTGCAACACTCAAAACCCCCCTTGCACTCCAAACCAAAAGCTACAATCCAAAATCTCATCCCTGGCATCAATAATATGAGGAAACAGACAAAGATAAGTTGGGCGCCAAATTTGAAGAATGGCCAAGATTGCAAATTCTTAATCCAAAGGTCAAAAAGTGAGCTGGGAAAGAGACAAGGAGCCATGGGAACCCTAATTTGAAGTTATAAAAGGAGAAAGAAGCCAGAAAATCCAGTGTGTAGTTTTTAGCTTATTTAGTTTTTAGGTCAAAATTAATGTAATTTACTTTTTTTTCAGCAAACATTAGATTGTAACCTGTTTTATCTTAATTAATATCAAGTTCCATTTCAAAAATCCAAATTCTCTTTACATTGCTCAGTTTCATTTTTCTAGTTTTAAGCTGTTATATAGTTTAAGCTTGTTACTTGTCATAACTTGTTCACAAGCTCACATAAGCTCTTAAACACATTAAAAAACATAAAAAAAGAATAAAACAAGAACAAAATATTGGCCAACAGGGTACCTTAGCATGTGACTGTGGAGGCTTTTTGGAAGTACCAAGTTTTGGAATTGGTAGGTCGACTTTACCTAGCTTGTTTATAACAAGCTAGGAGCTTGTTGCTGTTTCAAGAAGTTCTAGTTAAGCTAGTACCAAGGTTTACCATTTTCTGTTTTCATTTTTCAAATTCTTAGTGTAATATTAGCATATTTGGTAATTAGTAATTGTAAGTGCATTTGGTTGTTTGAATCTGCTTACTCTAGCTTCTTTGTGGTATTTATGTGTTGTTAGAAGTAATTTAGTCCATCAGGAATAATTTTGATAAGATTTGAACCATTTGCTTCTTTGACTGTCACAATTTAAAAGTTGTTACTTAGTGGATAAAAGAAGTTAAAATTGGTCCCTCAGTGCTTAACTCAACTCCACACATCACATTGAAACATAATCAAGTGGACTCATGGCTTAAATCCTTGAAAAGCTTTAAAAAGTTGTGTAGAACTATTATAAAGGGGTGTTTGGTTCTGTGGAAATCACTGAGTCTCAGTGATCTTTATGGGTTATCTTTGTTTAGTACATGCTCATTTAGGTGTAATTAGGGAAAACAAGTAATAAAAAGGTAGTCTAGTTTGTTAAATAGTCAAAATCCCATTCAATTCCCCTCACAGTTAACTGTGAGGGAATTGTGGTCACCAAACTTTTCAAATTAGTTCACAAGTAGTAAATATAGCTTAGTATAGTTGTAATATTGCTTAATATAAATTTCTTAACCAGTAATCATCCACCAAAACTCACAATAGTCAACCTTGCAAGTTTTACTCAAAAAAGTCAAAATGCACATTTCAGATTTTTGCAAAAGTTACAAAAATTAAATTGATTTCTGTGTTTGGATCTGAGGTTTGAAATTATTGGGTGTTTAATATACCAGCTGAACTTGTGATTTCAACAATGGTTATATTTTTGTGAATTTTTTGAGTGGACCAAAACACCCTTGGAACTGACCTGCAGGGCAAGCCATTTGCCCTGTTTCAGCAGACCACTTCAACCCAGCCACCTTTGGTGGTAATTTGTGGCCACCCCAGTGGGTCCCACACCTCCTATTTGGGGGTCCTTACAACCCCCCTCCTACCAGTGTTTGAAAGTTGACCAATAGTTTGACCATTAGACCAGTGGACCCCACTTAGATTTGCTCCCCAACTCTGTCCCAAATTTGTCTCAGATTTCATAATAAGCAAGTGCTTATTTGTGTTTTGTGGCTTGTTTAAGCTGCTTATTTGGTTGAATCTTGCTTAATGTTGTTCAACTAACTCAGAGAAACCAAAGTTTACCATTGTGGACCCCACCTTCTTCCATTTGAGCTTAAATCTCTCCATAGTCAACAAAAGTCAACTGTTTGGGTGAATAAGCACTCAAGTGCTTATTTCTGGTTTGTGTAAAAAGTGTTTTCATAAAAAGTTTTAGTTTTTAGTGTATAATCAGTTTGGAAAAAGAAAAAACTCAAAAAACCAACTTTAATTATAGTGATAGCTTCTATTTAATAGAAATTATCATTTTAATTTTCTTTTTAGCCTATTTATAAGCAATATATCATTTTTATATTTTTAGTAATTCTCTTTTAGGTTAAAGTAATTCTAGAAATTTTTCCATATTTTTCTTTTGTGTTTTAGTGGTTTTTAGAATTAATTTTAGTTTAATTAATTAGTAATTAAAATTAAGTAATTAAATAGCATAATTAGATTTTATAAAGTATAACCTAGTTTTTATAATTTTTCTAGCTTTTATATAAGTTAAAACATTTTTATAAATTTTTCTATAATTTATACTTTTCATTTTCTATTTTTTTATAATATAATTAGTTTAATTAGAAATTAATTAGTAATTATAATAATAATTAGTAAATTAGTTTAAAAATACATAAAATCAACTTTTTATAATTTTTTTAGGATTCCTGTAATGGTTAATTAGATTTGTAAAATTTTTCTTAATTTTCTAAGTCTTTTTAGTATTTTTAATAATTCTAATTAGTTTAATTAGTAAATAAATAGATAATTAGTAATTAATTAATAATAAATAATTAAATAGTGTAAAAATAGTTTTTCTTTTTCTTAAAATTTTATTTATTTATTAAGATTGTAAAAATAATAATTTTACACTTGTAACCTTTTCCGTCCTTCAGTTGTACTTTTTGTTTCGTTTGTAGTGTACGTTTTTAATTAAAACGTACGTTTTTCGGTTTAAGCTCAAATCTTCTTAATCTCAATACCAGTAGTCAATCACATAGCTTTCCTAAGCTATTTAATTTCATAATTCTCAAATAATTCTTATCACAACCCTTTTCTATGAATAATCACCCGATCACAAGTACGCTAAAGCACAATCCACTCCTCGTCGGGACATAACGACCTGGTGATACCCTTTATTACCCGGAAGCATTGGTCTAGGATCTTTGACTTTGTTGACCATTCTTTGGTCAATATAAGTTGACGGTTTAGCATCAATCATTTTTTGGCGCCACTGCCGGGGAGGTGTACGCGTTTCTATAGCGTCATTTGAGATTAGTGTTATTTCACCTCAATCACTGTACAAATACCACCACTTTTGTAAATTTTTAAATCAAAACATAAAAAAGTCATTAACACTTTTCCTAAAGTGTTAAAACACCAAAAAAAATTTAAAAAAAAAACAAAAAAAAACAATAAAACAGATCGTAACGTTTTCTGAATCAGTTATCTTTTAATGTGATTCTTAAAGAGAAACGATTTTGGATTACGAGACGATACCAAAAATATTGTCCAAAAGTTTTTAAACCCATACACAAAACACAAAAACATTCGTCTCTTTCTTGTGAATAATAATTCTACATAAAAATAAACCGGCGCAAACCAAGAGAGAACACCTACCAACTGGGCTGTGAACATAATAAGTTCCCAAACCAAAGATATAAAACTTGCCTTTGTATCCTTGTAAGTGGTGTACCTTTCTTAAAGAAGCCACTTGCTTGCGATTATTGGTTTAAGTTCACTGTTGATTTGCCTCGATTTTGTTTTGATTGGTTTTGTCCTTAGTGCATGCGCACTCGTTCTTCTAGGTCTACTAGCCCATTACGTGAGCTTGTAAGAAAACCTAGAAGACCTCGTCGACGTTCAGCACCAATAGTCGGATCTGAGATCCGTACTGTTGCCACACCCACTGTCACCATAGCGGAAGACCGCCCCATGTGTGAGCTTCTCCAAGCACCCATCGAGGGTTACGGAGATGCCATTGTTGTTCCAGCCATCGTGGCTGATAGTTTTGAGCTCAAAACCGGGTTACTCAATCTTGTAACCTCAAGTCAATTCTACGGTTTTGAGAGGGACGATCCTCATGCTCACATTCGATGGTTCAATAAGATCACATCGACCATCAAGTACAAGAATGTCCCCTGTGAAGCAATAAAACTTCTTCTCTTCCCATTCTCCTTGGAGGGACAAGCCCGGATTTGGCTTGAAAAACAACCTCCATGATCTATTGAGACATGGGAAGATCTTGTTAAAAAGTTTGTGAATGAATTCTTCCTACCTTCCAAGACCACGAGTCTTAAGAACGAAATCACCAAGTTCACTCAAAAATATGATGAATCTTTTGGTGAAGCGTGGGATCGTTTCAAAGAATTACTTCGCAAGTGTCCACATCATGGTTTCTCTGAGTTGATGCAACTCGATACTTTTTACAATGGCGTGAGCCAAGCTGATCAGGATTCTCTCAATGCCTCCGCGGGAGGTAATTTTTTGAGTAGAACCACAAAAGAAGCTTTGCAAATCATAGAAAACAAGTCCAAGGTCCGCTCTACACGAAGCAAACCGATTGTTTCTCAAATCAATGCGGGTCCTTCCACTTCATCTTTCGTGAGTCAATCTAGCACGGATGCTAAGATTGACAAGCTCACTGAAGCGATCCAAGCTTTGGTTCTAGCCCAAACAAAGAAAGTTTCATTTCCACAAAATCCTCCACCTGCTGAGGTTAAAAAAGTGGAAGTCTGTGTGACTTTTGGTGGGCCGCATGCCTACTACAATTGCACAGCTACTGATGGTACTCCATATGAAACTCATACTGTAGCCGGGTCCCAAAATCAAGGAGGCAATCAATATCGCCCTCCTATGGACCCTAGCTATCGTCCTCATCATCATTATCCTGGACCTCCTGGTTTTAATCAAAACCAAAATGTCCAAAACCGTGGCCAAAATCAAAATAGAGTGAACCAAGGTTTTCAAAACCAAGGTAACTTCAATCAGGGTCACGGTTTTCACAATCAAAACCAAGGTTTCCAAAATCAAGGAAACTTTAACCAGAACCAAGGTCAGGGTAATTTCAATCCGGGATATTTTCATGGAAACAACAACCCTAATCAGGGTAATTTTCAAAATCAAGGTCCCAATCCGAACAATCGAGCTCCAAATATTCCTAATCCGAATCAAGCCATTGTTCCAACTGGGCCTTCATCTGACGAGTTGTTGAAACAATTCATGAAGTCCCAAGAAGAGTTGAACAAGTTGCTGGTCAGCCAGATTTCTGAGATTAAGAAGTCTTTAAATGATCGACCCTCGGGCTCAGGTACTACTTTACCGAGCAACACGATCGCTAACCCGAGGGGCGATGCTAAGGCGATCACAACACGAAGTGGTGCTTCATATGATGAACCCGCGATTCCTACTACCTCTTCTTCCTCTCCTCCAAAGGTAGTAGATCGTGAACCTGAGGTGACAAAGGACAAGGTGCAAACTCCTAGCCCACGAAGTACAGCACACGTCCAACCTCAGGTTATTCCTGAAACCAGATGTAAGCCTGGAGTTGTCTTTGAACCACCAGAAACTCCAGTGGACAACCCTAAATCCAAAACTTCTATTCCCTATCCATCACGTCTCAGTGAACAAAAGCTCCGCGAAAAAGCTAATCACCAAATGGATAAATTTTTCCAAATCTTCCAAGATTTTCATTTTGATATCAGCTTCGCGGATGCTATTCTCTTGATGCCCAAGTTTGCATCGACAATCAAAAATCTGTTGAGTAATAAAGAGAAACTCTTTGAGATGGCAAGAGATCCTCTGAATGAGAACTGCTCAGCAGTTCTCTTGAAAATGCTTCCTGAAAAGCTTGGAGACCCTAGGAAATTCCTCATTCCTTGTACTTTCCCGGGTATGGTTGAATGCTTCGCCTTGGCCGATCTAGGTGCTAGCATTAACCTAATTCCATATTCTGTGTGGAAGAAACTCTCTCTTCCCGAACTTACTCCCACGTGCATGACTTTAGAGCTTGCCGATCGTTCGATTTCTCGTCCCATTGGCATTGCCGAGGACGTATTCGTTAAAATGGGAAAGTTCCATTTTCTGGCAGATTTTGTGATTGTTGACATTGATGCCGATTCTAAGGTCCCTCTCATTCTTGGAAGGGGATTCCTTAGAACTGGGCGAGCTCTTATCGATGTATTTGAGCATGAGATCACATTACGTGTTGGAACGGAAGCCATAACCTTCAACCTAAATCAAACTTCGAGATACTCCTCCAATTATGACTATGAATTGGTGAATCAAATTGATGTCATCGATGTTGCTGCTGAGGAGTATGCTCAAGAGATTTTAGGTTTCATTGATGATTCTTCGAGTGAAAACCTCACTCAATCTTCTCACCCCATCATTGCCAATTCTTCTCCTTCCCTCACTCCGTTTGAGGGAAGTGACTTCATCTTAGAAGAAATTGAGGCCTTTCTCAAAAGTGACTCGATTCCCGATGGAATCGATAACCAAGAGATTGACCCCGAGAGGGATATTCTCATGCTTGAGAAATTATTAAACGAAGATCCCTCTCCTCTTCCTGTTCTACCACAAACACTTCATAAAGAGGAAGTCAAAAATGTTGAGAAAACTGATGACTTCCCTAAGGTTGAACTTAAGGACTTGCCACCTCATCTTGAATATGCATTTCTGGAGGGTGATGATAAATTACCCATCATAATTGCTAAAGACTTAAGTGTTGAGGAAAAGGCTGCTCTCATAAAGGTTTTGAAGTCTCATAAGCAAGCAATTGCTTGGCGACTCTCCGACATCAAGGGCATTGACCCTGAATTTTGTACTCACAAGATTTTAATGGAGGACGACTTCAAACCTGCAGTCCAACAACAAAGAAGGGTGAATCCAAAAATTCACGAGGTTATCAAACAAGAAGTTTTAAAACTTCTTGATGCCGGATTGATTTACCCTATCTCGGACAGTCCTTGGGTCAGCCCAATTCATTGTGTTCCAAAAACGGGTGGCATTACTGTTGTCACAAATGAGGAGAATGAGTTGATTCCAACTCATTTGGTTACGGGATGGTGTGTCTGCATTGACTATCGTAAGTTAAATGACGCCACCAGCAAAGATCATTTTCCTCTGCCCTTTATGGATCAGATGCTCGAGAGATTAGCGGGGAATGAGTATTATTGCTTCCTCGATGGTTTCTCGGGTTACTTTCAGATTCCCATTGATCCGCAAGATCAGGAAAAGACCACTTTTACGTGCCCCTATGGAACATTTGCTTATAAACGTATGCCATTCGGCTTATGTAATGCTCCGGGCACGTTTCAAAGATGTATGATGTCCATATTTTCCGACATGATCGGGAAAACTATGGAGGTCTTCATGCACGATTTTTCGGTCATTGGGGATTCGTTTCAGTCATGCCTCTCCCATTTAGACAACATGCTAAAACGTTGTGAAGACACAAAGTTATGTCTAAATTGGGAGAAGAGTCACTTTATGGTCAAAGAGGGCATTGTCCTCGGCCATAAAATTTCAAAGAACGGGATTGAGGTTGACAAAGCCAAAGTGGATGTCATTGCAAAATTACCTCATCCCACAACCGTAAAAGGTGTTAGGAGCTTTTTGGGTCACGCCGGTTTCTATCATAGGTTTATTCAAGATTTTTCTAAAATCGCCCGGCCTATGACCCATCTCCTAAAAAAGGATGCTCCTTTCATCTTCTCCCCCGAGTGCATCGAAGCTTTTGAAACACTTAAGAAAAAGCTTACCGAGGCACCGATTCTTGTTGCCCCCGATTGGGACTTGCCCTTCAAGCTCATGTGTGATGTTAGTGATTATGCTATAGGGGCAGTCTTGGGGCAACGAAAAACAAAACATTTTCAGTCTATACACTATGCCAGCAAAACTATGACCGAGGCTCAAAGCCATTACACCACTACCGAAAAAGAATTATTAGCTGTGGTGTATGCTTTTGAAAAATTCCGGCCATACTCGATACTGACCAAAAGCATAGTGTATACGGATCACTCGGCTTTGAAGTACCTTTTTGCAAAACAAGATGCAAAGCCGAGACTTCTTCGTTGGGTTCTCCTCCTACAGGAATTTGATATCATTATTCGTGATAAAAAAGGAGCTGAGAACCTAGCTGCTGATCATCTCTCCCGATTGGAAAACCCCCACCAAGATGTCTTCGAGAGGAAAGAAATTAATGAAACATTCCCTCTCGAGACACTCAATGCGGTTACCTTTCGTGGAGATTCTTTTACCCCGTGGTTTGCCGACTTTGCAAACTACCTTGTGGGTAACTTTGTGGTGAAAGGGATGTCGTCCCAACAAAAAAATAAGTTCTTCAAAGATGTAAAACATTACTTCTGGGACGACCCCTACTTGTTCAAAATATGTGCGGATCAAGTCATCCGGCGGTGTGTTTATGGCCAAGAAGCCTCTGAAATTCTTAAGGCTTGCCATGCTGGTCCCACGGGGGGCCACCACAATCCAAACTACACCGCCAAAAAGGTGTTTGACTCCGGTTTCTTTTGGCCCACGATTTACAAGGATGCCCAGGAATTAGTCAAATCCTGTGACGCTTGTCAACGTCACGGGAATATTTCACAAAAGAATGAAATGCCTCAGAATGCAATTCAAGTTTGTGAAATTTTTGACGTTTGGGGCATTGACTTTATGGGGCCATTTCCTTCTTCTCATGGCAACAAATACATACTCGTGGCTGTTGACTACTTGTCAAAATGGGTTGAAGCGAAAGCTTTACCCACTAATGATGCCCGAGTTGTTGTAAAATTCTTGAAAGCTCTTTTCACTCGATTTGGAACTCCACGTGCTATTATCAGTGATCGTGGTACGCACTTCTGTAATGACAAATTTGATAAAGTCATGCAAAAGTATGGTGTAACTCACCGTCTTTCTACTGCGTACCACCGACAAACAAGTGGACAAGTAGAAGTTTCCAATCGAGGAATTAAGAGAATTTTGGAAAGAACTGTAGGCGAAAATCGTGCATCATGGTCGGATAAATTAGATGATGCACTTTGAGCTTTCCGTACGGCTTACAAAACACCCATTGGGTGTACGCCTTACAAACTTGTGTACGGGAAAGCATGCCATCTTCCGATCGAGCTTGAGCACAAAGCCTATTGGGCTCTCAAGCATGCCAATTTCGACCTCAAAACTGCGGGTGATCATAGGAAAGTTCAACTGAATGAATTAAATGAACTTCGTGATCAAGCTTACGAGAACTCTTTGATCAACAAAGAAAAGACAAAGAAGATTCATGACTCAAAAATCAAGAACCGCGTTTTCAACGTTGGTGATCGAGTCCTTCTTTTCAACTCTAGACTCAAGATCTTCTCGGGAAAGCTCAAAACCCGATGGACTGGTCCATTCACTATCGCTAAGGTTTATCCTTATGGCACCGTCGAATTATCTCAAAATGACGGTCCTAATTTCAAAGCGAATGGACATCGTTTAAAGCACTACTTTGGAGAGGACATACCATCAATGGTTGTCCCGGATCTCCAAACTTTCCCCAAGGACAATTAAATTCGGGGATCGAGTCAAGCTAGCGACTCGATGAACAAAAACAATAGCACAATACGGGTTTTCACCCGTTTCTCTGATTTCTTACTACTTTCTACCACCCTAGTATGGGGGAATGGCCAACCCCCCGCTATTTGAAAATGTATATATGTATATAAGTTCAAAAAAAAATGTGTGTATATAGAAATAAAGTGAAATATGGTGTTTCCACAGTTAGATTCAAATCTTGGCTTTTTACGTTCATAGTTTCGGCATAATAGCCGGGACTTTGAATATTGAGGACAATATTCAATTCAAAGTGTGTGTTGGGGGGGGGGGGGGGGGGGGGGGGAATTCTAGCGAATTTTATCGCAAAATACTTTCAAGTACCCCCATTTTGGCCCAAAATTTTCAAAAATTTTTCACTTTATTTCAAAATTTTTGCGGTAATCAGTCCGCCGTGTCTAACCGACAAAAAGGATTGGCTAATCCAGGAGCAAACGGCTCTTGGTAAAGATAACTCAAATCCGTTTACAGCTTGCAATTTGCCCAAAATTGTATGGTAAATCAACTCGCATATCCCATAAAGCGAATGAGTTGGCAAGCCCGCAAGATTATGGCTTGTGGTAAAGGTAGTGGAAAATCCATAATTGGTAATCAGCTCACCAAGATGTTGACTATTCCATCAAGAGCTGGCTAGTCCAGAAGCAAACGGCTTTTGGTAAAGACTAATCAAATCCGTTCACAGCTGGTGGTTTGCTCAAAATCACACGGTTATCAGGTGTGCCACAGTTCTTACACCTGGCTACTCCAGAAGTGATGGCTTTTGGTAAAGAGTTTAAAATCCATCAAGTTTTCCAAAAATATTGCTAGGGACTAGCAATAGTTTAGTGTGGGAGATTGATGAGTGCGCAAACACTCATCATTTTTATCGTGTTTAAACTGCCAAAACATACAAAAACAATCGAAAAGTCATCAAAATACTTAAATTATCCTAGGGATTGTGTTTTATGTGTTTTAAATGCAAAACGAGCAAAAACAAATGAAAAACGATCAAAGTTTGCAATATTGGCAGTTTCAGTACCCCAAGTTTCTAAATTTGTCAAAAATAGTCCCTACGCATTCATTTTGAAAGAAAAGTCAACCCAAGTCTTTAAAAATTCAAAAGTTATCAAAAACGGACTTTGGGTGAAAAGTTTGGAAAATTTACATGATTGGTCCCTGGAGTTTGGAATTTTGCAGAAATAGTCCCTGGGAGTTTTGAAAATTAAAAAATTGCAAAAATAGGTTTTGGAATATCAAACTTTGCAACATTGGTCCTTGGTGGTACTTTGGGAGAATTACAATTTCAGTCCCTTGTGTTTGGTAAAATTACAAAGTTGGTCCTTGTGTGAAACTCTTATACCAACCGGACCCTTAAATTACTAAAACCAAAACCAAACCAAACCCAAAACACACTCCCTCAGCCCACTCCAACACCCTCACAGCCCAATCCACCTCACCCCGTTAATAATAATACTACTCCCCCTCCGGTCAACCATTTGACCCCCCAACTTTGACCACCATCCACATCATCACCTCTTCCACCTCACCCCACTCATCCCTGCTACCAGCCAACCCCCCCCCCCCATCATAACCCCTACTACCTTCTCCCCTGCAACACTCAAAACCCCCCTTGCACTCCAAACCAAAAGCTACAATCCAAAATCTCATCCCTGGCATCAATAATATGAGGAAACAGACAAAGATAAGTTGGGCGCCAAATTTGAAGAACGGCCAAGATTGCAAATTCTTAATCCAAAGGTCAAAAAGTGAGCTGGGAAAAAGACAAGGAGCCATGGGAACCCTAATTTGAAGTTATAAAAGGAGAAAGAAGCCAGAAAATCCAGTGTGTAGTTTTTAGCTTATTTAGTTTTTAGGTCAAACTTAATGTAATTTACTTTTTTTTCAGCAAACATTAGATTGTAACCTGTTTTATCTTAATTAATATCAAGTTCCATTTCAAAAATCCAAATTCTCTTTACATTGCTCAGTTTCATTTTTCTAGTTTTAAGCTGTTATATAGTTTAAGCTTGTTACTTGTCATAACTTGTTCACAAGCTCACATAAGCTCTTAAACACATTAAAAAACATAAAAAAAGAATAAAACAAGAACAAAATATTGGCCAACAGGGTACCTTAGCATGTGACTGTGGAGGCTTTTTGGAAGTACCAAGTTTTGGAATTGGTAGGTCGACTTTACCTAGCTTGTTTATAACAAGCTAGGAGCTTGTTGCTGTTTCAAGAAGTTCTAGTTAAGCTAGTACCAAGGTTTACCATTTTCTGTTTTCATTTTTCAAATTCTTAGTGTAATATTAGCATATTTGGTAATTAGTAATTGTAAGTGCATTTGGTTGTTTGAATCTGCTTACTCTAGCTTCTTTGTGGTATGTATGTGTTGTTAGAAGTAATTTAGTCCATTACGAATAATTTTGATAAGATTTGAACCATTTGCTTCTTTGACAGTCACAATTTAAAAGTTGTTACTTAGTGGATAAAAGAAGTTAAAATTGGTCCCTCAGTGCTTAACTCAACTCCACACATCACATTGAAACATAATCAAGTGGACTCATGGCTAAAATCCTTGAAAAGCTTTAAAAAGTTGTGTAGAACTGTTATAAAGGGGTGTTTGGTTCTGTGGAAATCACTGAGTCTCAGTGATCTTTGTGGGTTATCTTTGTTTAGTACATGCTCATTTAGGTGTAATTAGGGAAAACAAGTAATAAAAAGGTGGTCTAGTTTGTTAAATAGTCAAAATCCCATTCAATTCCTCTCACAGTTAACTGTGAGGGAATTGTGGTCACCAAACTTTTTAAATTAGTTCACAAGTAGTAAATATAGCTTAGTATAGTTGTAATATTGCTTAATATAAGTTTCTTAACCAGTAATCATCCACCAAAACTCACAATAGTCAACCTTGCAAGTTTTACTCAAAAAAGTCAAAATGCATATTTCAGATTTTTGCAAAAGTTACAAAAATTAAATTGATTTTTGTGTTTAGATCTGAGGTTTGAAATTGTTGGGTGTTTAATATACCAGCTGAACTTGTGATTTCAACAATGGTTATATTTTTGTGAATTTTTTGAGTGGACCAAAACACCCTTGGAACTGACCTGCAGGGCAAGCCATTTGCCCTGTTTCAGCAGACCACCTCAACCCAGCCACCTTTGGTGGTAATTTGTGGCCACCCCAGTGGGTCCCACACCTCCTATTTGGGTCCTTACAACCCCTCTCCTACCAGTGTTTGAAAGTTGACCAATAGTTTGACCATTAGACCAGTGGACCCCACTTAGATTTGCTCCCCAACTCTGTCCCAAATCTGTCTCAGATTTCATAATAAGCAAGTGCTTATTTGTGTGTTGTGGCTTGTTTAAGCTGCTTATTTGGTTGAATCTTGCTTAATGTTGTTCAACTAACTCAGAGAAACCAAAGTTTACCATTGTGGACCCCACCTTCTTCCATTTGAGCTTAAATCTCTCCACAGTCAACAAAAGTCAACTGTTTGGGTGAATAAGCACTCAAGTGCTTATTTCTGGTTTGTGTAAAAAGTGTTTTCATAAAAAGTTTTAGTTTTTAGTGTATAATCAGTTTGGAAAAAGAAAAAACTCAAAAAACAACTTTAATTATAGTGATAGCTTCTATTTAATAGAAATTATCATTTTAATTTTCTTTTTAGCTTATTTATAAGCAATATATCATTTTTATATTTTTAGTAATTCTCTTTTAGGTTAAAGTAATTCTAGAAATTTTTTCAGATTTTTCTTTTGTCTTTTAGTGGTTTTTAGAATTAATTTTAGTTTAATTAATTAGTAATTAAAATTAAGTAATTAAATAGCATAATTAGATTTTATAAAGTATAACCTAGTTTTTATAATTTTTCTAGCTTTTATATAAGTTAAAACATTTTTACAAATTTTTCTAGAATTTATACTTTTCATTTTCTATTTTTTTATAATATAATTAGTTTAATTAGAAATTAATTAGTAATTATAATAATAATTAGTAAATTAGTTTAAAAATACATAAAATCAACTTTTTATAATTTTTTTAGGATTCCTGTGATGGTTAATTAGATTTGTAAGATTTTTCTTAATTTTCTAAGTCTTTTTAGTATTTTTAATAATTCTAATTAGTTTAATTAGTAAATAAATAGATAATTAGTAATTAATTAATAATAAATAATTAAATAGTGTAAAAATAGTTTTTCTTTTTCTTAAAATTTTCTTTATTTATTAAGATTGTAAAAATAATAATTTTACACTTGTAACATTTTCCGTCCTTCAGTTGTACTTTTTGTTTCGTTTGTCAGTGTACGTTTTTAATTAAAACGTACGTTTTTAGGTTTTAGCTCAAATCTTCTTAATCTCAATACCAGTAGTCAATCACATAGCTTTCCTAAGCTATTTAATTTCATAATTCTCAAATAATTCTTATCACAACCCTTTTCTGTGAATAATCACCCGATCACAAGTACGCTAAAGCACAATCCACACCTCGTCGGGACATAACGACCTGGTGATACCCTTTATTACCCGGAAGCATTGGTCTAGGCTCTTTGACTTTGTTGACCATCCTTTGGTCAATATAAGTTGACGTTTTAGCATCAATCAATACTTTATATCCAAATTCTAAAGAAAAATCATAGAGGTGGCAAAATGGGCGGGCCATCAAACTATATTTGTTAAAACAAACTCAAATAGCCTAAAAATATGTATTAACTCCATAAGACAAGCTCGATTTAGCTAAAACTAAATGCATATGTCAAAATTTGATCATTAGCACGTGCATAATATCACATTTATACAAGACTGCAAGTTCTCATAAACTCGATTTACTTTGTTCGATAAAACAAGCTCGAATTCATACTTGACTCATATTAGCAGTTTGATTAATACCCAAATCTGCCAAAGACGGAATCTCACCCACTTTAACATTCCTACCAGAAGGCAACGACTTAAACTGATCAACAACCGCAATCGTATTCCTAACCTTCAACCCCTTAACTTTCTCCTTAAACTCACCATAAGTACTCGGCATATCATCCAACCCAAACGGCAAATCATCAACATGATACAATGTACTACCGTAAAAATACTTCACTCCCACCCCTTAATCTTTCAACATATTCTAAATATTACCCTCAGCTTTCACCTCATCATTCGCCACTTCTCTATGAGCATACACAGCTTCCGCCCCAACCGCCTTAACCAATTCCCTCAAAACCGTCTCTGATTTTCCTATTTGCACTACCAAATCCGACCCTTTTACCCTTAAACTATTCCTCAAAAAAACTTCAAACTCTTGCAAATTTAGCCTGATAATCAAAACATATATTTGATTTTCTAAATTGAATCGAAACTAACATAATTCAATAGCATTTCTAAATCAAGAAACATCATAAAGTAACTAACTTTCAATAAATTAAAACATTTGAACATAAGCCCTTTCATTTGATCATATTCAAATCGAATACCTGAAATATTAGGCTCAATCATCAGAGCATCAAATCCTTTATCATAGCCCTCATAAATATTTTATTGTTTAATATTTATTTTCATTAAGAGGGAAATGCAGAAATAGTCCCTGTGGTTTGCCCAAATTGCAGAATTCGTCTTGAGTTTTCGAAAGTGCAGGCGGCCTCTCTGTGGGAAAACTTTGGTTCCATTTTGGTCCCTGGCCACGGACTAAACTTGCAATTTTGAGCAAACCGCAAGGACTAAACTTGCAATTTTAAGCAAACCACAGGGACCAAAACGAAACCAAAAACTCCCCACAGGGAAGCCGCCTGCACTTTCGAAAACTCAGGGACGAAATCTGCAATTTGGGCAAACCACAAGGACCATTTCTGAATTTCCCTCTTTGATTAATTTTGCCTTAGATTGAAAACCCTAAATCTGCTCATTCTATTCCATTCCAACCAAATACGTTAAGGAATATAATTCAGATTCTGAATTTTTTTAATTTGCCAACCAAACATGTTATGGAATGAAATCAGATTCCAATTCCATCAAAATCCTAAAGATTTCGCGAACCAAACGAGACCAAAGGATGTAAAAACGGACATTCCAATGGTTTTCTTGAGTTTAAACGTTAAAGATAATATTATTTGTAATAGGCCGCATTTTTATCTCTCGCGTTATATATGTTTTTAGAGTTGCGATCCCCTAAAAAGGGGATCAAAATTAAAAAAGTCTAAAAAGGTTTCTAGCCACTAAGCTAGTGCCATATGTCCCCCACCCACTCCCTCCCTTTTTTCTTTAATATTTTTGGTTAGAGGGCATTTTGGTCATTTGACCCATTTTTTTAATTTCACCTTAAATTTCAAATGCAAATAACTTTCAAACGACAAACTTTTAGAAAAAACCAATTTCACCATAATTTTTAAAATTTAATCCTCTTTAATTTGGTATATATATTTTTTAATTTTTTCGAAACTTTTTTTTTTTGACATATTCATTGGGTCATGATTTTCTTGAAAATTTTAGCATTTTCGGCTCTAATTTTGTCTAGTTTAAAGGCCAAATTTTGCAAAACTTAAAACATGAAAGTTGTAGCTTCTTGGCCATTCTTTACCCAGAAATTTGAATCACTCAAATCCAATATGATATGAATGAGATATCGTATGTTAAAGATGACGTTTTACTCATATTTGTTGCACACAACGTGTTTGATGAAATGTTTAGCTTAGATTTTTAGTCTTAAAATCGAGTTAAATGCACTAATTTTTGTACAACAATGCACCTTTAGTTATTTTATTAATGTAAGATTCAAAAAGTTTTGTTTTTTCTTGTTTTTTTGTTGTTTTTTTTTAACTGATGAATCATATTAACTGATGAACCTTATTAACTGATTTTTAAAAAAGACATTTTGTTCATCAGTTACTTTGGTTGAAATATATTAACTGATGAACTTATTAACTGATGAACCTTATTAACTGATGAACCTTATTAACTGATTTTTAAAAAAGATATATCGCGCGTTAAAGAGCCTTATTAACTGATGAACCTTATTAACTGATGAACTTATTAAATCAGTTAATAAGGTTCATCAGTTAATATAGTTTATCAGTTAAAGAGCCTTATTAACTGATGAACTTATTAAATCAGTTAATAAGGTTCATCAGCCTTATTAACTGGTTGAACTATATTAACTGATGAACTTATTAACTGATGAACTTATTAAATCAATTAATAAGGTTCGTCAGTTAAAAAAAAAAAAAAAAAAAAAAAAAAAAAAATTGAATCTTACATTAATAAAATGACTAAAGGTGCATTGTTGTACAAAAATTAGTGAATTTAACTCGATTTTAAGACTAAAAATCTAAGCTAAACATTTCATCAAACATGTTGTGTGCAACAAATATGAGTAAAACGTCATCTTAAACATACGATATCTCACTCATATCATATTGGATTTGAGTGATTCAAATTTCTAGGTAAAGAATGGCCAAGAAGCTACGACTTTCATGTTTTAAATTTTTCACGATTAGGCATTTATGATGGTACAAAATAAGATCGAAAATGCCCAAAAAATCAAGAAAATTAACACCCATTTCGTATGTAAAAAAAAAGTTTCGAAATTTTTAACAAAATTTATACCAAATTAAAGAGGATTAAATTTTAAAAATTATGGTGAAATCGGTTTTTTTCTAAAAGTTTATCGTTTAAGAGATATGTGCGTTTGAAATTTGAGGTGGAAAAAGAAAAAATGAGTAATTTTACTATTTTGCCCCTATCCAGATTTTTTAAATAAAATAAAGGGGGACACGTGGCAACACCAAATTTCTTTTTAAGCTTTGCAATGTTTTGGTACTTTGCAAGGGATCCGACATCTATGTTTTTATAAATATGATATTTTGATGACAAAGAAAAATTCACTTCCTCTCTGTCTCATATTTGTTGTAAACGTTTCCATTCGCTCCTAGCTTCTTGTTAAATGTTAATTTGTCTCTATCCTGTAAAAACGAAATACACTAGCAATAGTGCAAAACCAAAAGTATAAACTATAAACTATGAATCGTATAAAAGTGTTGTTCTTTACTTGGTGACCACCACCTTCTCTAGCACACATTCTTTGCCTCCTCTTCTATCTATTCTACACCATTAATTAATTAAAATACCATGCTTCCTTCTATTCCATTTCTCTTTTACCCAAAGAAAACATGGCAGAAGACGCTCAATCGAGATCTTTGGAGTACACGCCAACATGGATTGTCGCAGTCATCTGTTCTATCATCGTTATCATCTCTCTAATTGCCGAGCGTGGCCTACATCATCTTGGCAAGGTATTGCCTTCATTCTACATACTTACATGCACAAATTTACATAGGTATAACGACCTTAGATAGCGAAAGTATGTATGTATATATGTTTCACTAAATGAGTTCTTTTCTGCAATTATTAACATAGCTTTTAATGCGAAGAAATCAAGATGCTCTTTACAGGGCCCTGGAAAAACTACGAGAAGGTTTGTGCACCAGATCACAATTTAAGTTATTTATTTATTTATTTTTTCCGTTGGAGTTAAGTTCATATGATAGCGACGTATTTTAAAAAAAATATACAAATGTCATATGTGAACTTTAAAAAAAATACAGACATCATACATGTACTTTCAAAATTCGTTCTGTTATCATCACAAACTTATTTATAGTATGCAAAATTTCACACCATATGCTCTATGTACATGACACGTCATCACATGCCACTCATTTACTATCATGTTCGGTTTTGTTACATTCTCTAATTCGCTTCATCACTGTTGAAAGTACATTTTTTTTGTACCAAGAAGTATGTTTTTTATTGTGCAGTGGAACTTGGTTTTCATGCAATGTAATAAGTAATAGTGTTAATGGCATTTAATAGCAACGTATTTTTTTATTTGTTCACTTATCATATATAAACCCAAAAAAGTTCCACAATATCCATCAAAGTTTGTTTGTTGGGTTGATATCAACAAAAACCCGTTTTTTTAATCTCCAAAATCTACGTTAGCTGACAAATGTACATGCCACGCATAAAATTGTACCGTTATGATCCACGTCAGATTGAACATTTGAGAAAGTTTGATTGGTATTTTGAAACACCTAACTCCATGTAATTAACTTAAATAAAGAATAAAAAAATCCACCTTATTTAACCTGTATATACGGTTGCCTGTAAAGACAAGTAAGCATACGTATGATAATGAACAAAAATTTTGAAAGTTTGATTTGTATTTTGGTACTTTTCTGGGTTTATATATGATATAAGTGAATAAATGAAAAATTACATTTCTATTACATAAAAGTAATATCGAACAAATAAGTAACATGAGAAAAAAAAGTTTGTCGATATGCTCATTCAAAAAGATGACAAACAAATGAATAGTTTTTTCAATCAAGTATATTAACCATTTTCTCCTTCAATATTTTGATCACATCTATTTAATTCATATTTAATTTGTTTATACAATAGTGTATAACGATATTTATGAAAAATATAAGTAAGATATAATAAACATTTGGACAAATTTTCACACCCTCAATAAAAAATTATTAACAAAGTCATGTAATTTATTTAACCGGCCGGTGATTATTGACTAGTCATGTCAAGTTAACTAATACGGAGTATATGATATCGAGACAAAATTTAAAAATATGTATACGATATTGATATTATTTTAAAATTCACATATGATATTTGTTCATTTTTTACAAATACCTTGTTTTTATATGGAGTTAAACCCTTTGTGTTTTCATTCAAACCGAAGGAGGAACCAGCTAAGCAAATATGTTCAATAAGCATTCTCATGTTCCAAAAAACTACATATTATACCATTCTGAATTGAAATCTAAGATTATACAGTGACTTTATTGCCGCATATAATTTATTTATGGATTTGTTAATCATGGCTAATTCATTGATTATGATTAGCCACCGACTTTTTATCCCTATATATACTTATAAGTTATTCGTGAATGAGGGTTAAAAACTACTCCGTAATTTTCTATAGTTAACAGTAACGAGTAATAATTAAATTTTCATAGTACTTCATTTAATGTCAATTTTTTAATTAAATAATGTTTGACTACAACCGTTAAGTTGTTGTTAGCAAAACCCATTTTGGTACTTGACACTTTTTATTGTTTAAAGCTAATCCCAATTTGGTAATTATGATAGACTAGATTTTGCATGTCCCTTGAATAAATTATAAGCTTTGTAAATGTTCTTTGGGAATGTTTTAATGTTTTCCTTGACAAATCTTACTTTCAGAATTGATGTTGTTGGGATTCATATCGTTATTGTTAACGGTTTCACAACGTACGATAAGCAAAATGTGTATACCAACACATCTTGCCAATTACATGCTTCCTTGCAAAAGAAAAGAAACAACTACTTCTACGACCGAACATTTTAACTTCAATGTTGGGCGACATCTTCTATCAGAAGACCTTGGTACACAAGTTTGTGCAAGCAAGGGAAAAGTACCGTTGGTATCGTTGGAAGGACTACATCAACTTCATATATTTATATTTGTTTTAGCAGTTGTACATGTCATTTTTTGTGCCACTACCATGTTCCTTGGACTTACTAAGGTGATATTCTACTCTTTGTACCTTATATACCATGTGTAGTGTTCTTTTTGCATTACATGATCTATCAAACCGTGTAGATAAGAGAGTGGAAGCATTGGGAGGATTCGATCAAGAGCACTGATGGACCAAGCAAACGTAATAAATTTACACTTCATCCACCCTGTACTTTTGAAAGCAATTTCATTATCCGAAATACTACATGCTAACATGTTCTTTTCATAATCTATAGACCATGTTCATCGTCATCAATTAGGCCAATTCTTCAAACAGCGTACTCTTGGACATTACAGAAAGTTGCCTGTAGTGAGATGGATAGTATGTCTACCTCTCTAAAATTTGATATAAGTGTGAGTGAGGCGGACCAGGACCAATAGTGATCAGATTCATTTTTATGAAAAACGGCGAAAATCGTGATCCAAAAATTAAGGACCACGTTCATTTTAGAAAAATCGGTATATTTAACATAATTTTACACTGTGCAAGAAAAATTCATGAGGTTCCCGTACGTGCACTCCATGGAAACCCCCTCGGTCCTCCTCAATGTCATACTCCGTAAAACTTATACATACCATGGATGAAAATCATAAATATGTTATTATTTGTAGGTGTCATTTTTCAAACAGTTCTATGGATCGGTAACCAAATCAGATTACATTGCACTGCGACAAGGATTCATAAAGGTAAACAGATCCCGTCTTTACTGCTTATGATATTTCTAAGTCCCTTCTGACATAATTTTGTTTTTGCTCCATAGGAACATTGTCCAGGGAGCCCAAAGTTTAATTTCCACAATTACATGTTACGAACATTGGAAGATGATTTCAAAACAATTGTTGGCATAAGGTTTTATAGCATTTTGTATTCTGAGTAAATACATATATTAAGGGTATTTTACAATTTTATCATGTTCACTGTTGATTTTTTTCTACCAGTTGGTACTTGTGGCTATTTGTTGTCGTCTTTTTGCTTCTCAACATTAGTGGTAAGTATCATGAATGTCATCATATTATAGACTTGTAGAGTTGATTAATTGTATTAAGTTATAAAATAATGATTTGTGTATGAAATGCAGGTTGGTACACATACTTTTGGTTGTCGTTTTTGCCACTCACTGTAAGTTTGAAATGTAGAATTCCTAAAGATCATCAAACATCAACGGCATTAGGTTATGAAATTTATCAACTTAGTGATTAACATTTCAGCTTCTACTTCTTGTGGGTGCCCATCTCGAGCACATCATTACACGCTTGGCAAGAGATGTTGTCGAGAGTGGCGCAGAGGCAGTAAAACCTTCTGATGATAATTTCTGGTGCAATAACCCTAAAATTATCCTTTTTTTGATTCATTTCATCTTGTTTCAAAACTCTTTTGAGATTGCCTTCTTTTTCTGGGTTTGGGTAAGTAATTGATCATGTGAAATAGGAATATATTTTTTCCTTTATTATTCCAAAGAATTTCCATAATGATGTGTATAATCTATCTTGTGGTAAATTTTGTATAGACTACGTATGGATTTGACTCGTGTGTGATGGAGAAAGTGGGCTACATAGTCACCAAACTTGTTCTTGGGTAAGTTTTCATCAAGACAATTTATTTTTCTCTGTTAATATGTAAATCTTTCTAAAAGAGTTTTGAGCAATGAGAATTTAGGTAGTATAAATTGTTTGGTCTTTGTTACAAGGTAGTTTTAAGCAATGAGAATTTAAGTAAAAAAAACTGTTTGGTATGATTGATTATGTACTAATGTAATAAGGTTTTTGTTCAAGACTACATTCTTTGCTTAAGAACAAAATACTTACTTTACCAAATTATAAATATCTGCAGGGCAATTGTTCAAGTGCTTTGCAGTTATAGCACTTTACCTTTGTATGCCATTGTATCTCAGGTATACTTATACATACTAATTTTACTCTTCATTTCAATCTATGAAAAAACAGAATTTGCATGTGACTAATTACAATTATAATGCCTTGCAGATGGGCAGCATGTTTAAACCGACTGTATTTGCTCAGTTTCCACGTGACCTGATTACCGATTGGGCAGATGACAGGAGAGAAGACAGGAGCAGGCAACCAGACTCAATATCGGGTGCAAGTAGTCACTCCAACAGAATACAAAATCAACAACAAGTGAGCGATGAAAGAATAACTATCAATCAAGGAATCACAACCTCAGTGCTAGAGCTATCAAGTCCTACTCCTATTTCAGAAGTATAACTACCCATATGTAACATGCACATACTATAAGGTCATTACTAAAACTATGCGTCTCCTTATTGTAAATTTACTAGTGCTGAGGAAAAAACTATTTTTAAAAAAAAATTTGTACATGGCAAACTTGATGAGAAAGTATATAACTGATGCAATCTCCTCCTAATTAACAATGGGAAGAAGTTTTATGTGCTTTGAGTTACTTGAAGAGTAATCTAGGAACCCTATCCTACTATCCTAGGCTATCGCATGAGTTCTTCCTCCTTCCTCCCAAAATATCAATAAAATGTCATTACCTATCTTGTTTTATCCTCCTTCCCCCGCAATCGATAGCTAGTCACCCATGGGCTTTTTTTTTTTTTAACCATGATTTTTCAAGTTCAAGTGTTTTAATTATCTCGCTCATATCAGATGCACCAACATTTTTCTGGATCCCCATAATTATCTCGCTCATATCGCAACCATCAAAAGTATCGTCCAACTATCCACCACTATCGCACATCTTATACTAATGACATACATCTTCTAAAATTGGAGAAAAAGTATGCCAAAATGGAGCTCAAATGAAGGAGCCGGATGTGTGTGTTTATATGATACGTAGTATAAGTTATAGCTTTAAAAAACCAGTCGTTTCTGGCAATTTTCCATACGGGGAGGAAAATGTGTGTGTTGAGAGTGAAAATGGTACAAAGTAAATCTTTGATACTTTTTTTTGATTAAGCTTATTCAAGGACAATATTGTCATGGTTTGTTATATCGCGATTAGTAGGAGACCAAAGAAACAATGTGTAGTATCTCCCCTCTCACCACAAGCAAAGTATCAGTCCATGGCTATCATAAAATATAAACTAACATGGCTCAACTCTTTTCGTATTCACAACACAGCTTTTGTATCGCTATGATAAAGTTGTTTATATAATCTTGGTTTGAATGAAGGCACTATGCATACTAAGAATGACAGCTATTGTGTACTTATGTATTGTTTGGAGCCGTTATCTATTTTTCACAATCGAAATGTTCCACTTTTGAAATGAAAGATCAACTCTTCGAAGGGAAAAGCTCAAGTTTCATTTGAATTTCTCAAAAAGTCTTTATTCCAAAGGCTTTGTGTATGAAATGCACATTGGTACTTCTAGTCGAATGGGGAAAACAGAAATATACTTAAGATGGCTAAAATAAAAAGGTCAAACATGTCAGAATGAATTCAAAATGCACGAAACTTCTTAATGTTGTTTTTTGAAAGTACATTACGTAACTTTATTAATACTAAGGTAGGGGCATCTGGCTCCACTTTCAGCGACAAGGCAATCTTGAAAGAGGATTTGCCAGCGGCAAACCATCCTCATGTAGTCATGTATTGGGGGTATTTTTGAAGGAGATAAATTGAGGGATTGAGAGAGTGTTGCTAACTCGTTTGGGAAGGTAATGAAAAGGGAGTAAGCGACGTCTTGCTAATGTGGAGGGGAAGGTAGGAAAAGGGAGTAAGCGGACATCGTGCTAATGTGGAGTTCTGGCAAACCTGGCAAGGAGGTTTGCACGCCCTCTGCCCTAATTGTTTGTGGGCCAACGTCCGTCTAATGCTAAATGTTTTAACTTATTTACTTGTTACCCGCTCAACCCGCCCATTTTTCTACAACACAATATAATTGAAAAATACAAATTTAACCACCCTAAGAAACATTTAACAGGCACACCCAAAGACATAAAGGAATGAGCATGCGACACATAGAGGTGCATAACAATTTTGAAAACTCTCAGCTATGGTATTCGCTATTCTTATTTTGCGTCTGAAATTGCTTAATTACAAGTGGTTAGCAATCTAAAGAAATTCTCGAGTGATATCTAATTTACACTAGCAAACTATGTTGCATATAAGCTATGACGAATGTGATTGTAAGCTAAGACGCTTTTGTCTCTCGAGCGGAAGTTTTTCAAGTTGAATATTACCATTCTCAGACTCCAAAACATCTCCAATGTTCTCTTCGTCTTCAAGATCTTTTAGAGCTTTTTTAGCATAAACTGTAAAACCTACAGTCATAGCTATTGCAATGACTAACGATATACCGTTGTATATAATTTCCACTGGAGTTAATTGGTGGTTTCTGTACTGAACATCTGCAAATGTCCTTATTAGCCGCCCACTGCGCAAATATATAAACGATAAGTCAAGAGAAGTGCGGTAAAACTTGAGAGATTACAGAGTTAACCGTATAAAAAGATATCCATCCTTGTAATCACCCCTATAAAAGCCCTAAAAATTCTGAAAAAAATGATGATTTCCAAAGATACCACGTCATCTGCCAGTCAGCATTTATGTTGACATAGCAACGCTATAACTTAAATCAAATTTTTTGAAAGTTAAGGTTTAAAAGGGTTGAAACCAAAGATGGCTTAGAAGATTGAATCAAATTTGGTTTTTTTTTATGTGATGAGCTATTAAACAACTGCACAAAATAGACAAGTAGCAGAAATCGAGTAGAACCTATAGATATAAATGAAGGCTTCTGGAATCATTCCTGCAATCGATCCACACAAATAAGGCCAGAATCTCATATTTGTCACTACTATCGCATAGTTGAATATTGTGTACGGAAATGGTGAAATCCTAAAGAGTGCAACAACCCGGAATTGCTGGAACCCATTTCCTTCCCCGGCCAATCTAATCATTGCAGCTGTCTGTGGCCATTTCTTTAACCATTGCTGCAAATAACATAAGAAATTGAAAGAATGGGTTATAGATTTATAGAGAATGGATGAAATAAATAAATCACAAAAGTAATCAACAGTTTCCGATCTCTTTTAGCCTATTATACAAAGATCAAGGTGCATTTTAGACGTGTAAAAGTATGAAGGAAGATGTTCCACAATAACTCAGCTCTGAAGGAGTATCAGCTTAATGGGGATGTTTGGATGCGTATTTTATGAAGTGATTATATGATATTAACTAATCCGATCTAGAAAATCATATGTAATGACACCATTTCATGTTAATTAAAAGATTTTAGTACAAAATGAAACATTTCGTAAATTGGTTGTACTTAACTGTTTAGCCTTTTTGGACTGAGATGTGGGATCCACTATCATCCGTTGTACTTAACTATTTTTTTTTTAAATAATACATTTTACCGGGGTAGTTACCCTTTTAACCCAAAAAAAAAAAAAAAAAAAAAAAAAAAAAAAAAAAAAAAAAAATTACTCTTAGATAAACAGTTTTGTTGCAGCATGAATAATAAAACCTGTTCATCCAAACATTAAGATCTGATCAAGATAATCATTTCCAGAACACCAACCCAAACACCCTCATAACATGTTGCTGTAAGTTTCATCATATTTTATTATTTTATATAAATAAAAAACTCACATGGATGCGATCACGGAAGAGCAGACCAATGAGATATGGCAAAATCATCCCGATGGTTGTCCCAACCATGATTATTACAAACCCAAGACCATAACCAAATATCATCCCCGCAAGCCACATGGATGGACCAGAAGGAATTAGCAATACAGGAAAAAATGCCAAAGAGGCCACAAGAATTAGTGCAAGAACTGGACGCCCAAAGGCAGTGGCCTCCCATTGCAACATTGGTAGAAGAACCTGCAACAATATCACAAAACCAAACATTTTTAACATGCATATTACAATCACAGAAAGAGAATATCTATGTATGCGTTTCCTTTTCAACACCATACAAAGACTTCCTCCCACATGGGGTGTTGCTAATATCATATAGAATGCCAATGAGCAAAAAAAAGGCCAGGCAGCTTAAGTAACAGGTCAAAATGAGTAAATTTTCATACGGGTCAGTTGGGTCTACGTTGACCCACTGCAACTTTGTTGTCCCCTTTTTTCATGAACATCATACATAGCTAACGTATGAAGTACGATTTAAAATCTAAACACTAGTGAAATAACAATCTACTGTTTTTATATAAAAATTAAGAAAGCTGTAAACATTTGAAAACACATTGGGCTATTTTCAACCTATTTCATTTCCGGTTGAGTTCAAAAATCATATACCAATTTGATTCGTTGGAGCTAAATGATAACCAGATCAGCCCATTTATAAGTAATTTAGACACCCCTATAATCTACCATATCTTTTACTTCTGATTTTATCCCTGC
Organism: Artemisia argyi; assembly: GCA_030686995.1. Lineage (NCBI taxonomy): Eukaryota > Viridiplantae > Streptophyta > Magnoliopsida > Asterales > Asteraceae > Artemisia > Artemisia argyi. The sequence continues at coordinate 88,241,359 of CM060676.1, forward strand.
TTTAGTTCTAACACGCTGTATGGCAGTATGCTCATTGTAGGTTACTGAGTTATGAAGGGTGGCTTCTAACAATGAATGCCCAATATTACTTCTCAATTTACATCCTTAATCTATTTCTGATTCTCTTGTATTTAATCCTCTAAAGTTACAGCATTTAAGCTTTCGCAAGGGAAAAATACCTTAATATTACTTGGCAGCAGGGTAAAGAACTACTGGATAAAAGAATCTATAGTTATAACTAGATCATCCACTAAAATAACAACAGAAACATTTTATATCGAGAGCATGATATCTCACCTACTGCTAAAGAGAAATATGTTTAGGAGGCTTGAATATGTGCCTAACCTAGTGCCTAAAAACGTGCGCCACTGTTTTATGGTTTGTGAAGAAGTGGGTCACCTAGCTGCAACCAACACAACGGTATAACGCTAAAATAACAATAGCAACGTGATTATATAAAGTGATACAACACATAACACATAAAAAATACTGGCATGATTACAAATCATGTGCGTGATGATTTTTGAAAGGCCATTATTATGATGAATATAAAGCTTAATATCGATATATGCATTGAGTATTTACCAGAACCCATTCACCAGTATTAATGAAAAAATGTTAGCCCGACAAAATGATGGAAAATGCTATGAGAGATGAAGTGAGACATACCTTCTCAAACATAAACGGAACACCCCATTTCAAAAAAACAGCCGAAACTACAATAGCTACAATGGTCAGTATGACAGTCTTGATCCACCATTTCAAGGACCGATGATTACTCCTTTCTATTTGAGGTTCGGCTTCCACCGTGATTCTTTCATTAGATATAACCAACCTCACATGTTCACCATCTGCTTGAGGTGACATATTTGCTAATAATTCCACGATCTCTATCAAACACAATACACTTTATCAGCATACGATAAATAACCACTAACTTCAGATTCTGTTACACGCACATAACTACTTCTCGAAAGTGTTTTACTCAAACCTCTTATATACCGATATTCAGAAAGTTAGTATGTTACTAAAAAATATTACAAAAGGTTTTCACCTAAGTAGTTATAGTTATTATTGGAAAAGGACCCGGTAACGCAACCCATAAATTAAACACACATGTTGCAGAAAATCATCATAACTTTTACTTGCTTGCTTACATATTAAGTTAGATTATAAAAGTAGTTAAACCTAAAATTATAAATAAATAAAAAGTGTTACTACTTCTAAAATCATACCTAAATTAGTACTATTAGGTATCAGGTACTCCAACAAAAAAAATGACTTCTTAAGCTTAAATCAATTAAAGCTTATTAGCTTAATAGATGATAGATCAAAAATACACACAACCAAAAGTAACACCATAAGAACAAAAAACAATTAAAAGGGTTTTAAGAAAACATACAAAGATGTCACTGGCAGCAATTTCTGTAAGGTTTCTCTATCTAGAAAACACCTTTTTTGTATTGTTTCTCTCTCTAGAAATTGAAATTGGTGAAGAGGGTTTTGGGGTTTGATTTTTAATTAAAATAAACGTGTGATGAAAAAGTAAGTTGAATAGAATAGAGGTGGCAGCCAAAGCCACTCTAATCTATACAAAGCTTTTAAGTTTAGTTGTTTAGAAGGGTTAGTTTTGAATTTTGAATTTTATTGATTATATCGTCACCAAAGTGGAAATTTACACCAGGACGCCATCTATGAAGAAGCATAAAAGAATATTTGCCACGCTTTCATTTTTTATTTTTTATTTTTAATGATATTAGTCAATTTTGATAAAACCTACAGTAATTAAGATATGGTTGATTCTTTTCGAATTGCATAACCTTTACGGTACACGTACGTGTTGAACAAGTGGTCCTCAAATTAATCACATTCACGCGTCGTATCATCATTTAACACATTTAAACTCGGTGTCAAACAGATAAAGTAATTTATACATGCTGCCTTCACCACCAAGCCATATCAAAAAGAGGTGGATTGCGCATAAGAAATAGGTGTTGTAATGGGTAAACCACCAACTATTACTTCTAGTCTAAGGGACTGTTTGTTTAATTTTTTCATTAAATTATGTTAATTAACAGATGACTTAATGCAAACAACATCAGTTTTATTACTTAATTTTTTCGGTTATCTTTCCCTATTAAGTCACAAACAAACAGTTTTCATATGACTTAATTAATTCAGTTTTTTTCATATTAAGTCAATTATGTCGCAATCAAACACCCCTTAAGAAACTTCTTAATAGCATCTAACAAGTTTGGGTAGAAAATGCGTTAATTTTTTTCCCCTATCACTAAAAGGTGGTGCTTAGAGCGTTTGTTTCTTTCTTTTAGTCGGTAAGAGCATCCGGTATCATGACATTTGAGGTGAGTCAAAGCTTAACATTTTTGAGTTAAGGGGAAGTCATGATACCGCCATAGTGAGTTAAGGTCAAGCATTAACCATTGAGTTAACCCTTTAACATGCGTTAAAGGCAACATTCAAAAAATAAATAAATAAATAAGTAAATAAATAAAATTATTCATGCCCCCTAGATGAAGGGGTGTTTTTGTAAATTGTTGTTGAGTCATGGTTGAGTTACGATAAGTTTTTTTTTTTTTTTTTTTTTTTTTTTTTTTTTTTTTTTTTTTGTTAAAATGTTAAAACTAATGTGACGCTAATGTAATATTGAGTTAACGTTTAACTCAAAGGCATAATACCGCATGCTCTAAGAGGCAAAGCCTTCTAATGTGAAAATGATGTCTTGTCACATGATTTGACTTTTTCTATTTATCATGTTTCTTTTCATATGGTTGCTTATAACTTTTTTTTTTTTTTTTTTTTTTTTTTTTTTTTTTTTTTTCTAATTTTCATTTCATATTGAAATGAGTTAAAATAAAATCACCGTATATTATTTTGTTAAATAAAAAATATACAATATGTCAATAATTAGGGTGGCGATTCGTGTTGTGATCGTATTAACATGTTCGGTTGGCCGATTCATGTATCTAAACCATAAACCGACCTATTTAGTTAATTGTGTCAACCACCCATTTAGCCTCAATCTTAACCCATTTATTATTGTGATGGCAAATCAAATATAAAATATCTAAAACAACAAACACAACCTAAGGGTGTGTTTGATACACACTTAATGGGATAATTAAGCATAGATTTATGAATCGGTCAGAGAGAAAGGTGTTCGGTAGAAAATTAGAACGTGCTGCATGGCTCAACTTTGCTCTGGATGAAATGCCGTTTAAATGTTGTCCTATCATTCAGCGCCACCAAGGCACCAACTATTCGAACTTTCTTTCTCCACATAATAACTTTAGTAGGTGGGTAAATATTTTATTAGATGTTAAATAACAATTTCTAAAAAGAATATATATGTATTGCATAAATCTTTGTGAAAGTTATTTTTTCTTAGAAAAAGAACATATAACACACATGTAAAAATAACATGACCATCAAATGTCGTTAATTCTCATTGTTAATTTATATTATGAATTGCATCATCTCTAAAACATTATATATATATATATATATATATATATATATATATATATATATATATATATATATATATATATATATATAGGCTTTATTTTCAGAACCCTGTTAAGTGCGGGAACTGCGAGAACTCCAATTTTGCATTAGAAAACATGCATGTTCATATAAAACATGTATGTTTTCTTACATATACCTTAATAAACATGTCTGCATATTAAGTAGCATGTAAGAAAACATACATGTTTTATATGAACATGAATGTTTTCTAATGTATAATTGGAGTTCTCGCAGTTCCTGCACTTAACAGGGTTCTAAAAATAAAACCATTTTGCATTGATCTATTGCACTTAACAGGTTTTTATATGAACATGTATGTTATGCATGTATGTGTATTAAGGTGTATATAAGAAAACATACATGTTTTATATGAATATGCATGTTTTCTAATGCAAAATTGGAGTTCTCGCAGTTCCCGCATTTAAAAGGGTTCTGAAAATATATATATATATATATATATATATATATATATATATATATATATATATATATATATATATATATATATATATATATATATATATATATATATATATATATATATAGTTTAAGCGTCGAATCATCTAAAAATGTTAAAATTAATTAATAATTCTTCACATATAGAATTATAGGCCATTATTCGGAGAAGTTATCAAACAGTCGTTTTCACTCAGAATTACTTTCATTCTTGATCATTCAGCATTTTGATTCATTCAGTGCTAAATCATAATATTTTATCAAACAGCCCCTAAGCTTGGCCCAAAGCGTGTTTGTTCACGTTCGACCATAAAAACCACATTCTAAAAAATTGTGTACGTATACCTTTTCGTACATGATGTATACCTACTTACCTAGAAAGATATGATGCCTAGAAAGATATTAATTACTCTTTGGATAAGTGGACTGGACTATTGTTGTGACATAATTCGATTGGGTTTTGATATATATTAGGTAGTATATGCTTAATGGGCTAATATACACGCCCCTTCCTCCTAGCTCTAGCTATCCAAGTCCCATATTCAGTTGAATCAGATCTAGCAGCCACCACTCATAGACTTGTCCTCTCTTCAGACGTGAATCTTGATAACCTTTTTGTTCTCACAAAACTTGATAGGGTTGTTTCAACTTTCAACAACTTATAACTTTATAAGTTATAACAGTTCAATTTTGAGATAATAGCAAATTCAAATATTCTGAAAACAGTTCAATTTAGTTCCTAATTTTTTTTAAAATCCAATATACAAATCCTGATAACTAACTTTTTTATTAAAAAAAAAAAAAAAAAAAAAAAAACTCACTTTTTTTCTTATCATTTTGTTAAGATTAAATATCTTACAAACCGTTAATAGTTACACGAAAATAATAATACAATCACGACGACAATTAAATCATCTTTCTACATATGAGCATTTCTATATACTTTCGACGAACTTTTTTTCTGACTTTGTTTTATAGTGTTGAAATTTACGACGGAAAAAATCATATATGATTTGTTATTTTAATATGAAATATGATTTTATGAAATCATATGTGGTTTGTGAAATTACATGTGATTTCTAAAATAAAAAATTACATGAAATTTTTTTTGACGTAAATTTTAACACTAAAAAAACTCAGAAAAAAATAAAATTCGTCGAAATTATATCCAATTGCCCATATACTGAAAGTTCTTATTACGATAGTATATTTTTTGTCGCTTAACGATTTATTGTTTGTAAGATATTTTATTTAAAAAAAATAAAAAATGTATCTTTTTGGTTCTAATAAAAAATAAGTGACTGGCAATTTGTATATTTAGAGAATTTGAAATGTATATTAAAAGAGACGTGATTTGCACACTTCCGTAATTGATTGGTACACTCAAATTATTAGTGTCTTGACATTTATACTCTCACTTTATTTTTACTTATTTTCATCTTGTAAGATTATAAACGTCAAAACATTTATAATTTGAATGTGCTAATCAATTATAAGAGCGTGCAAATCGTCTCCCATATTAAAATCAACTCTAAATATACTTTTTAGTAATCAAGTTCCGATTAGATAATGAATGCAACGTGAGTCTTAAAAAATGTTTGCAAACCACCGTAATACATGCAAAACCAGGTGTTACGCAACAATCTACCAACTTCTAATATTTATTTTTGTTATGGTATGAGTTCTGGACCTTTTCTCTTATTTGTTTTCGACCAAATCCTCCTGCAATTTTCCAACTAATAACGACATCTTCTAAAACTTTACAGTTTGTAATTTCTTTCCCATTAACTTTTTTTAATAACCAGCAAGAAAACTACCGTAAAAATAAAATTTTATTAATGTGCGTTATCCATTACAATAAATTCTGTAACCTTTCAAATTTTACTTTGAATGGATAGGATTCCCCTTAATTTTGTCAATTGTTTGAATATAGTATATCTACTCTCTCCATGCAACACCGTGTATCGGTGGTTGTGTTACGTTGAGCCGTATATGAAGCTGTGCGATGTGTGATATCGCATAGGACTTCAAAATTTTAAAAGCATTAAAATGTACATCATATTATATGTAAGGGGCCTCAAAATTTACTTCTAACAAAAATTTGTTAATGTAATATAATTTTATGTTGTAATATTTGTTAAATTTCTATGATTTTTATTTTAAATAGTTAGTATAATAAATCTATGATCGTCATGATTAGTGACACATAAGATTTTGCACAGGGCATCTGTTAACTTAGTTATGGCACTAATCATCTACAAGCGTAAATATGTTTTTGGTATTCTTGTATTATCATTATACCGTAATTACACATGCGTTAAACATGATTGACCATGTAACACCCCAACCCAACACGGGTCAAAATATCACATTTTGGTGCCAAATCATAACATATAAACGCAAGCGGAAGACTTATCAACATAAAAGTTACAAGGTATTCTATACAAATAATGAAATACTAACTTTAAACAAGATGAGTTCTAAAACTGGAATACAAAATACAAACTAAATCTAAATTAAGCCAAATCCAAGTCTAATCCAGATGTGAATGCGCTTCTAATCATCGGGGTAGTTCACTAACACTCCTATGCACTCTTCACCCAAACCCAACTTCCAACCTAAAACCTGCTGCAGGAAAAGAAATGCGGCTGAGCTTAAAAAGCCCAGTGAACAGATATATACAACAAAAGAACAATCGAAAGATATATAAGTATAAGAAAAAGGGAATCATAAGTTCCTGCTGCAAAAGAATATCATTTGTCAAATGAATAAGAGATCAACGTACAACTGAATGAATATCATAAGTCAATAGAATGAAGAATATGAAGAGTCGAATAGTAATAACCAAACGGAGTGAGAAGTATCATAAGGATGGCATAATGTATCACAAGTCAAAGGGAAACGAAACATCAAAAGATATAAGCATAATCCTAGGATAAATAATAAGCACGTATCAACAAAGGCATGTCTACCATAGCCACTCGATTATACATAGCGAAATATAGGAAAGCCACGAGCCGACCTACCCGAGCCACTCGAATAGGTCTTGAAATTACATAATCACATATCAAAGGGTACGGAGAGGTGAGACCTCTAGGTACCACATGGAGTCGATCACATTCCCAAAGGTGAATGAGGAACAGAGCACGTACAACCATTACACTACAAAATCTTACCAAAACGAAACAAAGCCTAGTATGCATCCATACGCCCACATGCAAAACAAAATCATATATATATATATATATATATATATATATATATATATATATATATATATATATATATCCTGCTCGCACGACAGGTATACAAATATATCAAAATGGCCAAGAGTACTCATATAATATCATATCGAAATGGGGACGCCATGGATCAATCACACCTCCACAGAAAGTGTCATGCCATTGGTGCCTCAATGACATGGCCATGGTGCATCAATGACATGACCATGGTACCTCCATGACTAGTTAGTAAACTAGGGCATAAGAACGAAACGAAACACATCATATCATATCATCATAGCATATCAATCGAATCATATCAAGGTATCATGTTAAACGAATCATATCAAAGGATCCTAACAAAGGATCATATCAAACGAATCATAGCAAAGGATTATATCAAACGAATCATAGCAAAGCATACGAATCAAAATCAAGGAACAAAAAGTCATGACAGAGAACACCTTTACTGAAAAAGGGTAGAATATCCGTACCTTAAACCTCCAACGAAACCAATAACATAAGAATAGGAAGTCACTCCTTCTTCAGCTAATCTACATTAATTAATGATCGACTTAATATTAATAATTTATTTTAAATCAGATTACTCATTTTAGTCGGCTTTCCATTTTTAGTAACTTTCCATTTACAACAGCTCCCCGATTTAGCAAGATTTCTCGAATTAGTAACTTTTCCATATCTAGTAAGTTGCCAAAAATTTATAACTTCGGTTCACAATTATTAAATAATCGACTTAGGGTTCACAAATGGTATTAGGTTAACATATGTCTAAAAGTATCCAGACTAATGTTTCAAAAGTAATTAAAGCCAAAACACATTATTAAGGTTACGCTAAACCAAAACATTAACTTAAGTTGTATTCCAGATTTTTATCACGTTTAGGTTCATTTTCTTATTAATTTAAAGGCATATCAAAAGAGCTCAAATAATTTTGAGACAATTCTCAGGTGTTCCCATATCAGTTAGGTAAGTTCAGCAATGTTTGCAAATTTTATTTCAAAACATAAGTATGTTTTAAAAATTCATCTTTCTAGACCTGCCCAAAAAATTAACTGCACATACATGCAGAAAGTTTGCTTTGGGTTAGCCCATTTATACAATTCATAAAAATCTATGAAAATTCCAGGAAGTCACACATAACCTATATTTAACTCCTGTAAAAGGAGACCTTCTAACACATTATGGTTTGGAAACTAAAAATCAAAAACTCCTACTGATTTCCCGACCTCCAATGGCTTTAAGGCTTTGATATTCGGAAAGTACACATTTTGAACTTAGTTTTAGAGTTAAGAAACCTGTGAAAACCTATGTTGGATTGATATACTCTGACCAAACTACCTTGTAGCTTGTAAGGTTTTTACAATCTTGAATGATTCAAAACAGTTAATATTGAAACACTGATATAACTTTGTAAAGTATGCGGAATTTACTAACACAAAGCTAAAAAGAACTTTGTTTATATTAAAACAACTCTTAAACCTGCTTCTCTAAATACAGGTTCACTAAACAATCCCTAACTTCTCTAAAATCATTTTTGTAAAACTCTAAGACTCTTAGAAAACTTCGTATGACTTCGTCTAAAACTTGTATATCTAATACCATCATAAGGCTCCTTCTATAGATAACCTTAAGTCGGTTTACATTATCTACTTGAATGACAAGTAATTATCCCTAACTAATTCTAGAATATTTATACAATATTACATAATAATCCTTTAATCAATATTGCACTTAAGTCCTTGTTAATCGAAGTACTTTGAATAATCTTCAATAAGTAGCAGTACTTTGACCTTGATTAGCACGTTGACTATTAAGTAGTACTTTGACATAGCAGTACTTTGACTTTCCAGCAGTACTTAGATCTTCATATCCCAACAATCCTCTCCTAACTTGAACTCCACTTACTTGATTTCAAGTTTCTTTGCTTTCTTTGATCTTCAATATCTTTATCATTCAGGAAGATTGTTTCTTTATCTCTTTTCAATCATGTATGTCAAAGTGCTCTTGATCATCTTATCAGCAACTCAACAACATTTTGACAAAGTGTACATCAAATCTTTTAAAGTTTCATACTGTTCTCATCACTTCCAGATGTGTAACCTTCTGTGAGAGGTGAATCATTGAACTTTTAATGGATTTTGATGTCTCTTTACCAAAGCCATTAACTCTGGAGTAGCCAATGTTTAGGTTAGAATAACCATGGTAAATTGATAACCATATGATTTTTAGCAAATCATCAGCTATCAACGGATTTGAGTAGTCTTTACCAATAGCCGTTTGCTTTTGGACTAGTTAGTTCTTTGATTTCAACCATGGTGAACTAATTACCATAAATGGATTTTCCATAACCTTTACTACAAGCCATTTTTCTTGTGGGCTAGTCAACTCTTCACTTTTACAGATATGGTAAGTTGAAAACCATACAAATTTTTAGTAAATTGTCAACTAAAAACAGATTTGATTATCACATCAGAGTCGTACCCTCATGATAAGTCAAACTCTTTCTTGTATGTTAAACATGGTGGGTTAATTACCATTTGTTGTGCAGTACAAGTACTAACACCATGTTTTATCCTTCAAATCCTTTTGTTTTATCATCTTAAACATCAAAAACTTTTATTTTATTTTACAAAGGACTTATACTGGTTTTATGTAGTAAGCAGTACTTTGGTAAAGTACTGTTTGTCTTGCAGTACTTTGAAAAAAATACTTATTATTCAAAACTGATCATACCAGTACTTGTGCAATATTATTCTTCTGATTTAGTCCACCTGATAAATAGCTTAATCACCATAAAAGCTACTTCAGTTTCATCATTAGCTCCATTCCATGATCCAACATCCTGATCATAAGTTCTCTTATCAGAGGATATCTTCTTTTAGCTAACATGTGAATCATGGTACCATCTTCCATCTCAAGTGAATGAACTCCTGATGACTTAAAAAATCTCCATCTTGTTATCTCCCAGTTTTCTTGATCATTCCACAGAGTATCATTACTTGTTTCTTCTGTTTCCCAGATGGTTATCTGTTAGGAATACAAATATTCCTGTAAAAGTCTCGGTCACCTGATTATTGTAATAGCATTAAGTTAGCTCGTAGTTAGTTTATATATTAGTTAGTTAGTATTAGTTTAAGTAACACCGTGTAAGAAGGACGAGTCTTCACCCACTGTATGCCTGATCCACAGCCCGGGTGTGGGCGTTTATGTTGTAAGTATAAGTACCCCTCTCCACATGTGGAGAGGGTTGGACATTTCACAACCTTAATCTAATATCTCTATTTCTCTCTCAAGGTTCCACTCTCTCTTCTTCTTCTATATCACATTCAACGCCACACAAACCACAAGCAAATCATGTTTCCAACTTGATTAGTATTCTACAATTGGTATCAAGAGCCAAGGTTTCATCTTAGGGCCTTGTAGAATTGGATTTGATGTGGTTTTGTGTAGTTTTGTGAGTTTGTAGTCACTTTCTTGTAAAACATCTTGGTTTGATATTTCTAGTGTTATTAGACATGTTAGTAATGTACTTTTATGATCATTGGTGTTAGTAGAACATTGTGTTTCAGTTGGTTATACCATATCTTTAATCTATTTGAAGTTTGGATTAGTTTTTGGGCGTATTTCATAGTTGCGGTTAAGTCTACTGTTGCATTGCTTGTCTGCGTTTAGTTCCTGATCTCTGTGGTTAGTTTGACTGCGATTACCATTTTGGGAATACAAACAAATCGCAAGGAAAGTGACAGTTTTGGACTTTTGTCTCTGCGTTTAGCTCCTGCGGTTAAGTGGTCTGCGGTTAGTTCATTGTGTTTAGCTCCTGCGGTTAAGTGGTCTGCGGTTAGTTCATTGTGCTTAGATTTCTGCGGTTAAGTGGTTTGCGATTAGTTCCTTGTGGTTAGCCTCACTTGCGGTTTGACTATTCTGCGGTTTGCTTAGTTTGCGGTTGGATTATTCTACAGTTTGCTACATTCTACGGTTAGTGTCTTGCGGTCATCGTTCATTGTGGTTAACTTGTATGAGGTTCATTATTCCTGCGGTTTGGTTAAATTGCGGTTAACTATCCCTACGACTTGTGCACTTCATTGCGAGTATCACCTACTCAGTGGTTTGGTAGTTTCAATTTTGTGATGTCGACATCTTCAGATGACATTCAAGCTGCTAGGTCCGACACCCGACCTCCGATGTTAGACAGAACTGACTATGAATCATGGGCACAAAGGATTCGTCTCTATTGTCTGGGTAAGGAAAATGGAGTCAACATTTTGAAATCTATCGATGAGAGACCCTTTCAAATGGGTACGTACTACTAGAGACACGGTCGCATAAACTGATCAACAACTTGCTGTAGTTGGTCCAGATAGACCTCGCACTTACAATGAGTTGTCGGATGAAGAAAAGAAACGCTATGATGCGGACATCAGAGCATCGAATATTGTCATTCAAGGGCTCCCCAAAGATGTCTACAAACTTATCAACTACAACACTAAAGCCAAGGCTGTCTGGGATAATGTGAAAATGCTTCTTGTGGGGTCTGAGTTAACTAAAGAAGATCGGGAGTCTCAGCTTTACGATGAATTTGAGCATTTCAAAATGAACCCAGGTGAAAGCATCACTGACTATTACGTCAGATTTCACAAGCTGGTCAATGATATGAGAGCCATCAAAATGACAATGCCCAGTATTCAGCTTAATTCCAAATTCGTGTATAACATGGCACCAGAATGGGATAGGTTTGTTACAGCCGTTAAGCTCAACAAAGGTTTCAGGCATACTAATCATGAACAACTCTATGCATATCTCCAACAACATGAGAAACATGCTGCTTATGATCGGTTAATGCGAGAAAAGCTCAATCCGTCAACATCAAATGAATCTCTTGCCTTTGTCTCTAATGTTCAACAACTTACCCAAAATTCAAATGATCAATCTCAACCATTACAACCGTCTTCCAGGTCTACACCAACAAATGGTCAATCATCAACTCCCTCACCATCTGCTTTGAACACACAACTGGATTCTGGGTATTCTCACACTGACATGATGATTGATAATCTCTCCAACCAAGTTTCCTTACTGGTTCAACAGTTCAGGGTTGCACTTCCATCACCTAATAACCAACTTAGGACCTCGTCTAATCCACGTAATCAGGCAGTGATAGAAGATGGTAGGGTGGTGGTGCAGAATGTGCAGGGAAGACTAAACTTCAATCAAAGAAATGCTGGTAGAGAAAATGGGCAGTACAGAGTTAGGAATGCTCTTCAAGTACAAGCTAAGCAGCCTAAGTGTTATAACTGCGGAGGGTTGGGCCATATAGCTAGGAATTGAACTCTCCCAAAGCGTCCTCAAAACTCTGAGTACTTCAAGGACAAGATGTTGTTGATGCAGGCGCAAGAGAATGGGACGGTGTTGGATGAAGAAGCTCTGCTTTTTCTGGCTGGTAATGACGGGAACACGTTTGATGCTGATGTGGATGATCAGCCTGTTCAGGACATGGCTCTTAATGATCCGAATATCTTTCAAGTAGAAGAATGTGATGCATTTGACTCAGATGTAGATGATGAACCTACAGCTCAAACCATCTTCATGGCTAATCTGTCGGCAGCTACATCCTCTCCTCAGCATTCTGATTCCTCCATCACATCTGCTATTTCTGAGGTACCATCTTCACTTAATCCTGATCTGAATACTCTTACAAGTTCACAGGGGGTGTGTGACTCTGTACAACTCAAGAATATTGTCAACACAGACACTACTAATATGGGAAATACCAATAATATCCCATATGAAATGTATGTGAATGACAATAGACTGCCAGTTGTACCAAGTGACACGCCGTCTGTTGATCCTTGTGAACATGAGTTACATGAGCACACGATATACAACCCTCATGATTCCTTGATTACTAGAGTTAACATCCTTAAGGATCAAGTTAATATATATGAACAACGTGCTAAATTTGAGCTTAATGAACGTGAGCAGAAAATGGAATGGCAAATGCATACTTACACATCTGAAAACAATTCCAAACAAGAAACATTGAAAAGGGAGTTAGTTTCTTTAAAAAAAAACAATTGGATCAAACTGTCAAACAAAAACAAGAATTTCAAAAAGGTTTGACTTCAATCAAACTCGAATACAAAGATAAAGAGACTAAACTTCTAAATGATTTCTCAAAACTCAAAATGTTGAAAAATAAATCGGAAGATAAGTTGTACACACAAGGCCAAACCATTCAATCTGTTTAAATGATGCAAAACCATAGGAAACTTAGCGATGAATTTAGTGAACAGGATGCCTCTAAGCCTAAAGCAAAATTCCTTAGAAATGGTATAGGTGCTCAACCTGCATTATATGATGCAAACACTATGCGTGAACCTAACCATGCCCCTCCGGATGTGAGATCCTATGATGAGATTGATGAGGCAGAGGATAGAACTAGGATAAAACTTGTTGAACGATTAAAGGATCCTAAGTGCATTACTAATAATATTGTGTTTCACTATGACTATGCAAATGACAATCATTCAGCCATTTTTGTTCCTCAAAAGAGAATCCTTCCTGACAAAGTTTTTTGGAATATTGACATTGAGAAAATGAAAGCTGAAAGAATTGTGGGTAACACACGCACTATCTTTAGAATTGCTAACCCAACTATTTACCCCCTGAATACACCCAGACACCTTGTACCATTTACTCTTCCCACACAGTGTAATACTCTAATTGGGTTGTATGTTCTTGGTCAATTGTTTAATGACTTTGATAAAACATGTAAAATGAGAATTACACCAACAGGGATTACTGAAGTGGAAAGGGGTTTTGAGCAAACAAAACAATGTTACCTTACTGAAGTCATGCCATTTTTCAAACTTCTAAAAGAACACTTTGAGGGCCTTAACAATACCATTAATGATGATGTGACTCAAATGAAAAAGGTTTTTGATGAAGTGGAAAATGAGAGTAACCAACTAGCTATTGATCTCAAATACAGTGAAATTAACAGGAAAAACATTCTCATTATGAATGAAAACTTGCTGGCTAATTGCATTGCAAAAGATGTGTTTTACACTGTAACTGACTCTGCTTTATCTGCTCGACAATTTCATGAAATGTCGGTCACTTTGAATGTCTTCCAGAATCGTGTAACTGAGCTTGAGGGGGAGAATTACAAACTTAATAAAAAAATTCAAAATAACGACCACGATTACATGGTCAGGAATTTCTCAAAACTAGAAGTTGATAACCTTAACTTACAACTAAAATATCAACATCTAGAAGAAAGCATAAAAATATCAAATGCCAAGACATCTTCGGATGCTCCTGAGTTTGACACATGTTTTGAATTAGCCAAAAAGGATGAAGTAATTAAAGCTCACTCAAACACGATTCGGAAATTGAAGGTCCAAATTGCACAATTAAAGTCGAACAAAAGCGACGTGACCAATACCAATTACCAGAAGTCGATAGATTCTCAAAACTTTCAGAAACAAGGCATTATCAATGAGTTACAACATGAAAATGAGTGGCTTCGTGCTGAAATGTTAAACGCTAAACAACATTAAAAAGAGTTATTTGAGTCTATTAAAATAACACGTGACCAAAACAATGAAAGAGTCACTTCTTTGTTAAACGAAATTGAGAATCTAAAGACTATGGTGAAGGGTAAAATGCCCGTTGTTTCATGTGATCATGCAATTTCCAATGTATATGCTTGTAAGAAATATGCGTGCGATGCTGTGAATGTCTCTCTTCCCCTTAGGAACACTAAGTTAGTTCATAGCAACTATCTTAGATATCTTAAGGATTGTCTGGCTATACTTAGAGTAACCATTGAAGATGAGAGGATACCTAAACCACAAGATGATGTTATTGTTGGTGCTTGCTTCCTCACTAATAGAGCCCAGGAATTATTAGAATATGCTATAGGATCATGCCCCAAGAATGATAACAAGTCGGATAGATCATTTGCGTCGCACTCTAACAGTGGCAACAAACATGTTACATTAGATTATCCCCAAACCATGTCACAATCCACCATCATGATCACCGGTAAACAAGTAGCAACTAATCATACTAATGTTCCCGTCATTGCTTCTACAGGAGTAAAAGGTGTATCTAATGCTAGCAAGTCACAGCCTAGGTGCAATACAAAGAACGATAGGACTTTGCCGGCTAAGAGTACACTTATGAAGGAAGTAGAAGAATCCTCTAGGAACAATAAAGTTATGCTTAATGAAAGGAATCGAGTTGAATCAAACATTTGTGTTAACAATGATGTAATTAATTCGAATTCTGGTGCTATTTGTAAGACTTGTAATGAATGTTTATTTTATGGTAATCATGATGCTCGTGTTGTGTCTTTTCTAAAATCCACTATGAAATCTCCGGTTATGAATGTTTCGAGTGTTAAAAGGGTAAAACAAGTATGGAATAAAACAGGAAAAGTGTTCACTAATGTTGGTTATCAATGGAGACCTACTGGAATGAAATTCACCCTAGGCGAAAAGTGTCCAATGACTAGGATCACTAACTCCAAAGTTGTGCCAATTAAGAAGTGGAGACCTACTGGTAGAATGTTCCCAATAGAAGCACTTAGTACCACTCCTAGTTCTAGTGCATCAAAATGTGAAAATTCCAGTGAGATATCTGTAACATATAATAATCCAATATTTGTGTGTGCTAACCAAACGGACCCCAACTGTTTGTGGGGCTCCAGTTTTTTCAGTTATCCACCATTGTCTAGTTTCAAATGCAGGTCGTACAAATCGTCCTTTGATATTTGGACTCAGGCTGCTCAAAACATATGACTGGAGATCGCTCGCGGCTCAAGAATTTCGTGGATAAGTTTATTGGTACGGTCAGATTTGGGAACAACCATTTTGGATCTATAATGGGTTATGGTGATTACGTCTTTAGAGACAGTGTGATATCCAGAGTTTACTACGTGGAAGGACTTGGGCACAATCTATTTTCTGTTGGTCAATTCTGTGATTCTGATCTTGAAGTTGCTCTCAGAAAGCACACCTGTTTTGTTAGAGAATTAGATGGTGTTGATCTCCTCAAGGGGAGTCGGGGCACTAATCTTTATACCATCTCTATCGAAGACATGCTACGGTCCTCTCCAATTTGCTTGCTTTCTAAAGCCTCCAAGAACAAATCATGGTTGTGGCATCGTCGTTTAAACCATTTGAACTTTGGTACCATCAATGAACTCACACGTAAGGATCTTGTTCGAGGCTTGCCCAGACTTAAGTATGAAAAAGATCATTTGTGTTCAGCATGTCAAATGGGCAAGAGCAAAAAGCACACCCATAAACCCAAGAGTGTCAATTCCATCATGGAACTTCTACATACTCTGCACATGGATCTATGTAGACCAATGAGGATTCAAAGTATCAATGGAAAGAAATATGTGCTTCTTATCGTCGATGATCATTCTCGATTCACGTGGGTAAAATTTCTATGATCAAATGATGAAACTTCGAAAACCATCATCAAACTCATCAAGCAGTTGCAAGTTCGTCTCAACAAAACAGTTAGATTCATTCGTACTGATAATGGAACAGAGTTTGTGAACAAACAACTTACTCAATTTTATGAAGGTGTCGGCATCAGTCATCAAAAGAGCATTCCACGTACTCCTCAACAAAATGGAGTTGTTAAAAGACGCAATCGCACCTTAGTTGAAGCGGTAAGTACTATGCTCATCTTTTCTAAAGCTCTTATGTTTCTTTGGGCTGAGGCAATTGCAACTGCATGTTACACACAGAACCGATCCTTGATACATCCTCTCCACTGCAAGACTCCATATGAACCGGTTCATGGCAGAAAACCAGACCTTTCGTTTCTTCGAGTATTTGGTGCATTGTACTATCCAACTAATGACAGTAAAGACCTTGGGAAGCTCAAGGCCAAGGCCGACATTGGTTTCTTCGTTGGCTATGCTCCAGAGCAAAAGGGGTACTGAATCTACAACAAACGTACCAGAGACATAATGGAAACAATCCACGTTACTTTCGATGAGCTGACTGAGCAACCGGTTCCTGGACAATCAAGTTCTAGACCCGTACCTAACCTTTTGTCTCCTGGACCTATAAGCTCTAGGCTTGTACAGAATCCCACTCCTGCTACTCCTTTTGTACCACCTACAAGTGAAGATTGGAAGAAACTGTTTGACCCTATGTTTGATGAATACTTTGAACCTCAACATGTGGATGCTCCAGAAGCCACAGTGGCTCAACAACTAGCTGGGGTAGCAAATGTCCCAGTTGATAATGATGGGCCATCCAATTCGTTGTCATGGGATCCTGAAGCCCCCACCATCAGTCGCTCAGTTACCACTTCTAATGACCAACCTTCATTTGTACAACGAGTAGCAGCTGTGGATAATCCGTCTGAAGTAAATCCTTTCGCTTCACCTGATAATGAGCCATTTGTCAACATCTTTGTCCCTGAATCGTCAAATGAGGCTACATCCTCCGATGAATCTAACTCGGCTACCTCAGTTCCCTATTCTCAACCCCATGAACACCTTAGGAAATGGACTAATGATCACCCAATTGACAACATTATTGGAAACCCTTCGCGTCCGGTATCTACCCGTAAGCAACTTGCAACCGACGCATTGTGGTGCTTCTTCAATTCTGTCCTCTCTAAAGTTGAACCAAAAGACTTCAAGGATGCAATGTCTAAACACTCATGGTTCACTGCAATGGTGGACGAGATTCATGAGTTTGACCAACTGGATGTGTGGGAATTAGTACCGCCTCCCAAGTGTGCTATGATCATTGCTCTTAAATGGATATTTAAAGTTAAACTTGATGAGCATGGTGACGTATTGAAGAACAAGGCTAGGCTTGTGGCAAAAGGATACCGTCAAGAAGAAGGTATAGAATTTGAAGAATCCTTCGCACCTGTTGCTAGAATTGAAGCCATAAGAATATTTCTCGCAAATGCTGCAAGTCAGAACATGGTGGTTTATCAAATGGATGTCAAGACTGCACTCTTAAATGGCGATCTAAAAGAGGTGGTGTATGTAAGCCAACCCGAAGGTTTTGTGGATCCAGAACGCCCTAATCATGTGTATCGTTTGAAGAAGGCTCTCTATGGGCTTAAGCATGCGCCTAGGGCGTGGTACGACACCTTGTCTAAATTCCTTCTTGCTAACAAATTTTCCAAAGGCGCTGTTGATCCTACACTCTTTACCAGAAAAACGGGCAAAAACCTTCTTCATGTACAAATCTATGTTGATGACATCATATTTGCCTCCTCTGATCCCAAAGAGTGTGATCGTTTCTCCCAAGAGATGAATTCTGAATTCCAGATGTCTATGATGGGTCAAATGTCTTTCTTTCTAGGATTGAAAATATCTCAAAATCCCAATGGCATCTTCATCAATCAATCCAAGTATGCCAATGAAATTTTGAAGAAATTTGGATTCGATTCTTGTGACTCTGTTGATACTCCTATGATTGAAAGATCAAAACTAGATGAAGATGATGTGGGAATCCTGGTCGAACAAACCAAGTATCGAAGCATGATTGGCTCCTTAATGTATCTTACTGCCAGCAGACCAGATCTTCTATTTGCAGTTTGCATGTGTGCTCGGTATCAATCCAAACCCACCAAGAAACATCTGGAAGCTGTCTAGAGAGTCTTTTGGTATCTTAAAGGAACAATCCACATGGGCCTATGGTACCCCAAGGACACTTCTATGGCTCTCACAGCATATTCTGATGCTGACCATGCGGGATGTCAAGACACTCGTCGCAGTACATCTGGGGGTGCTCAGTTTTTGGGTAATAAGCTAGTCAGTTGGTCGTCAAAGAAACAAATGAGTACATCTATCTCCTCTACAGAAGCTGAATACATTGCCATGTCCTCGTGCTGTGCTCAGATCTTATGGATGCGATCTTAACTTTCAGACTATGGCTTCGTATGCAACAAGATTCCCATGTACTGTGACAACAGAAGTGCAATCGCACTCTGCTGCAAAAATGTCCAACACTCAAGGACTAAGCACATTGACATTCGACATCACTTGATCAGGGAGCAAGTTGAGAAAGGAATTGTGGAACTTTACTTCGTGAGGACTGAGTTCCAGCTAGCTGATATCTTCACCAAAGCACTTTCTAGGGACCGATTCCAATTCATCCTCCCACGCCTTGTTATGAAGAGTCTCACGCCTGAGGATCTCATAAGTCTTCAGGAAGATCAGGAGGAGTAAAGGGATTGCTTCACATATCCTTTGTACATAATATTAACACAAAAAGAAAATAGAAAATTATAAAACCTATAAAAACCATAAAAAGTCTGAAAAATCACATAAAATACAAAAATATTCTTCTCACGACATGTATCTTGTGTAATCAATATTATGTACGATTCTAGAAATGTCATTCAATAATGACACGGAATCATACATATGCTTGAGCAAGACATTTTTTTTTTCGGTTTCAAATAAAGTTTTTTTTCTAAAACATGTCGTTTCTCAAAACATTCTTCAAAATATGGCTTGTAGTCATTTCAGGCTGCAACCCGGACTTCAAAATTATGGCTTGTTATTACTTCAGATAGCAACCCGGTTTTCAAAATGAGGAAAACACGTCGCCAAAAAGACGGTTGTTCCTAACAAAGGGTGCCGTTCATCCGAGCGTGAATTACTTTACATTCATGCACCCTCGATCTAATGTACGCTTCAGTGCATTATTTCTTGATAAAGAAGAGAAATCTTTGTTTTATCGCCAAATACTTTCCCTTCTATGATTTTTCCGGAAAGTGTTTGTGCAAAACTTGGTGGTACCATGAAATTTTGAATGACAATCAAATTGAACTCAAAAGTTTGATCAAATTTTCACTCAATCAATGACGTTAATAGTTTATGAAAATATCTCAGTTTTAACATCCGTCATTGATTGAGGGGGAGAGTGATTTCTCAAGATTTTATGTATCATCAAAAACTCCCCACACTTTGTACTAAACCTTGCAATAAAACGATTTGTGATAGTTATGTGTCAGAATAAGAACATTTTAAAAAGAGTTTTTGTTAAAACTTCAAATCTGACACATAACAACTTCCCTCACAGATTGAGGGGGAGCAAGAAAAAGTTCCTTTTATCAGAAAATATTAAAACTGACCGCATTTCTCTCCCAAACGTTTTCTAACTTATTTAAATCAATTGGGATCCAAAATCTCAAAAGATTTGAAATTTTTTGATCGGGGGAGAGAATGTGATTTAAATATGGAATCTGATAATCAAAAGTGATCTTTTGACTCAATAAATAGGCTCCCACATATGTGCTAAACACTTTCGAATATCGATGCACATATTGAGGGGGAGCAAAGGCGTTTGTGGAAGTAATACCAAAGACCGACCATTTATTTTTATGCATGGAGTTATAAGGTTGGTTAAGGTTAGGTATGAATTCCCATGATCCACCAGAACCGGAAGGATCTTCCCAGGGACAATCCATAGATAGATTAGAAGTCCTTAGGAATGATTGAAAAAAAGGAGTAAAGTGAGAAAGGGAAGAGTGCGGACTGAGATAGAGCTAGGACTGGAACAAACCCAACAAGGTTCTAGTGGTGAAGTCTCGGTAAGCACTGAAGGGGTTGAAGAATGAAAAAGAAATGAAATGAGAAAGGGTGAAAAGAAATAGCCCTCCATATATTCAACCTTAGGGCAGAAACCGGGTTCAATTCATAATCTACTAGTGGTTACTAAGGTAACACTAGTATTGAAGACAAGACGTCATGGATCCAGTGACCCACTGCACTAAACTTCCCAACCACTCAAGTTCTCTTAAAAGAGCTTGTTTCATTCTCATGGGGAACCCTGTGCAATGTATCGACCGCTCATTGCGAGCCATGTTGATACCTAAACAGGAGACGCCTCCCCATTCTCCAGGAGCGGATCAAAACGCACTATTAAGTCTAGAGCCATGAGATCATCCATAAATCTCGATTAGGACACATTCCAAATATGCTTATTGTTTCACACAATGTGGAAAGTAAGATAAAATATTTAGAGTCCTACGCATTATCCTTGTGGTATTTCCAGAACATCCGAGTGATATGAAAATATTCACAATGAAGATGGAAATCCTTCTAGAGCGAACCTCTCTCAAGCTCTTGGTAGGTGACATGTGAGATCCATCTTGGATCAATGATCAAGTGACAACTAGAAAACAATAATGGTGCAAATCAAAATTGAATCAAACTTGTTCCAGGATATGGATTGACGGATACTTTTGCTAAAACCCGTCAATGTGCTCACAAACTAATTTTTCGAGCACATTGATTGTGTAATATCTTTCAAACAAAAGTATTTGTGATGGAAATGTGATTCAAAGTATAAAACTCTCGTCGTGTCTCAAAAACGTTTATCATAGGACACGCGTGTGAGTTCTATTAATCTATTTCTCATCAATCCGTGAATATTTATTCACCGATTCACTCTATCGTGCTGTCTGCTTTGAGACATTCCGGTATGAGAACATGCTAAGTATGAAGATTCCAAAGTGGATTCTTTGGAAAATTCATTACTACAAGCTGGAAATTCCTGTCAAGGAGAGTCTTCTTTAAAAGAGACACTACCTGATCACAGGTCGGTTTTCACAAAACTGGAGGGTAGTCTGTCCTCGCAGAACGAATGACAAAGCCATGTTCGTTCTCTATCTTTATTGCTAACTGTTTTATTTCAGAGACACATATAAAGATGGTGTTGATGGCTCCAGTTTCCAGGTGAATCGGGTCAATCCATACCTCATGCTCACACATCCTTCACACTATCAATGAAGATGAGAGACTTGCTACAACAAATGTTGAGAGACTACCAACAACGTTTCCGCAACTCTGATGAAAAAGTCTCCTGATCCACAACTCAAATGCAAAGTCTCCAGATACAGAAGGGTGTGAGCATGATGGTCCTTAAGTCACTACATCACATGAAGGCAATACAACTATGGATGAGCTTGGAGATTTACTTTGGCTGATGATCTCAAAGAAGCTCAAAGATCGCACATCACAAAGGAATTCAAATCACAAGTTCGCTTGCTTGAAGTACAAAGTATGTAGAAAAGTGAAGAATCAGATCCTACGAGCTACAGAGACGAAAGAATGCTTAAAGACCAAAGAACTTAATTTCAAAGGTGACCTCGCTTAGGGGGAGATTGTTGGGAATACAAATATTCCTGTAAAAGTCTCGGTCACCTGATTATTGTAATAGCATTAAGTTAGCTCGTAGTTAGTTTATATATTAGTTAGTTAGTATTAGTTTAAGTAACACCGTGGAAGAAGGACGGGTCTTCACCCACTGTATGCTTGATCCATAGCCCGGGTGTGGGCGTTTATATTGTAAGTATAAGTACCCCTCTCCACATGTGGAGAGGGTTGGACCTTTCACAACCTTAATCTAATATCTCTATTTCTCTCTCAAGGTTCCACTCTCTCTTCTTCTTCTATATCACATTCAACAACACACAAACCACAAGTAAATCATCTTTCCAACTTGATTAGTATTCTACAATTGGTATCAAGAGCCAAGGTTTCATCTTAGGGCCTTGTAGAATTGGATTTGATGTGGTTTTGTGTAGTTTTGTGAGTTTGTAGTCAGTTTCTTGTAAAACATCTTGGTTTGATATTTCTAGTGTTATTAGACATGTTAGTGATGTACTTTTATGATCATTGGTGTTAGTAGAACATTGTGTTTCAGTTGGTTATACCATATCTTTAATCTATTTGAAGTTTGGATTAGTTTTTGGGTGTATTTCATAGTTGCGGTTAAGTCTACTGTTGCATTGCTTGTCTGCGTTTAGTTCCTGATCTCTGTGGTTAGTTTGACTGCGATTACCATTTTGGGAATACAAGCAAATCGCAAGGAAAGTGACAGTTTTGGACTTTTGTCTCTGCGTTTAGCTCCTGCGGTTAAGTGGTCTGCGGTTAGTTCATTGTGTTTAGCTCCTGCGGTTAAGTGGTCTGCGGTTAGTTCATTGTGCTTAGATTTCTGCGGTTAAGTGGTTTGTGATTAGTTCCTTGTGGTTAGCCTCACTTGTGGTTTGACTATTCTGCGGTTTGCTTAGTTTGCGGTTGGATTATTCTGCGGTTTGCTACATTCTGCGGTTAGTGTCTTGCAGTCATCATTCATTGTGGTTAACTTGTCTGAGGTTCATTATTCCTGCGGTTTGGTTAAATTGCAGTTAACTATCCCTGCGACTTGTGCACTTCATTGCGAGTATCTCCTACTCAGTGGTTTGGTAGTTTCAATTTTGTGATGTCGACATCTTCAGATGACATTCAAGCTGCTGGGTCCGACAACCGACCTCCGATGTTAGACAGAACTGACTATGAATCATGGGCACAAAGGATTCGTCTCTATTGTCTGGGTAAGGAAAATGGAGTCAACATTTTGAAATCCATCGATGAGAGACCCTTTCAAATGGGTATTACTAGAGACACGGTCGCAGCAACTGATCAACAACCGTCTGTAGTTGGTCCAGATAGACCTTGCATACCAGTACTTTCATCAACAGTACTTTGAACATCAGTACTTTGAATGTGAGTACTTTGAATATTTTGTTCTCCAGCTTCTTGCTCTACAGCTTCTTCTTGAATAATATTCTCATCCTCTTTAACCTTTTTCTCTGGCACAAAATTCAAAGGTACTTCTGAATAATGCCAAAGATGAGCATCTTCTGAATATTGAACTCCAGCATTATCTTTATTCAAATTATAATCTTGATTCCTCCCCAATTTGAAAGATGATGACTTCTTGTGACTCTTCTTGGATTTAGAAGCTTTCTTGGTTGATTTAGACTTTTTCTTTTGATATTGTTTCTTTTATTTCACATAAAGTCTAAAATTCTTCACAAGCGGCCACACAAACCTCTTTAACCTTTTGAAGAATAATGAATAAAAATCTTTTCTTTTGTATGATACATGTAGCCTCCCCTCAATTAATGACTAACTACTAATGCCTCCACTTAAAAATAGCTTAATTATTAACCATATCAATACTCACAACTAAAAAGGTAAATCTTGAAACATCAAAGCCCTTTGTGAGTAGATCTGCTACATTATCATTTGTATGGACTTTAACCACATTGATAAGCCTATGCTCATAGCAATCTCTGATAAAATGATGTCAAATTTGAATGTGCTTTGTTTTGGAGTGATAAACTGGATTCTTCAAAATACAAATTGTACTCTCATTATCAATATTGATAGGAGTGTTCTTGAAGTTGAATCCATAATCCACAAGCTGATTTTGCAACCAAAGTACTTGTGCACAACAACTTGCAGCAGCTACATGCTCTGCTTCTGTGGAAGATGTTACTGCAATTGTTTGCTTTTTGCATTGCCATGAGACTAATCTACTTCCAAGATACTGACAACCTCCAATTGTTGATATTCTGTCATAGTTATCACCAGCATAATCACTATCTGAAAAGGCTTGTAGATGAAAAGGGGACTCCCTAGGATACCACAATCCTAGCTTAGGTTGTTGCCTAAGGTACCTAAAGATCCTTTTGACAGCATTCAAATGTGATACCTTGGGATGAACTTGATGTCTTGCACATAAACAAACAGCAAAAGTAATGTCAGGCCTAGATGTAGTTAAGTACATTAGACATCCAATCATAGACCTGTATAATTTGACATCAACATCTTTTCCATCTTCATCTTTTCCCAAAGGCTTGTTAGCATCAATAGGTGTGGATGCTGGCTTGACAGTTGTGAAGTTGAATCTCTTAAGAATGTCTGCAACATACTTATCTTGACATATAAATATTCCACTGCTTGATTGTTGCACTTGAAGTCCCAAGAAGAATGTTAATTCTCCCATTGAACTCATCTGAAATTCTTTTTGCATAAGATCCTCAAATTCCTTCACCATAGATTGTTTAGTTGCTCCAAAAATAATATCATCTACATAAACTTGGACAAGCATGATATCCTTCTTATCTCTTTTGATAAACAAAATCTTGTCAATAGCACCTCTCCTGTAACCATGTTGCAATAGAAAATTAGAGAGTCTTTCATACCATGCTCTTGGGGCTTGATGTAGGCCAGGATGTTGTTTAACATAAACTTAATGTTTGGCTTCTTTCCCATGAGTAACTCATAAGGTGTCTTCATTTGAGGTTTTGTCACTGATACTCTATTTAGCACATAACAAGCAGCACTTACAACTTCAGCCCAAAATGGAACAGGTAATTGGGAGTCTGCAAGCATTGTCCTGGCTACTTCTATCAAAGTTCTGTTCTTCCTTTCTGTAACTCCATTCTGCTGAGGAGTTCTAGCAATACTGAATTCTCTTTTAATCCCTTTCTTAGCACAAAATTCATCCATAAGCTGATTTTTGAATTCAGCCCCATTATCACATCTAATGCCTCTAACTTTGAGTCTTAACTAATTTTCAAGTGCTATTATAAGATCATGAATAGCATCAAAAGTTTCATCTTTGAATCCCAAGAAAAAGACCCAACTAAATCTGCTACAATCATCTGTTATAACCAAACAGTACTTCTTCTTGTTTAAGCTAACAACTGAAACAGGTCCAAACAGATCCATATGCAGCAACTCCAAAGGCTCCCTAATAGTTCTTTCTTCAGTCTTTTTACATGAAGCCTTGTATTGTTTACCCTTCTTGCAAGCCAGACATGAATGATCAAGTTTGAATGTTTTAGAAGGTAAACCTCTAACTAAATTTCCTTTGACCAGCTTATTGATGTTTTTGAAATTCACATGCCCTAATCTTCTGTGCCATTGATGTGCTTCCTCCATTGTTGCCCTTTGTAGGACCTTAGATATACCAACTTTATCACAAATATAGAAGCTTAGAAGAAGAAAGATGGTGACTTGGTGACTTATATGTAATTCGTGTATATGTAGAAAGAGAGATGAAATATGAGAGCTTTGATTACTAAAACACACACAAATACACACACAAGCACACACCTCAAATGAGCCTTTGAGGTGTTTAAATAGTAAGATACATGAGATGCCCTATGGGCTTTCTATGGGCTTGGGCTTGGACTTGGTTACATGGTTGGATAACTAGGCTTATGAAACATAGCATATAACATATTAGCTTGCCAAGTCCAAGGCCCAATGACTAAACTATTACTAATCTTAACAAACGACACAAAGTTACAATATAAGAATGACCATCACTTCATAATATATATTTTTAATGCTAACAATCTCCCCCTAAGGGGTGGTCATTCGAATGATGCTCCACGTGAGTGGGTCTTCCGTGTTCTTTGTCTTCAACTTTGTGTGTTGTTGTAGAATAGACTTTAGTCTTTGTTCCTTCATGCTTTGTGATCTTTGATAACTGATTTTTCATCGTTCGTTGTTCCTTTGTGATGTGGAGTTATCTGCCATTCGTCACTTATGCGTCTGTGGTGGTTGTTTGCCATTCCAACATGCTCATACATCTTTGGACTTTGATATTCATATGCACATAGTTCCCTTTCTTTCACATAGATCTTTGGTCTTTATACTTTGTAGATTCTTCTTTTTGGCGTAGAATCTTTCTTTGAACTTTGTGTTGTATAGATCTTTGAGGGAGCTTTCTTTAACTTCCAGATGTATGTATGAGCATGCGGAATCTGTCGCCATGGAGATGAAGTGTCCCTGCATATAAACAGTTAGCAATAAAACATCCGGTACTTACAGATAAGAATTAGAGATCGTCAACAGCATAGTGTGAAGACTCCTTCTAACCCTTACCAAGGCCGTTCCCATATCAGATACTCTCGAGAGAGCTTACAAGACCTACTAAGTAGCTCAATGACTGGGTGAGTCGCTGGGGATCACTCCACGACTGTAGACCGTTTGAAACCACCGCGAACACTAAGAGTAACCCATAAAGAATTACCGAAGTGACCTGCTGTCAGGGATGTTTGATGTTGACCCTGGCAGGAATTTCCATTCAATCATTGAGAATCACAAAAGTGAATCCTCTCATAAATGTTCTGGCAGATTGCTAAGATCTGCGTAGGACTCTAAAGTTTACATCTGGCGTCCTTAATGATGAACAACCAGTGTAGAGATATTATGTGTTCCTATGAGATCTTTTGATGAATCTCAAGGCTCTAGACTCGATAAGTGCACATTTGGTTTCCTATGCGGAGATTAGGGAGAGGTCTCCTGCTTCAATATCAATCATCTCTAAGAGACAGATCGATAGATTACACCGGTTCCCCGTGAGAATGAAACAAGCTCTTTTAAGAGAACTTGAGTGGTTAAGAAGGTTTAGTGCAGTGCGTCACTGGGTCCATGACGTCTTTGTCTTCAATACCGGTGTCACCTTAGTAACAACCAGTAGCATATGAGTTGAACCCGGTGTCTGCCCTAAGGTTGAACATATGGAGGGCTATTTCTTTTCACCCTTTTTCATAACTTTTCTTTTTAATTCTTCAACCCCTTCTTTCTCCTTTCTCATTTTCTCCTTTTTTCAATCATACCTAAGGACTTCTAATTCTAATCTATTGGATTTGTCCTTGGGTAGATCCCTCCGGCTCTGGCGGATCATAGGACGGTTTTTCTTAACCTTAGTTACCTTATAACTCCATGACTATCCCATTGTTGATCACATGCCATAAAACCTTTTGTGAAAATCTCTCAAAGTGTTTTTGATAATAAAACATATTGTTGTTACCACTTTGAGAGTTTTGCATTTCTTTTGAAGGACTCCCCCTTCACATGTGCTCATGAATTTTTAAGAAATTTGCACATGCGGGAGGAGTTTGCACTTTTTGAATTGATCCACTTTCAGTGAACATGACCGATT
Source organism: Artemisia argyi (assembly GCA_030686995.1). Classification (NCBI taxonomy): domain Eukaryota; kingdom Viridiplantae; phylum Streptophyta; class Magnoliopsida; order Asterales; family Asteraceae; genus Artemisia; species Artemisia argyi. Next base: position 88,269,398 of record CM060676.1, read on the forward strand.
CGAGACACGCTTACATCACTAGTTAGACTAGCTTGAAATTATTACCCGTCCTGGTCAAGTCCAAAGAAAGTCTCTCGATACGGTACATTCTACTCAGACAAGTCCTATTCGAGACACGCTTACATCACTAGTTAGACTAGCTTGAAATTATTACCCGTCCAGGACTAGTCTTTTCGATTACTGACATTTAAGCTTCGTCAATTCATTGGTACTATCTGAGTCGAGCTCTTCTGAGATTCAGCCACAATCTTTAAATATCTTTGATCACATTTTAATCATGTCTTCTCCCCCTCAAAAATAGCATATCGTGATATTTTTGATATCAACTAATTAAGAAAAAAGATTTTGGAGAGAAAGACAGATTTGATTTTGCATGAAATCGGAACATTTTTGTTTTTATGAAATACTCCCCCTCAAAACTTGCATATGTTTTTGAGAAATGTTAAACTTTTTTAAAGTTTAGAGGGAAGGAGTCTTCTTGAAGCAAAATTCAGAAAGAGAAAGAAGTTTCAGATTTGTTGAATTTTGCATCAAGGTTTTTTTTTTGAAAAACAAAGACTTCTCTTTGTTTGAATAGGAATGTCGCACTGAGGCGTACAACAGTGTCCATTTTTAGGATAAGTGCACTTTTTTGATGAAAATCATTTTTGCGTAGCACTTTCCTATCTTTGAAAACTTGAGTTGTGCACTGTAAGGTGTACACAAGTCATTTTGATGATGAGCACCGATTTTGATAGATTTTGAAAATCTTTTTGAAGAATCTTGAAAAGTTGGTGCTCAACATAAAAGAGAATTATTGTTTTTAGGATAAGTGCTCGAGAAATATTTAAAACCTTTGAATTGATTTAAGCACTTTCCTTTCTTTGAAGAACGAGTCCTTAGCTGAAATACTAAGAAGTCGTCATTGAAGCCCGGGTTTCGTACTGAAGTATACGAAAGCCATTGTGAAGAAACTTTTTGAGAAACGACATGTTTTAGAAAAAAAACATTTTAAAGAACTCTCGCTCAAGCATCTGTACATATCCGTATCATTGTTGAATGACATTTCTAGAAACGTACAGAATATCGATTATACAAGAGACATGTCGTGAGAAGAATATTTTTGGATTTTTTGATTTTATAATGTTTTTGGATTTTGGAAAATTTTATATTTTTGTATTTTGTTTTTATTTTTATAAAAGAAAAGGAAAATCAAAAAAAGAAGATTGAAAGAATGATTTTATAGAATTTACAGAATTTGAACCCTCTGAAGAACTGGGTTCTGAGATAGTTGAAGCACCTGCAACCAAAGACGAAGAGGTTTCACAAATAACAGTGTTAGAAGTACATAAAGCATCACTCTTCGGGTGTTGACTATCAACGGTTGTTGTGGTTTCTACTTCCTTATCCTGAAGATTATCACTATTATTTGTCTTGGTGCAACTATCAAAAATCTTCCCTGTGGGAATCCATCTAAGACCAACTGTTTTAAAAACTTTCCCGGTAGGAATCCACCTAAGGTAAGATCTAGATGTAGTTTTCTTATCAGATGCAGCAGAAGTCTCAGTCTTGGAAAAACTACATTCTTTAGATATCCACCTATTAGGTTTCTTAACCTCTTGCTTCTTATCAACGGGTTTGTTTCGATTTGGTGTCTTAGTGGATTGTGTCTTGACACTTGATTTGGAATTCTTTGTGTTGCATTCTACGTTCCTAGCATACTCTTTTGTGTCACTACTCTTAGATGCAAGCCAATCCCTAGTATTTTGTTGAAAGTTCCTAGGTAATGGTTTACTACTACTAGCGGTGCTTTGGAATCTTGTAGAATTTATCACACTAGGTTTTGCACCTAAAATTCCATTTTTTCGATGTTGTGCCTTTTTTCTAGCTTCTTCTAGATGATGATTGAGGACCATGTCATTAGAACCAACAGACTCATTAACAGTTTTTGTAGTCTTATTTGGTGTACTATACTTAGAAGAGCCAGGTGAAATCACATTTTTGTTTCTTTCAACAAACAAATTTTGTTTTTTAACAATCTTATCATTTTCACATTGCTGGGGCAAGGGTGTTGGAGTGACTGGTTTTGTCAAATCCTTTTTCGCATCGACTTTTGGAGCAAACCGTGAAATTGATATTTTTGGTTTTTGAACCGTGTTTGAAACATTTGGTTTCTCCGAAGTTGATGGTTTTGCAAACTTAGTTTCCTCACCCTTCCTTTTTTGACATTCAAGCTGAGCCCTCAAAAGATCATTTTGCTCTTTCATTTTCTTTAAGTCACGCTCATACGACAATTTGTCATACTTGCATTCTTCCTTTTTCCGATCAAGTTGTTTAAAATATGACACATTTTCTTTTTCAAGCTTTATAAGAGCATTTTCATATTTTGAAACAATTGCGGAGGTCTCAGCTCTCAGTCTTTCATCGCCTTGAACAGAATATGTTTGTAAAATGATGGACATAATGTCAGTGGTCATAACAGCTTCGAAGAGAGAATCATTTAGGTTTTCCAAAACATTGATTTGCTCAAAAGATTCATTAGCCTTCTTTATCAGGGATTTGTGATCCGTGACGAAGTCAGCTGTTTCTTTCAAAAATGCTTGTTCAAAGTGAATTACACGAGCATGAATGTTATTAATTTGAGGAGCAAATTCATTTTCAAGAATCTTTTTAAGCTGTAAATGAACCGTGGAATTCCAATTAATCTCATTAAGTCTCGTTTTTGATTCTAAAGTTATTTTAAGTTGCCCAATTCTTGTTTTAAGATCATCAAGATATCCTCTGGCAGCACTTGAGTTAAAAGTGTTGTTTGAAGACATCTGTTCCATGTTTGAAAGCAATTTTGAAGCAACTACTTTCTTAGAAAACATTTTCGAGAATGGTCTTTTTATGGAAAACACAGATGGTTCTTTTTGTGGAACAAAAGTAATACCCGAAAGTTTGTTCAATTTGTTATAATTAATGGGTTTCAAATCCTTTTGTTTCATTTTAATAATGCTCTCTTCGACATGTTCTATCGTTTGCACAGAATCCCGAACGACGGGAGGATCATGTTTGGTGTAAAAAACACTACCATTATACAAGACGTTCTGTTCTTCCTGAGCTTTCTTGAGATTACAAGGATTGTTGTTACCAAGAGCCATTTTATGTTTCGTATGGTAAATCGGATTAGTTTGATTTGAAATCATTTTCATTGTTTGACTTGACTGACCCGACTTAACCACTAATTCTTCTAGATGTGCAATCTTGTGTTCTGACTCTACGATTTCTTCCAAAAGTTTATCTTCTTTCTTTGCAAAGTCCTTTTTCAACTCATCCCTTTCTTTTTCAAGATTGGTGTAATCTGTTTCTTGTTTTGAAAGTTGGTTTGTTAATTCAGAAATTTCTTGTTTTAAAGAGTTAATGGTTTTTGTTGAACTTATTTCAAGATTAGCAAACTTGGTTTTCCATTCCCTATCTTTAACAAGTAACTTCTTATAACCAATTTCAAATTCTGACTCGCGTTCTTTGTGAATTTGAAAACTTTTTGCATTTTCCTTGTATCTCTCAAGCTCATTGGTCAATTTCTCATTCGCGGCCTTAACATCGCGATTGACCTTTTTCACTTTCTCGATTTCAATACCACAATTATTTAATAATGATTCAAATAAAGCACGTGTTTCCTCATCATTCTCAGCATGCTGTGAAACGAAGCCTCCATTATGATTCACATCTGGAGTTGCTGAAGAAGTATTGCTACTACTTGGCGTGTCCAGGTATGTATCATAAGTGGGTGCTTGCTTCTCAGAATGTTGTTCCTCATGAGGAGACATATCATTATTATGACATGTGTTGAGATTAGATACCTCAGATGGTGCACTGGTGTCATAAACAGGAAGTGTGTCAGAATCCGTGTCATACTTAGCTTCCTGAAGATGCGCCATGAATATGCAGTTCGCATCGATATCCTCTCTGTCTTCCATTTCATCCATAAGAGCCATAAAATCATGTTCCTCTGCATTCAACTGAAACCCTGCCTTCTCTTTTTGTGCCAACAGAACTGGTTTCTGCAAATACTCTAGATCTTTCTTGTTCGGCTTAGTAGGACAGTTCCTTGCCATATGACCTACTCCTTGGCAGTTGAAACACTTTACCGGATTACCCTGATTCACATTTCCATAATTCCCAACAACTGGAGCTGCCACATTCCTATTCTGATTACCCATTGCCTGATTACCAACATTCTGACCCCTCTGATTTCCAACAAACTGACCCAACTGATTCCCTGCATACTGACCATACTGATTCCCTGCAAACTGACCTGCATTCTGATTCCCTGCATATTGACCTGTATTCTGCATATTCTGATATCCCTGTTGATTCCCATAAACTCCAACCATTTGGCCTTCATTACCCATATTGAAACTCGGCTGAGCAAACTGCTTGTTGCGAGTGTTCGATGAGATCCTTTGGTTGTTGTTTGTTGGTGTAGAATAACGTCCTTGGAATGCCTTTGATAGAAAAGCAAACGCTTGGGACAATGCTGCAGTAGCTTCATCATTGTCAGTGAATTCCGGTTCTTGGAATTGTGGGTGTTGCGGTTGTGGAATAACTTGTTGTTGTTGTGAGTAGAACTGTTGTTGGTAGACCGGTGTTGGCTGTTGAATGTAGGATGGCTGCATGTAGTTGTGAGTGGAAGATGATGATGGTTGTTGTTGTGTGTTCACTGGTATAGGTGTTGGTGTATCAGCAATTAATGCTAGAGGATCATGCTTTTTAGCTAGTAATTCAGCTCTTACTTCATTAGCTTCATCTTGATTTTGCTTCAAGAAATCATACACCTGATCATAAGTCACTTCATGCAAATTCTTTGTCTGATAAACAATAGTGACATATCTTCCCCATTCTGGTTGTAACTCATTCAGAAAAATGGTGTTGTTAGCAATATTTGTCTGACTGAGGTTGTGTCTTGATAAATCATTCATGATCTTACAGAATCTGTGGTAGTACGTCTCTATGGATTCACCAGGAATTGAAGTAAACTTGCGAAGTTCCTTAAGCAATTGTGTTTCCATTTCCTGTTTCCCGATTTCTGTCCCATACATTAACCTCTTGACTCTTTCCCAGACTGCATGAGCACTTACTTCACTGTCAACAGTAGCATAGATGGTTTCAGGTAAACCAAGAACGACGTAATGAAATGCCTGATCATCAGCTTCAATCTGTTTTCTGTCTTCCACATTGTATTCAGTCTCATTCTGATCTCTGTAGTATGGTTGTACTGGGGGGGGTACCATTTGGATCACCAGGGTCTAGTACTTGTGATGGTTTGAAAGGTCCATCCACAATGGATTTGATGAGAAGACTTCCATTTGTTTTGCTCTTAAGATAACGCATCATACGACTAGCCCACTGTGAGTATCCACCCTTTGACAGCATGGGAGGTCGGTTTTCGGCACCGGCTGCATGAATGTCTTGCTGCGTTGCCATTGATGAAGTGTAGATGGATAAAGTTGATTCTTGGATCGTTCCAACGAAATAGGAGTTGAGTTTGGAGTGAGTTGATGCAAGTTTTTATGGTGAAAATTTTGACTGAAAACCTTAAAACCTCAATAACTTCTTCTCGGAGCGTTTTTAGGCCTCGAAACTTCGCCTAAATCAATAAATCATTTAGCGTATCGTTCTCCTCTGTCTGACGGTCGTTTTGACAGCTGATTCGTCGAAAACGGAGTTACGGTTCAAAAGTTATGGCCGTTTGAAGTTTGGTCGTCAAAAACCTCACTTTTGTCAAAATTCTCGAAACTTTGCTGTGATTGCGAGACTTCAAGATTGCGAAATTCTGTGTTCTCGATAAATTGTCCAAGTTTTCGAAAATTTTCCAAGTTTGCGAAAATTATCAAGTTTCTCGAAAATTATCAAGTTTCTCGAAAATTATCAAGTTTCTCGAAAAATTATCAAGTTTCTCGAAAATTATCAAGTTTCTCGAAAATTATCAAGTTTCTCGAAAATTATCAAGTTTCTCGAAAAATTATCAAGTTTCTCGAAAATTATCAAGTTTCTCGAAAATTATCAAGTTTCTCGAAAAATTATCAAGTTTCTCGAAAATTATCAAGTTTCTCGAAAAATTATCAAGTTTCTCGAAAATTATCAAGTTTCTCGAAAATTATCAAGTTTCTCGAAAATTATCAAGTTTCTCGAAAATTATCAAGTTTCTCGAAAAATTATCAAGTTTCTCGAAAATTATCAAGTTTCTCGAAAATTATCAAGTTTCTCGAAAATTATCAAGTTTCTCTAAATTATACAATTTAGAAAAGTATCCTAAGTCGAAGTGTTTTTTCTAACTTATACAAGGAAGAAAAACACCGAGTAAGCCACGGAATCGTCTGAAGATACTTGAAGAGAAATTCTCGATAAAAGGTGGTGTGAGGTTCTCGATAAATGGCAGAAAAATCGTTTGACTTAAAGCACACCGAAATCAAGTTTCCAATCCAAGATTTTTGTACTTCTATGCATAAAATCACCAAAACTTGAAGAAAGTTCCAAACTTGATGATTTTTATAAAACTTTTTCGTGTTCTAGAAAAAAGTACAAAAACCAAAATCGAATTTTTTAAGCTAGAAATTTGCAAAAAGATTAAAACTTTCTTGTTAGATAAGGTTTATAACACTAGTTTGTAATCAAAAAAGTGTTAAAAACCAAGAAAAAACAAGAAAAGTAAGAATTTTTAAGAAAAAACGTGAGAAAGCTTAAAAAAAACTCGACACTCACAAACTCTCAACCTCCTAAATCATTGTTAGGCGATTGATACCACTTGTAGGACCTTAGATATACCAACTTTATCACAAATATAGAAGCTTAGAAGAAGAAAGATGGTGACTTGGTGACTTATATGTAATTCGTGTATATGTAGAAAGAGAGATGAAATATGAGAGCTTTGATTACTAAAACACACACAAATACATACACAAGCACACACCTCAAATGAGCCTTTGAGGTGTTTAAATAGTAAGATACATGAGATGCCCTATGGGCTTTCTATGGGCTTGGGCTTGGACTTGGTTACATGGTTGGATAACTAGGCTTATGAAACATAGCATATAACATATTAGCTTGCCAAGTCCAAGGCCCAATGACTAAACTATTACTAATCTTAACAAACGACACAAAGTTACAATATAAGAATGACCATCACTTCATAATATATATTTTTAATGCTAACACCCTTGCAATCAAGCATGTTGCTCTTTCAGTAGAATTGATGTTCTTCAAGTCTATGCTATACACATCATTGGTTCTTGGTGCTCTCAGCATCACCAAGTTTTCATCTTCTAATTTAAACTCAGGGGAGAGAATTAGACATTCTGTGTCAAGAAACAACACAGGGTACTTCTTGTCACAGATCTGAGAGACTGACAAAAGGTTGAATTTAGGCTCCTTCACATATTTGACATTCTCAAAATCAATAGATCATGCCTTAATGGTTCCTTTGCCAGTGATTCTCCCTCCATCAGGATCATTCCCAAATGAAACTCTTCCTCCAAAATAAGCCTTAAAATCTGACAAGAGCTCCTTTTCTCCTGTCATGCTTCAGAGCAACCACTATCCACAATAAGATGATCTTTAAGCTCCTCTGCTGGGTTGCCCTGCATAAAAATGAAAAGGGTTAGTTTCTTTTAGGAACCCAAGCCATTACTGACTTGTGTTCCCCTTGTGGAGTAACATACTCAAATTCTTTGAGTATGTAATCACCACTGTTTTTGAAAATACTATCAAGAACTACTGTTTTTTATTCCAAAACCTGTGTTGAATTGTTATCAACACTCCCTTTTTCACCCTTATTTTTTGAAAGTACTTTGTCACTCTCAGCAGTACTTTTTTTCTTAACCCACTTAGTTGTAACTTTTGGTGTTGGGTTCTGTGTTTTATCATCTTTTCTTGGGTTGTAAGGCCTTCTAGGTTTGTAAGAATTGAATCTCCTAGGTCTTACACTTGAGTTTTTGCTAGCAGTACCTTGGTTGGGAAACTTCCTAACAGTACTTTGAGGAAGTACTGCTTGACCAGTGCTTTTTGAAGATACTGTGGGTGTGGAGAATGGTCTTTTCTGATGAGGGTACCTATAGTCTTTTCTGAAATTACTATGGTTAACCCTATTTGAGTAATTCTAAGCTGGTTTATTCTCCCTTGGTTTATTCTCTTTGTGCTTATGGTTTGCAGATGTGGTCTTTGGGTATTTGCTCAAGTATTCTGAGTGATAATCACAGTCCTTGATCAAATGATGAGGACTATAACATACAAAGCATAACTTTGGACCCGTCATCCCAAATCCATTCCCAAAAGGTTATCTATGATAAGCAGTATTTTGAAAAGAGTTTCTTGTAGGTACTGCTGAATGATCAGTAATACTTTGAGAAGTTTTTGGAAGTACTGCTTGTTTTGAAAAATCTTTTTCACATTTAGAAACCTTATTATCATCCCTAGGTGCTTCAACAGATTCTCCTAGAGGCTCAGGATTAGATTGACCTTTAAGCTTTTTCCTAAACTCTAGGTTATCTACTCCATAAAAAGAAACATCTGTCCTAGGTGGTTGAAAACTACCTGGGGGTGGAGGAACTTCATTATAACCTTTGTTTTTCTTAAACTCAGGGGGTGTTGAACAAGGTGATTCCTCATCACTAGATGTGTTTCCTTCTAAACTTATGAATTCTTCATCACTAGTTGAGGTTTCTTGAGAAAAATTTAATTCTTGGTTCCTAGATGAAAGTACTTCTGAATTATTATCGTAACCTAGGCCAGTTTTAATGTTTGTTGTTCTCTATTTTTCAACAAAACTAACATGTGACAAACCTGATTCTTTCCAAACAACAAGTTTTTCAAGCAACTTATCTCTTTCTTTAGTGACCTTTTCTAATTCAGAAACTTTACATCCTAACTTCCACTCACTTAGTTTTAATTGATAATCTTGTTGCTCATATTTTTCAGCCCAAGCTACTTCATTATTCTCATGAGTGATTATCTTAGCTTCCATGGATTCTAAAGTCAATTGGTAACCAGCTATCTCAGACATAGCCCTTCTATAGTTATCTCTTTCCGTTTCATATTCTTTAAGCATCTTTTGATAAGAGTTACTACATTTGGAACATACCTCAGAGATAGTGGATGAACTTGGTGAAGTAGCCATCATAGCAAGCTGAACAGGTTCTTCTTCACTTTCCATGCTCCAATCAAAGCTTCCTAGACCATCTCTTGACTCCAAAGCTTCATATCCTAGTTCCTCATCAAAAGCTGTGCTCCAATCAACCTCTTCCAATGCAACCATAGAATAGGTTACTGGTTCATCATCAAATTCTTTACTCCAGTCAACTTCTGACAAGTCTTCTTGAGCAACTAAAACTTGTGACTTTGGCTTAGCAATAGGAACTTCTTTTCTTTCAACCTTGGGTTTAGGTTGTTCAATCATCCTGTTTGCTTGATACTTTGCAAACTTGCATTCCATTGCAAAGTGACCAGTTCTTTGACAATTAAAGCATTCAATCTTGGACTTGTCAAATGTTATACCCTGCTTAGCCTTGAAATCAATACCTCTCCCTGTCTTGTTCATAAACTTCTTTATCCTTGCAGCAATCATGGAAACCTGCCATCTTATATCAATTTCTTCCATAGCATCATCATCAATTTGCAAGAGATCTTCTTGATAAGTAACAGGTAGAGTAGCTTGTTGGGCAAAGAATGAGCATAAAACATCATCTGAGTTGGGGGTATGTGATGATGATGATGTGGTACTGATCAAAGTTGTACATGGATTCTGTGTTTCTGCAACAGTACTTTGGACAGGATAAGCAGTACTTTTAGTGGAAGTACTGCTTCTATTTTCAGAAGAGACAAAAGCAATGTTGTGAGAACTTGAACCTTTATTACCCTTCATCTCATGCTCATACACCTTTAGATTGTTGTAAAGCATCAAAGTCCATAGTGTCCAAACCAGGTTGTCCTTTAATCATTGTAGCAACCACATGCCATGCAGAAGGCAAACTCCTCAAGAACTTCAAATTAGCATCTTCAATTGTTGCCTCAACTCCATATAACTCTAGCATGCTGAGTAGATTTTGATATCTATCATAAGCAGAGTCAAGACTTTCTCTTTCTCCAACATTGAAGGTTTCAAACTGCTGCTTTAACAGGTTCCTGTGCATCTTCTTGGAAGCATCATTACCTCCAAATCTTGTTTTAATAGCAGCCCATAGTTTTTTTGCATCCTTGGCATCATGAAACTTCAATAAGTGACCATCAGGAATGGCAGAGAGCAGTATGTTGAGAGCATTGTCTTGATTTCTTTTGGTAGCATCTGGCAAGGTTGGCTTAGGTGGTGTTGGTTGTCCTACGATCTCTAATGGTTCTTCAATTATCATATTACCATTGAAAATCACATCACATAGTGCATGGTCTGTGATGGCAATGTACTGCCTCATCTTCATGGCCCATAAATCATATTCTCTGTTCTTGACAATAGGAATTCTGACAGCAGTGATGGATGGAGCAGGTGCAACATCTGTCGACATCTTTAAGGGTTTGTAGTAGAATCGGTTTAATAGGTTTTCTTTTTAATCAGAGTTTCCAACACAATGTCTGATACCACTTTTTGGATCGATATACTCTGACCAAACTACTTTGTAGCTTGTAAGGTTTTAACAATCTTGAATGATTCAAAACAGCTAATATTGAAACACTGATATAACTTTGTAAAGTATGCGGAATCTACTAACACAAAGCTAAGAAGAACTTTGTTTATATTAAAACAACTCTTAAACCTGCTTCTCTAAATACAGGTTCACTAAACAATCCCTAACTTCTCTAAAATCGTTTTTGTAAAACTCTAAGACTCTTAGAAAACTTCGTATGACTTCGTCTAAAACTTGTATATCAATGCCATCATAAGGCTCCTTTTATAGATAACCTTAAGTCAGTTTACATAATCTACTTGAACGACAAGTAATTATCCCTAACTAATTCTAGAATATTCATACAATATTACATAATAATCCTTTAATCAATATTGCACTTAAGTCCTTGTTCTTTGAAGTAATTTGAATAATCTTCAATAAGTAGCAGTACTTTGACCTTGATCAGCACGTTGACTATTAAGCAGTACTTTGACATAGCAGTCTTTGACTTTCCAGCAGTACTTAAATCTTCATATCCCAACAACCTATGGTATAACTCGTTTGGCAGCCCTATCTTTATGAGGTTACAATTCTGTCCCAAATCAAAACACAAATCTCCTAACCTGACTTGTTAAATCTTGCATATTATCATATGAACGCTTAAGACGAGTGATTATATCATTCCTAAACTTCAATTCACTATATATAATTATAAATTCATAAACCCAATTCCTTCATGTAAATTAAACAATAACTATAAAGATTTTAAAACTTATAATTAAAGAATTAAGAGATGAAAACTAACCAAACTTGCAAACCCTAAAGCCTTAATTCCCCCCCCCCCCCCCTTTTTTTCTTCTCCTGGTGAATTACGATCTGTAGAATAAGGGTAGGGGTTCGATTTGGGTAAATTATGCAGGGGAAATCTGGGCTAGTTTGGGTTGGGTAAGGATGGGTAGATGTTTGGGCTTGTATTTTATTTCTAAACATTTTACTACTTATTCATTTAATTAACTTATGGTAAAATAAATAAATAAATAAAATGTTAATCAAATTTTAGGGTGTTATAATTCTTCCCATCTAAAAAGAAAGTTTCATCCACGAAATTGAAGTCGGAAAAGCTAGAAGGATACGCATCAACTCACAAAAAGAAATGACACAATTAACCTCACGCTCGGGGAGGTTCTTCCAAAAAATGTCCACCAACGGAATAGTTTCTCATGACTCGATCCCAACAACTAGGATAGCCCCAGGCTCTCCACATAACACAAATCATAACAAATTTGATCAAACGGATACGAAACAAATGCATAGCAGATGACAGATGATAGTTGTAATCTCACTAAGAGATACATGAAACACACCTACAAAGCAAACACAGAGATAGTGCTAATAGATAAAACTTCATCAACTCTTACCAAATTCTGAACGAACAAAGGGACTTGCCAATAATCAGGGAAGCACATACTGATTTATCAAACGTATCAAAAGTCTCATAAAGAGGTGGTAAGAAACTTGTATCGATGATCAACTAAGCACATATCGGAGTATCAAAATGTATCAGAAGACATAAGAGAAAAGGTAGACTAATCATACGGATAAGAATGAATCTAAGAACTAACGTATTGCGAAATAAATCTTCCTCAATAGCCAATCGTCTAACTCTTCTGTGCAGAATAATCATACGGAACACACAACTCCCAGTCTAAATTTCAAATTCCTCTTCCACAACAATAACTACCATTTAGATGCTGTAATCAATATGAACCTTCAGTAAGTAACTCTCCGATCTTATTCCATCCCAAATAGGTGCTCCACATCTTCATTCATACAAAATCCTAGAAGAACTTCTTGTCACTTGCATGCCATCTTCCTTAGTGCGCAAACACAACCAACCTAAACACTTTTCAAAATTTCTGCTCAACACGTCTTCCAAGTTTGAACAATTGTTTTGTCCATCCATCCGTCTGAAGGTGAGAAGTCATACTAAAATCCCGAGTCTAATCCCCATAGTCTTCTATATCTCTTCTGGAAGTGTGAAGCAAAACACGATCCTCTGTCACAATCACTGCAGGTGCGCCATCTAGTTTGAATAATATTCTATCGAAAGAAATCTCTGCCGATCTTCCAAGCAAGCCGTCCTAGTCAATGCTCTACTATAACTCCACTCGTGTTGTCCTTCCTGTCTGTGCGTGGGAATCACTAATGTAGTCACCACCATCTTCATACCATTCCGTCTAGTTCCTGCTTCAAGACTCTATACATATTAGTACAACTAAGATGAATAGAGTTGATAGAACTGTGTGCTTCACTTCAAGACTTCTTCCTTCAGTCTTCTCACATAGTTAATCTTCTACCGTTTTGCTCCTGAGCTTCTTCATGTCTGCCACAAATCACGTGTCAGATCGTTCACCTACTACGGTTCTAGATGTATAGATGCATGACCAGAAATCCTTCCGTGTTGCATAAGAACATAGCTAAATCTTCTTCCTCCAGGGTAGAAACAAAATCTCTCCTCAGCTTCTCAAACTTATTCTCTCATTTCCTCCAACAAAAGTTACTCTTCGAGAAATATAACATAGAGCTTCTTCTAACTCAGAAATGTCAACACAAATATACGAAGATGATCCTCGTGTTTCTCTTTCATCTCTGAACACACCAATATGTCATACCATGACAATTTCCAAGTATTCATGAAAGACACGATTTATCAAATCCATAGGAATAGTCGGAATAGTAGCCAATACAATTGGCATCACAACACTCATTTTTCGCTTTCTAAAACAGTTGTTAAGTCTCCTTTTGATATAATTCATTCGGATTTATGGACCTCTCCACTTCTGAGTGTTTCGGGTAATTAATATTATGTTTTGTTTCTAGATCATTTTTCGCATTATTTATGGGTGTATCCTTTACGCAATAAGTCTGATGCTTTGTCTAATACATTTATTTCCGTGCTTTTGTTAAGAACCAATTTAATTGTGACATTAAATCTTTGCAATGTGATCATGGGAGCAAGTTTGATAACAATGCCCTACACCAATTATTTGAGTCTAATGGTATTACCATTCGTTTTTCTTATCCCAAAACATCTCAACAAATGGCAAATCTGAACGGATGATACGTACCATTAACAACCTCATTCGTACATTTTTATTTCAAGCACACTTACCACCCACTTTTTGGGTTGAAGCACTTCACATGGCAACCTGTCTCCTAAATATTATACCTTCCACTGCCATAAACAATGACATTTCTCATACACCCCTTTACTCACCAAACTACACGGATCTTCATGTTCTTGGTTTCCTTTGTTACCCTCATATCAACACCAATCACAAGCTTGAATCGCTTGCCACATCGGCTATTTTCTCGGGTATCCCACAAACCATCGTGGGTATAGGTGTCTCGATCTAAACACCAACAAGATAATCCTCTCTCGTCATGTTAAATTTGATGGGACGGTATATTCTTATGGATCTATGATTGCTAATTCATCATCTTCATACACCTTTCTTGACACATCCCCTAATATCATTCAACAACATCTACTTAACACTCCCATTACACCACCCACGCCCACAACTTTACAACCTCATATGCCAAACCAATCCCCTACCCAGCCCATTAACCATACTGTAGCCCAAACCACCAACTTGTCATCTCCTGGTACCACCACCCCATCAGCGCAAACTACGCAGCCCCAACAAGTATAGTTGACATATTATTATTAGGCATAGTAATTGTCTGAACCTAATCCGTGTTTAATAACCCATGCATACACGGGTTAAAAATTAGAATATGGATAACGGTAAATAATTTAATTGTAATTCTAAAAATCTGTAGATGCACATGATTATAAGTATCAAAAATGAAAGCACGACTTATAAGTACACACAAACACATTTATTTTAAAATATAATTATTAAGGGCTTATAGTAAACCCGTGTGTGTAATATCATGGTACAAAACATTAAACAATGTCAAATTCTTATATGCCTGTATATTATGCTAAAACTTTAAAATAAATTTGGTTAATGTGTAAATCGCGTCTTATAACTAGTATTTGAACTAACATTTCTTCTAACTCAAACATGTTTTATTGATAATTAAAAAGATGAAATGTTGAATTATATGATTTAATTACCATTGTGGCAAGAGAATAGAATATGGGCTCACTCTTTAAGTTATTGTTACATCAACTTCATTCGGCCTAAACATCTTTTATATAATAAAACAAAACTTCTAGTGGAGACTTTTTCATTTCAAAAAATAAAATCATACTTTATTTGGTAATTTTTTTTAATTGATTATTTTTCCTGTATTTTGAAAAAAATAATAAAATCTATTTCTTTCCTAATTTGGATAAAAAAAAAAGTTTAAAAACGTTTTTGTATTCGGGAAAAAAATAATAAAATCTATTTCTTTCCTAATTTGGATAAAAAAAAGTTTAAAAACGTTTTTGTTTTCGGATGTATAAAAAACCTGAAAATACACATGGGCCTCAATGATGTTTTTTCATAATTTTAGACCAAAAATGTAAAATTTAAAATAGAAGCAGAGTCGCAAGAATATGTCTACTTCCAAATCACTTTGGTACAATTCAATTCCCAATAAAAAGAATTTGCAACTTTTGGATCAAGTGTTGGTTAGCTTCCTACCTTAATTGCTCATGCTTCTCTTGATCATAAAGGTGAGAATATGCTAATTTATTGAATATAAAATTGTTGATATAAACTGTTCGTGTAAAGCTTGGGTTTTGAAATTAGGACAAAATTTATATTTAGTAATATGTATGAAAAATTGTTGATTTTGAACTTGGGGATAAATTATGAGTTAATAATCAGTTGATGATATCGTTGCAGACTTTAATTTATGTGATACGACACCAAAAGGTGTGAATTGGCGGGAACACCCTGACCCTGGGTTGAGTGAGCACGTGCCGAGTCTCGAACTCTTGACCTTTTATCCATCAAATCTCTCCAATGGGCCATGGGTATTTCAGAGATGGGTACCAACCGAGCCAAAGCCCTTTGGTGAATCGTTAGTTTGATATATGTTAATGCATTTTTTTTATTAGAAAAGCATGCTAATGTAAATATGTAATATATAAAAGTGTGTTTGCATGTTCATTAATGCTATACTCCGTATTTGTTAAGAAAAACCATTTGTTAATTTATGATGTTTGTTAAGAAGTTGTAATTAAAGTTGAATAATAGACAGTTTTATTTGCGGTAGTAAGATTTGTTTTTGAGTTTGTCTATCTATTTGAGATGCTTATTTTTACAACAGTTTTGACTCTTGAATGAAATTATGTAGTCTTCAAAAAAACAGAATGAACTTATGTATTAATTTAGAGAAAATAAGCACTTTAAAATTCGCTATTTTGAGTGTCTGGATGAAACTGTTTATCTACTTCTTTAGTGAAAAAGGACTCTAAATTAGGCAGTTTTGAGAGTATTATTGATTCATCCTTGTCTTTTAAGCAGACTATCAGTTTGTAAAGACGATAATTACTTCATTTTTTATATGAGAATTTCAAAATGCTATTTTTTCTGATGTATTGAGTCGAAAGAATAACCAGTTTTATTTGGAATGGTTGAATTGTTTGACAGATGTTCTATTAAATACTTTGTTGATTGAATTTTCGTAGTATTTCTTGCATAGAAATGATGTATCAGTGTGCTCCGCTCTTTATGATGTTCATTATTGTTTTTATACTTTGATAGAGAATCGTGATGCAAATGAAGAGGTGCCGATGGAATTTGACATTAACATGGCATATAGGCTGTGTATTGAGATGAACAGAATGGATCACTGGCAGAGGGCTTCTTCCCTAGGGTTGAACCCTCCCGAACACATCCACTATCTCCTGACCTATGCCGCCAATTAAGTTTTTGCAGACTCCTTGCGGGATGGTCGCGTTTGAACTATCAAAAAGCTATGCACGTAGGCTTTGTTGATAGAATCTCTGAAAATTATGTTTGTGTGCCCTGTACAGCCTCTATCTGACCTGGATTGTTTTATGATTTATTTTTTTTTGGGTAAAAGGGTTAAAACACCCCGGTAAAATTCATTACACCAAAAAGCGTTGAAGTACATAGGATGAGGGTGACTTCCCTCATCTCAGTCCCTTAGGACACTTACAGACTCACATATAAGAATGACACGCCATTCTTATAACTTACATTGAACATAAACTTACATTGAACATAAACTACAACGACTATAAAAATAAACAATAAAATGATTCAAGCAGACAAATCCTTGAATCTTCAAATCGTCATAGTTGTTCAAACTTCCAGCTTCAACCAAATGCGTCTTCTATTAGTATTATGCAAAATACATAATCTAATAACCTAATAAGAGTGACTTTCGTAGCAAATCGACTTGAAGCATAAACATGGTCTAAGCGACCCAACCTTCCAGCATATCCAAACTTGACCCCTTCTTCCAATCAATACGAGTGAAACACATGAAGACACTAAATGATCAAGTAAAAATGCAAAACTCCATAACATACATCAGCATCAATCCATAGTACCAATACAATACTCACTCAACAATATGACTTTGAAAGATGAGATGTGTTAAAACCCATATCCCACATAACTTCCAGCAATAGCGATCAATCAGCAGCAACAATAAGGTTTCAAAGACCCAACCATGCAACCAGCAGCCATCAACAAAAATCACCAAAGGGTTTCGATCATGTAGCCAGTAAAAATATCACGCATATGCAATAATCAAGGGTTCTGAACCCTAACAACCAGATCGTTAACCAATCACCACCACTCTCTTAACCCACTTCCACGATTAATCATCACAAACAATCACGACCACCAGGTCGACTAACCATGCAAAAAATAGACTTCCAATTAAACAACCAGATCCATCATCACTTCCAAGCATAGCAGATCGAGAAGATACAAAACCCTAAGATAGGGTTTCGTAAGTCAATAAACACATCCAAAACCCAACTGAACGCACCATGCTAAATATAGTCGGTCTAAAAAAACCAACTGGATTGAATCATGAACATGCTACGCTCACCAACCAAACACCAAATAACCATATACCAGCAAATAACGAAACCCTAAGAAAAGGTTCCATACAATGATAAGTAAAACATGATATATGTCCATCACCAGTAACGATCATAGAAAGATAACCCCATGTAGACTATACGATCGAACCAGACCATAAGAAACCCTAAAACCGATTTCAAAATTAAAAGTAATCGTTTAGGGTTAGAAAACCCTCAATCGATCACCCAAACAACAAAACAGAATGTAATTGTTTAGGGTTAATATATAGGATCCAATAAAACAAAACCCTACAGAATGATTCGATTTAAAACCGACAATAAAAACGATTAGGGTTAGGATTAGACGCCATAAAATCGACCCTTTTAAATATATAATCAATCTAAAACCGACTTATGAATCAGAGATTAAAGAGTGCGATTACAAACACTTGGTGATTTAACAACCCTAAAAAAACGATTCGCCAAAAATCTGATGAAAATCGATTGTTAGGGTTTATAATCGCCAAGATATGGAGATATCCGAACAGATAAAGAGTGAAAATCGATACCAACCACCCTCAATAGATTGTTAATAACCTAATCGTATTGCATAACCTTCAAAGAAGATTAGAGAGGACGAGTTAGGAATTAATTTTGGCCTGAAAAGTTGTGAGGGTGGCGGCCGGAAATCTCCACAAGGGAGAGAGAATACGCTAGGGTTTCGAGTTGTAGTGCTGTAAGCTATATATCAAGGCTTTTGAACTAATATGGAATCAGTTTCTGTTTTATAATGTATGATTTCTGTGTATTACACAAGTGTATCTTTGTTTACTAATCTTACTTAGTGATAAGGTTACGGTTTACTGAGTATAAATGACTCGTGATGGCTCAAGGATGGTTCTCTCAAGTCTCAACATTAAGAGTTGACGCATGACATTGTTTTGAGAGATATCCTTTTGAACTTTGTTGGTTATAAATAGGTATATTCCAAACTTAATTTAATGCTTGGTTGCAACAGTATGCACAAATCTGAGCATTTGCTAGGGGTGTGCACGGTTCGGTTTCGGTCGGTTTTTGGCTAAAACCAAAACTGAACCAAAAATGTTCAGTTTTTATAGAACCTAAAACAAAAACCGTTTGGATTTTGACGGTTCGGTTTTTTCGATTTATTATCGGTTTTGGTTCAGTTTTTTTGGCTTTTTCAGTTTTTAACCGTTTATATTTGGGCATGCCAAATTTATTCCTAGAAACTTGTTACATAGAAAATTGTTTTTTTTTAATCAATCTAAGCATAATAATGTTTATTGCACAATTTTATAATTACGCACTTATAAATGAGACATACACTTGCAAGTGAACATAAACATAGTATGATCATCGTCATATACTTATTGATATATTCTCAAGTAAACACACGACATGACAAACACGCATATAAACATACACGTTAAGAAAAATATATTATAAATCTACCCAGAAAATAAATATGAATTTATAAAATTTGATTTGTTTAGTTATTTATTCATATTATATTAATTATATATTATTATATAATAAAATCGGTTCGATTCGGTTTTTACGGTTCAGTCTTTGGACGAAAACCGAACCGAACCGTATTTTTTGGTTTTTGAAAAATTAAAAACCGAACCATCGGTTTTTAGTTTCGGTTCACCCCTAGCATTTGCTACAAAGATTTGTTCAAACAAGATGACTATGACCATGTCTATTGATGTTTATTACTTTTTTTAGTGTGGTTTACTTGAGATTAAATTAGGTTGTAACTTCATAAAGTTGAAATCAGTGCTATAAAGTAAATTGATTTTATAGGTGTGTAGTTGTTTAGCAAATTGAAGAGTCATCTTCCTATGTTGGTATAACCATCATATTGATGTTTATTACTTTTTTTAGTGTGGTTTACTTGAGATTAAATTAGGTTGTAACTTCATAAAGTTGAAATCAGTGCTATAAAGTAAATTGATTTTATAGGAGTGTAGTTGTTTAGCAAATTGAAGAGTCATCTTCCTATGTTGGTATAACCATCATATTACTCATTTTTCTGCTACAGCTTAAAAATGACGCATTTTTTTGCTTAAGATTTGGAATTTACACTATTTGTTTTATTAGGTTTACAGATCAAATGGTGGTGACCGATATGCAGGGTATGTTTGGCCAAATTAGCTGTAAGCTGTATGTTATAAGCTGTAAATTGTAAGCTGTAAGCTGTAAACTGTAAAGCTATTAACATGAGCTACAAGCTGTATCATTTTTTTAATAAAAGTGTTTGGTAAGTTAGTTATTAAATATAATTATAAGATGTAAAATGACATAAAAGGACATATCTATAATTATAAAAAAAAAAAATGTTTGGAGGTTATATCAGTAATTTAAAGCTTTAACAGCTCAAAGATGTTTAAAAAGCTTCATGAATCAGCTTTTAATTTATGAGCTATTTGTTTGAAATAAAAGCTCGAAATTAATGTATCCAAACGAAGCTATTATTTTAGAAGAGATTATTTTTGTAACAAAAATCTAACAGCTCCTCCAAAAAGCCCCTACCAAACAGGCCTGCAATCTTCACTTAATTATGATTTATTTATTAATTTTTTATTTTTTTTAATAATTTTTTATAACATTTATGTTTCTTAATATAAACATGTACATACACCAATCATTCAACCCAATTTTGAAACAAAAATACCTACAAAGAAACAACAAGCAACGACGTATATCTGATCGAGAATGAAGATCAACAGAAAAATGTTACAAATTAGGTTAGCAATACATTTTACTAGATATATGCATTGGAAACATATTGGATTACCTTTGAACATTTTGAGACATTCGAATCATTTGTCACGTTTCGTATTATGTTTTTTTGAAAGTATGCACATTATAGAAAATTGGCTTAAAATATGAAATACGTTAACTGATTTATGTTGATATTTAAATTACTATTCGTGGCTTGATAAACACCACAAATACATTTAATTAAGAGTCCAACTTCTTACCTTTAATATTTTCTCGGAGTAGACGAATTCATAACACCTTTCAAATATTGTGTGTATATATATAATATATTATAATAGCTGAACTTTAAAAGTTACATGCTAATAAAAAAAACCGATATCAAACAACTACTCCAAAACCGAAACCATAGGTGCTCATATACACAAACACAAACATAATTATAAAACACTAATAATCGGTATACAAACACAACATGCGAAAGCTAAACTACATAAATAAAGATGACATTGTCTACGAAAATATCATATACGAACTATTACAACATACATCAAACATAATTATAAAACAATTACAAATTCAAGAAACATAATAAAAACAAAAAACGAAAGATAACCTATTTGTTTTTTTAATAGATACAAAA
The DNA here is from genome assembly GCA_030686995.1 of Artemisia argyi. Taxonomy (NCBI): domain Eukaryota; kingdom Viridiplantae; phylum Streptophyta; class Magnoliopsida; order Asterales; family Asteraceae; genus Artemisia; species Artemisia argyi. The sequence goes on from CM060676.1 coordinate 88,290,429, forward strand.
TACATTATTAAAAATTTTAGAAAAAACTCGCGCGTGCGTGGGCGTTATAACTAGTAAACTTTACACTAAAACGTGGCCCGTAATGTACATTCTTAGTCTAGAACATAAGTAACACATTTTTAGCTGTGACAATTGACAATATTGAATTAATAATGATTTGTTCACATTCAAGCATTCGTTCCCCACGTTCCAGCTAGACGAACCAGTACCTCTTTCGGTTCTTCGGTCATCCAGAGGTGTATATTCATATTCTCCACACAGGAAATGGGCAAGCAAATTAGAATATATAAGTGGGCAAAAGTAATAAAAAAAACCATTTAGAATAAAGTTCCTTTGAACTCAAGCTTTCTTACTTATTAAGTACTATGTTGTAGTAGAATGTCGTGATCAACAAAACTATAGAATGACTTACTTCGTGCAATATGCTGATATGAACCGAATTAGAAATCACTTAGGAAATGAAATCCAACTAGGAATTCAAGGATTAAGAATTGAACTCGAAATTGAATTACAATTTGAATAATTGGTTACAATTGAACAATTGAATGTTTAAAGAATTACAAAGAGAAAAAGGAAGCTGGTTTACAAATCAATAGCTAGCTAAAATCTGTTGTGAGTGAGGGTTTGTTTATATAGGAAATTGAGGAATGCAACTTGGCGGGAAAAGTTGTTAGAGATTGGCACGTGCAAGTCACGTGCTCAATCACTTCGACTCATATCATATGTTTTACAAACTTGAAATTATGTTACACATGCCTTGTCCCATATTGTTTAATTTTAGGTTAAAGTGTCGGAAAATTTAGTGTACTTGAGGGATCAATTCACACCTGGTAATGGGTTTGGAGGTATGGAGTATACACCCATTTGGTCACTGAATCCCCTGACTCAATAGTGGTTATGTATTAATTCTACTGATAGCATGATTCTGCTGATAGCATGATTCTGCTGATAGTGTGATTCTGCTACTGGCATTCTACTGCTAGTGTTTCCACTGATGTGTTAACATTACCACTGCAAGGGTTATTGTTTCCACTGATAGTGTAAACATTACCACTGCTAGTGATATTGTTTCCACTGATAACCACTGATCCTTACTATTATGGAAAGTATTATGATATAATTAATGGGCCGTTAATTATACATAATTCCATGGGCTAGGGTTTGAGTATTCTCTATTATAAATAGAGGTCACATCATTCTGCATGGATAGACGAAAACAAAAAACCCTAAACACTTGAATACGCATCTGGTTCTTGGTTTGTGCCTAAAACAAGAACATCACTTGGTCTTATCCCATAGAGATATTCGTGTAACCCGGGCATAGGGTCGAATAGTTTCCATTGGAAAGTGATACCACGATTTCAAGTGAATATCCGGTACCTTATTGATTATCTTAACCCTAATCTGGGAACCTGTTTACGCTTAAACCAACAATCAATAGAAACTATTAGTGATAATCAATGGCTGCTACTATGAGACAAATGGCTGCTAACTTTTCCAAGTTGGAAAAGTTTGAAGGTGTTGATTTCAGAAGATGGCAAAAGAAGATGCACTTCTTATTGTCAAGTATGAATGTGGTTTATGTTTTCACAACTAAGATTCCAGAAGATTTTGGAGATGATGCTACTATGGATCAGATGAGGGCAAGAAGCAAATGGGAGAATGATGACTACATATGCAGAGGTTTAATTCTCAATGGTATGTCTGATTCTCTATTTGATATTTATCAGAATGTTGAAACTTCTCAAGAACTATGGGATTCCTTGGAAGCCAAGTATATGGCTGAGGATGCATCAAGTAAGAAGTTCCTTGTAAGTAATTTTAACAATTACAAAATGGTTGATTCTAGACCTGTCATGGAACAATACAATGAACTTCTTAGTATACTTGGTCGATTCACACAACACAAGATGAACATGGATGAGGCTATTTCAGTCTCTTGTATCATCGATAAACTACCTCCTTCTTGGAAAGAGTTCAAGCATATGCTTAAGCATAAGAAGGAGGAGTTAACTCTTGTTGAGTTGGGCAGTCACTTGCGCATTGAGGATTCACTCAAAGCTCAAGACATTGACAAGCCAAAGAGTAGCACTGCTACTGGTCCATCAGTTGTCAATATGGTGGAGCATAACAACTCCACCAAGTACAATGACAACAAAGGGCATGCGTAAGCATCAAGATAACACCAAATCTGATCTTAACAAGAAACCTAAGGTGACTTGTTGGAAGTGTGGGAAACCTGGAAACTTCAGGAAAGATTGCAAGGGTGGTAAAGTTGGAAACAAATCCAATGGATCAGGCACAAGTGGAGGGATGGTAACACCAATTCTCTGAAAGGTTAGAATGTGTTTAATAAGTCTTTTAAGATTTATTATGTTACATATATATCTGATATTTACTTTGTGCAGGATGATGATGTTGCGTGGTGGGTTGACTCTAGAGCAACAATTCATGTGTGTAAAGATAGAAGCTGGTTCAAGACCTATAAGTCAATGAATGATGGTTCTATTCTTCATATAGGAAACAAGTCAACTGCCCTGGTGCATGGAAAAGGATGTATTGATTTGAAGTTTAGTTCTGGAAAGATTGTTTCTTTATTTAATGTTTTACATGTTCCTGATATTAGAAAGAATTTGGTTTCTAGTAGTGTTTTAAATAATTGTGGTTATAAACAGGTTATTGAATCTGATAAGTTTGTTTTGTCTAAAAATGGTGTGTTTATTGGTTTTGGTTATTTATGTAATCAAATGTTCAGACTTAATATTGTTCATGATAATATTGATTCTGCTTTTATATCTACATCTATATTTTATGATTCAAACCTATGGCATGCAAGACTTGGCCATGTACATTTTAAAAGAATGCAAGATATGTCCAAGGATGGGTTAATACCAGCTTTTGATATGAACACTGAAAAGTGTAAAACTTGTATGTTGAACAAGATAACTAAGAAACCTTTTCAAGGAGTAAAATGTGAAACTAAAGTTTTGGAGTTAATTCACAGTGACCTTTGTGATTTACATGCTTCTCCCTCTTTGGGGAATACGAAATACTTTGTGACTTTTATTGATGATGCTTCTAGGTTTTGTCATGTTTATTTATTACATTCTAAAGATGAAGCATTAGATAAATTTAAAGTATTTAAAACTGAAGTTGAATTGCAACAAAGTTCTTTGATCAAAAGATTAAGGACTGATAGAGGAGGTGAGTACATGGATACTCTGTATTTTCAGTCTGTTGGTATTATCCATGAAACGAATGCCCCTTATACTCCTCAGCAAAATGGTATTTCTGAAAGGAAAAACAGGGTGCTGAAGGAGATGGTTAATTCCATGTTGTCCTATTCAGGGCTGAGTCAAGGGTTCTGGGGTGAAGCCATGTTAACAGCTTGCTATTTATTAAATAGGGTTCCCAACAAAAGGAACAAAGTTACCCCTTATGAACTTTGGACTAAAAAGAAACCTAACCTTAATTATCTTAGGATATGGGGTTGTAGGGCTGTTGTAAGACTCCCTGATTCAAAGCAGAAAACTTTGGGTGAAAGAGGCATTGATTGCATCTTTGTTGGATATGCTGAGCATTCCAAGGCATATAGGTTTTATGTTATAGAACCTAATGAGTCTGTTTCAATTAACTCAATAATTGAATCGAGGGATGCACTCTTTGATGAGAACAAATTCTCATCTATCCCTAGACCAAGTCAAAGGATTCCAAATGGAACCAATGACAATGGTGTTTCAGAAGTATCTGATGAGGTTCCTGCTAATGAGGTTCCTGCTGGTGAAGTTCTTCCTGATGAGGTTCCTGCTGAGGTTGTGGAACAAAAACCTGAACCTGAGCTCAGAAGGAGCAATAGGGTGAGGACTCCAAAGTCATTTGTACTTGAGTTTCAATTATACTTAATTGAAGGTACAAGGAGTGAGGTCTCTGACCAATACTCCTATTGCTTCTTTGTGGAGGATGATCCCAAAACATTTGAAGAAGCAATGAAGTCCCAGGATGTTGCTTTCTGGAAAGAAGCAATTAATGATGAAATGGACTCTATCATGGGCAATAACACTTATGTGTTGATTGATCTACCACCTGGTTGCAAACCTTTAGGTAGCAAATGGATTTTCAAAAAGAAAATGAAGGTAGATGGAACTGTTGAAAAGTTCAAGGCAAGATTAGTTATTCAAGGCTTTAAACAAAAGTCAGGAATAGACTACTTTGATACTTATGCTCCAGTGGCACGTATCAGTACCATAAGATTGCTAATTGCTTTGGCATCAATTCACAATCTGATTATTCATCAGATGGATGTGAAGACAGCTTTCTTGAATTGTGATTTAGATGAGGAGGTTTACATGAACCAACCTCAGGGCTTCATCATGCCTGGCAATGAAAACAAGGTGTGTAAACTGATTAAGTCTCTTTATGGACTAAAACAGGCACCTAAGCAATGGCATCAAAAGTTTGATGAAGTGGTTTTGTCTAGTGGTTATTTACTTAATCAAGCTGACAAATGTGTATATAGAAAATTTGATGAATCTGGTAAAGGAGTCATTATTTGTCTATATGTTGATGACATGGTGATCTTTGGCACTGACCAAAATCAAGTTGATCTTACAAAAGAATTTTTGTCATCAAAATTCTCCATGAAGGATATGGGGGAGGCTGATGTTATCCTTGGCATTAGGATTAAACATGAAAGTAACAAAATTTCTATCTCTCAGTCTCATTACATTGAGAAGGTGTTAAAGAAATTTAATTACTTTGATTGTACTCCAGTGAGTACTCCCATGGATACAAGTGAGAAGCTAATGCCTAATACTGGCAAAGCTGTATCTCAACTTGAGTATTCTAGGGTGATTGGCTTCTTGATGTATGCCATGACTTGTACAAGACCTGATATTGCTTTTGCTGTGGGCAAACTGAGCAGGTATACTAGTAATCCTAGTGCTCATCATTGGCAAGCAATTCAGAGGGTCTTTAAGTATTTGAAGAGAACTATGGATTATAGTCTCTCATATACTGGTTATCCTTCAGTATTAGAAGGATACACTGATGCAAGTTGGATCAGTAACACTGAAGACAATTCGTCTACTAGTGGCTGGGTATTCCTACTTGGTGGAGGTGCAATTTCTTGGGCATCCAAGAAACAAACTTGCATTACCAGTTCAACCATGGAATCTGAATTTGTGGCTTTAGCAGCTGCTGGCAAAGAAGCTGAATGGTTGAAAACTTGCTTTTTGAGATTCCATTGTGGTCTAAACCTATAGCACCTATTTCTATCCGTTGTGATAGTGCTACTACATTGGCAAAGGCTTATAGCCAAATGTACAATGGAAAGTTTAGACACTTAGGTGTTAGGCATAGCGTGATTTGTGAGCTTATCATGAATGGGGTGGTATCTATAGTGTTTGTTAAATCTCAACAAAACTTAGTTGATCACTTGACGAAGGGTTTGGATAGAGACTTGGTTTTGAAGTCTGCTAAAGGGATGGGTTTAAGTCCAACTTAGTCTCTGAATGCAAGGATACCCAACTCCCTTCTAAGGAAACTTGGAAGCTGAGTTCAATGTGGAAAGCTGATCATTTAGTGGACTGAAGCACATGTATCACAAACATCCCAAGGTTGTGCTTGTTACCTGCTGAAAGGAGGATGAAGTCTTCACTTCTTAATGGTTAATTTTCTTTGAAAAAGTGCTAAGCAGGAGCATGAATTAAAGATGAACCACCTATGTGAATGTTGAAGTTTTGCCGCTTCGGGAAGCTTTGGACTTTTAGCTTTTACAACATTTATGAATTGGATATGGACACATGGCTTTTATAGTGTCAGGAGTATTTTAGTGTTTGAAAACTTGTGTGTATTTATCATCAGGTATTCAAATGGGTTGAAGGGTTCAATTCTTAGAACACCCTGATTCTCGAATATTTGAAAGTATATGTACTAATGTGGAAATTCAATCCTCAGGATATTTTCATTTATGCACTTGTTTTGTTTTGTGTTTAATTTTTCATGCAAAGGAAGTGAACTAAATTTGGGGAGGATTGTTGAAAAATTTAGTGCACTTGAGGGATCAATTCACACCTGGTAATAGGTTTGGAGGTATGGAGTATACACCCATTTGGTCACTGAATCCCCTGACTCAATAGTGGTTATGTATTGATTCTGCTGATAGCATGATTCTGCTATTGCATTCTACTGCTAGTGTTTCCACTGATGTGTTAACATTACCACTGCAAGGGTTATTGTTTCCACTGATAGTGTAAACATTACCACTGCTAGTGATATTGTTTCCACTGATAACCACTGATCCCTACTATTATGAAAAGTATTATGATATAATTAATGAGCCGTTAATTATACATAATTCCATGGGCTAGGGTTTGAGTATTCTCTATTATAAATAGAGGTCACATCATTCTGCATGGATAGACGAAAACAAAAAACCCTAAACACTTGAATACGCATCTGGTTCTTGGTTTGTGCCTAAAACAAGAACATCACTTGGTCTTATCCCATAGAGATATTCGTGTAACCCAGGCATAGGGTCGAATAGTTTCTATTGGAAAGTGATACCACGATTTCAAGTGAATATCCGGTACCTTATTGATTATCTTAACCCTAATCTGGAAACCTGTTTACACTTAAACCAACATAAAGAAGAAGTTGTTTTTAAAGTGCAAGAATTGAACTTAACCTTCAATTTGTATAGGCGTTTGGTACAATGTATGGTCTTCTTAGCTTGTACCAAGAAACAAATCTTGATGCAGTGATACAATACTGTAATATGCGGTTTGTATCAAGGTGCGGTCCAGTCTACACCTAGCTAGTATGATTTTTCGCTACAGTTTTATTTTGTTTATCAAATATGGTTGCTTCGTTGCGTATGGTAAATCCCTTTTATGAGGTTGATTTTCGTGCAAATCATCTGATATACTCCATTCCCCCTGGTGTGGCTTGCATCTACAAGGAGAGCAGTGCAAAGCTTATGCTCTAGAGTATTTCATGCAATGGAGACATAGAAAAAGTCTAAGTTTACAAATTTGATTTCAAAGAGACAAAAGATTTCATTTAGAAAACAATTTAAGAGTGTTACAAAGTTCCCAGTGTTTCAAATTCTACATACATGTGATTGTTTTTGTGACATCAAAAGAAAAAAAAAAAAAACAAAAAAACAAATACATACTATATATGTATAATCACAAGTTCCATTCTCAAAAGTAAATCCTCAAGGACTCCCACCCCCTCCCCGATCCATATGCTTTCGTTTACCAGTCTTGTGCAGACCATCCTATAACACCACTAGAGTATAGCAAAATCTTGTTCACTATAAGTCACACAGACATCATAAAAAGAAGTTGGTCAGTGTTCTCACTTCAAGGCTTCCATGGGGCTGGTGGTGGTGGGGGAGTCGGAAACATAGGTGGGACAGCAGAAAAGATGGTGTTTTTATCAATCTTTGAGGTTCTGTCACCCGAAAGGGCTACTAGAGCTGCAACTAAACCAGCATTTCCAGCAAGAGTAGGTTCTGAGTAATTATAGTTCGTACGTACGTCATGGTAACCATCGTGTCTATCCGGCCCAGCAACCATGGCACCAACTATAGTGTTGGGATTTGGTTTTTTAGAATCTCTCCACTTGATTCCTCCTGTGCAGCTATACTTGATTCTGTTCTTGGGAATGGATGCACCCCTGTGATGGACATGTTTTGGATAGTGACTGCCGAAACCCACAAGATAGCTCATCTTTCTCGGATTCTTCCCAAGGATATAGTCAATCTATAAAAGAAAGACAACAACGTGTTTATACATAGTAATGCTGATAGAAAAGCATGATATGGCTATTAATAAATGTGGAAACTTTTACCCATTATATTTACATGTTGGGTTATGTATAATCTCTAACGGTCAAATAAGTAAAACGAAGATTAAATCTAACAATAGATCAAATAGATTAAATGGGTTAAAAGTGTGGAAAGTAGTTAAAACTGTATTTTCTAGGCATACGACTTAAATCATTTTATTGAAAAATATTTTATTATAATTGTAAGAATATTGTTTCTATAATTTGTAGTTAATCTGTTAACTATTATACAGACTTTGTGGATGAACAATGTGTTTCTGGTTCAGCCCCGCCAGACTAGTACTAAAATGACCCATTTTGACCAGACCCGTATAGGTACACATATCTAGCCCGCCCATTTGCCATTTCTAGCTATAATGCATACCTGAGTCTGAGCAAACTTCCGTAGCTCGTTAGTGGAATAGAAATTAGGACCACAATACCACCCGGGGGTATCTGCAGCATCAAGATAATCACTGTACAGGGTAGCTAAGAAGGCTGCATTCACAACGTACTGAAGGGGCTGAGGTCTTCCATGGTTTAATTGAATCAATCCACCTGCAAAACAAGGCGATAATCATTCATCTATGACTGCCAAAAAAGGGTGGCGTACTTTAGCAACAAGGATTTATAATCACTAACCAACCTTTTGTTCTGTTAAAACTTGAAAAATATGGCAGGTATGAGCACATGATTATGCTCGTTTGGTTGTGAAACGTTTGCAATGTTTCTTCATATGGATAACCAGGGCTCAAAAACAGTCTCAATCGAGTCAGCAACACCTAAGAACATGAAAATATGCATAATTAATAAGCAATCAACCGATTCAAATGTGTTGGATTTCATTAAAATGATGTTTGACAGCTTACTTGAGCTCCGGTAAGCTTGTTGTCCCAGCTAAGAACACCATAGTCGGGTCCACCCCAGAAGGCCCCAGCATGCTTCGCAAGTTTAGGGTGACTAGCAAGGTAAAGATACGACTGGTTTCCAGTTGCATAATACATCCAAGTTCCTCCCCAAACAAACTCATCCCAATACATACTTGAATTGTAGAAAATTGCAGCATCAGATCCACCAGCAGTGTACATACCACGCTGATCTCTAGCAAACTTCCAAAGGGTTGCAGCACCATGAACAAGCTTCTTTGAGTACGCCTTGTTGTCTTTAAAGACAATAGATGCAGAAGCAAGAGCAGCTGCCATCTCGGCAGCAAGATCAGAGCAACTAGAGCATTTAGTCACAGGTCGTTCATAGTCAATATCTTCTGGTCTCATCCAACAACTATGATCATTGGGATCATCTGGCCCTCCTGACGTATCACCTTTACCAACCTACCATATAAAATCCGCAAAACCAGTTAGGATCACATTATGAAATGGTTACTTAGATTTTTTTTTTTTTTTTTTTTTTTTTTTTACAACATACATTTTTTGAGAATAAAAAAGGTTGACATGGCTTGTGAAATGAATATAAAATACTTTATAATTATTTTGAAAAGAATAATTAGTAGATTTATTTTTCTTTTAGATAATTACGATTATTTTTGCAAGCTAAATCAAAGTTCATTTACCCAAAATCATAAACTGATTACTGTGACTTGGAGTCACAATTATCAGATAACAAGTCTCAAAATGCAAATCCAAACGCTCTATGGAATTAAAATAACCTAAAGGTATGAGAATTCACCTGAGCTACGATTTGGTTAATAGTATCAGCCGAAGAGTTAAACGTTTTAAGAAAGTAATCAGTGCCCCATTTAATGATCTCTTTAACATGATTAAGCTCTCCCGCAGCCTCATATTTAGCACTGTATTCGATCACACTCCAACTCAACATGGTCATGGCAAAAGCTTTTGGGAAATGGAACTTAATTGCATCCCCAGCATCATAATACCCTCCCACGAGATCCTTAATAACAGCCCCGGATTTATCATCCTTTCCGTCATTTAAACACGAGTTACCCCTCCATGATACATTATTATGCTTAGGAAGTCTCCCGGCTACATGGATCAAAACACAAACAATAAGATAACACCTCCATAATGCATTTATCGTTTATTTTCAATAGAAATTTCACGAATTCGGATCATTTGTAAAGTGAAGATGAAATTCTTTGACTTATAAGTCAAAGTGTTACCTATTTAATAAATCTTTAATCAAATAATTGACCATATATATATAGTATAATCATTAATATTCAATCATGATTAATTAGCAAGATCCGATCTGATCCACCGACACCTTAGATCTATTGTCTATATAAAAAAAACACCTCCAAATTACATTACTAAACTCAAAATCATGCATCGAGATTCAATCTTTATTAATCTTTTATAATGTGAACATATGACCCTTGGACTCTAAAACTCTAAAAAAAAAAGAAACTTACATTTTTGAGCATTGAAGAACATGAGAGCTTTTTCAAGAGCAAGAGTATAGTTATCAGGAGGAGGAGGATGTTTATGATGTCTAGGAACAGTTTTAACAATCAAAGTAACAAATCCAGCAAGAAAACCAGCTGCTAATATTATCCCAACCGTCCATACAAATATCTTCCTGCTCACAATAATACAACCTAAGTCCACATATTTTTTCTTCTTCTCTTCACCTGGTCCTAGCAGCCAGCTTTGTTGGGTTTCGTCTAAGGGCCGCGATAATGCGGCCCTGTCGAAATCATTCAAGTTTCGACTCCTGTCGTCGTCTGTTGCGGAATCCGCGTTGTTTATTTCTAATGGCCCTCCCCATGGATCTCTTCCATACATTTTCTTTTTATAAAATTATCACGTACCCAGATCAAATCAATGTATGATGAATCTTGAGGAAATGAGGGTGAAGAGATGAGAGTGTTGTGAGTGGGCTCTAATATGGAAAGGAGGAGGGTGGGTGATAATAATAGTAATGCTGTTGGTTGTGTTATACTCCGTATTAGCTAGGTCAGAAATGAATTATTATTAAATGATGATGGAAAATTATATTTATAAAAAATTGGGTGGTGAATGACTGTCTAGTCTACTAAGCGACAAAGACAGCCTGTCTGTCTATATAGAAACTTCAATTGTGACATTTTAACTAATAACGTGTGTTTGTTTGGCACCCTTGTTTTATTCATGAGTAGCTCAAAAGGTCCCTTGAGTATAGCTTTTCTTTTTATCATACAAGGATTGCGGTGGTTGATGTTATGTGATGGCGTCTCGAGTCCTTTAGATATGTCGAGTCTGTATTGTGGATAAGTTTCCGAATGGCGTAATAGTTCTTACAGATTATCCAAGTCTGAAAAAAGGTTTACCTAGTTTCAAAGATGACTTTTCATGAACTGCTATAAATGAAATAACATATTTACGTGCACCGAATACTAAGACTACACACATCAGTTGATCAGACTTCGATTGTGAATTAAATTTCAAGTTCATGCGTATACGGCATAACCACTAATCAGACATCATGTACAATAGCTCGAACACTATAAATAGAACCACCGACTCCTTTTAGTAAGACATTTAAAAAGCTTTCTATTTTTATACCAACCATAAAATTATTTTCAAATCAGAACTTGATTACGTACTCACACCAGTGGAAGGCTAAAAATTCCGTATCATACTTTATCATAGTTCATTGAACGTTATCAAGGCTATCAGATCCATAGGTTTGAACATCAAGCATCGTAGTATAATATTGCTCCAATGTGATACATTGTGTTATTCAAATTAAACTTAACATGTATTTATGCCCTAAAATTGGTTCTAAATGAATTTCTTATAGTAAATTGTACATGTATTTTCAAGAATCTAAGCAGCTAGCTAACAGGGATAGAACAATAAATGTGTAGAATCGTGCATAACAAATTCGTAAAATATTTTAGCGTATATATTCTGAACGATTATTACAACAACTGAAATGCATGTAAAAAAGTACTATGTTTTAATGATACTAGAAAAATCAAACATCTTATATAATAGTGGGGTCTAAACGAGCCAAGCCGAGCCGAGTACTGCCAAAATAAGCTAATCGTTACCTACCAAAGTGATAATAGATATGTATGTGCATATATGTTTGTGGCTATAGTATACTTCTTCCGTCCTAAGTTAAATACTCGTTTCTCTATTTTGTTTGTTTTGAAAATGAATGTTTGCTTCCTAATTTTAACCATCTAATGTGTTTTTAAAAGTTATGACAATGCACCAATGTTATGCCCATACTGATTTCGTGCAACCTTAACAAGAATATTAGCAAAGGATTGTCATCAAACATGTATCTAGTATCTAACATTTTTAGATCAACAAAAATTTTGGTTTGTTCAAAAGAAAACAAAAAAATAAATTGGACCAAAGTTACATGTTATAAATAGTTGAGGGTGATTAATATTAAATGGATCCATATTTGTAGCGTAAGGTAGGCAGGTACAAGTGATTGCTTCGTTCCACCGACTCTTACTTCGAGTGCACTGCATTGCATTGCATTCCGTGCCAACAACCAAATGGTCGCGTAAAATTGGTTGTTTCTCATTGTGTTTCTAAAACATTTTATCTAAGTTTTGAGGTAAACTAGCAATAATCTACAATTACTTATAAAGCATTTTTTTTTTATCTTTCCTTTAAAAAAAACTTATGGACCGTTTAGTTGGTGAAAAATTTATCAATTTTTTCATCTCTAAATTCCTTGAGAAGGGGATGGTTTTTCTTCTCTAGAGAACAGTTGGGAATTTTGAAAACGCGTTTAGTTGGAGTTATATTTTTTATTTTTAAAAATAATAAAAAGATTGCCTCAAATTGCGATGGTGGCGGCGACGGCGGGCGGTGGCGGCGACGGTCGGCGGTGGAGGATGACACGAGAGATTAGGGGTAGAATGGTGTATGTGTTTTTTTTAGAGTTGAGAAAAAAAAATGAGAAAGAAAAAAGTGAGAATGGTAGAATAAGCTTTTCAATTTTTTAGTTAAAATTTAGAAAATGAGAATTTCATTTTTCTTGAAAATTGTTGGAAAAAAAATGTGACTAAACGCATTTTCAATTTTTTTTATTTTCTTATGAAATTTTTTTTAGAAAATAAAGAATTTCTCTATAACTAAACGCACCCTTAGATTTTCATGGAATTTAATCAAATAAGTAAGTAGTAGATATGAGTGCTACTTGTCCTTGGCATATCTCCAACACGACAACATAATAAGTTAGTAGCATAAACTATTAGCTTGCCCTACGCTTTACGACTATCAATAATTCAATTCCACTTCATTATTGTTGATACAAAAGTTGGGCGTACCTGGTTATTGGGCTTTTGCTCTTATATCAATTAGCTTCTTAGTACTTTGTTACCTGCGCACTAAGAAAATAAACAACACCGTTAGGCTTATCGAGGGATTGTCTCCCCTGATTAGACTCCAGCGTGAGAGTAAGTAATCGATTTAGGGTTTAGTTGAAGAGTTAGGGATTGTGTCAATCGTACCTTGAATGAGAATCGTGTGATTCTATATATAGGGGCTAAGAAACCGTATTTCTTGCTCCTCACTCTTCGCACGCGTGGTGCTTATCCGAGGTAAGGATATCTATTCCTTGAATAGATAATCCTTATCGTGTACCCGGTGGGTTAGATTGGGCCTTTGGGCTTCATGAGCCCAAAGCAATAATACTACGGCCCATACCATTGTCATGGTAGCCCATTCGTGGTGGGCTTAGGTGTAAGTAATGTCTATCATTTGGGCTTGTGGCCCAAATATAGGCTATACGTCATCATGTCCCCCCAGTCTAGTGTGCGCGGCGCATAGCCGTGGGTACTAGACTTAATACCATCAGCGGTAAGCGTGGCGGGGGGTTGAACAAATTTTACCGCCTTTTTGTAGGTGTAATGCACCTAATAATTTTGAAATGGATGCCTCGAAAGTCGGGGGTGGTGTCCACGTAGTCCTTGGGATTCGGGAAAAAGTGCATGTACCTTTTGATCTTCTAGCCACACATTTACTGTGAGTGGGTTCCACGTGGATGTAAATTAGGGTTTTTACCACCCTATATAAGAGTGCCGCCCCCCTTTATTTTAACCACACAGTAAAACACACACTTAATCCACTATTCATCTTCTTCTTTGAGAGCGTTTTTAGCAAAGAAACCTTTTCACTTTTCGTAGGTAATTTGTGTGCGTCCCAGTAATGAAAATGGTTGCTCAATTGGAGGACTTTCGCTCTGCGATGTCCATTGAGGACGTTACGCAGTTTTCTTCCGACTATTTCGTGCCTTTGGATGTACGTCCAGAGGCTCCAGATGTCGATGCGTGCATAGCTGACTTCCCCGAAGGGAAGATAGGTCTATACGCGAAATTTTTTGAGTATGCGAATTACCGCGTACCCATTTCTATTTTTCTGAGAGATTTGCTCAATCACTATCGTCTTCACATCTCTCAGCTGCACTGTATAGGTGCGGCGAAGGTGTCGAATTTTGAAGTAAACTGCCGTTTACTTGCGATAGAACCAACCGTGGCCTTGTTCCGCTCCTTTTACCACACAACGTGGTCAAATGGTTGGGTTTCCTTTGCGAAGCGCCAGGGGGCGCTTCAGTGTTATACGAAAAAAGTTGACGCCCTCAAGAATTGGAGGGAGTTCTTCTTTTGGGTAGATGACGTGGTTTTTCCCTCTCCCTTTGAGTTTTATACTCAGGAATCCTTACCAAGGGATGGGCGCCCCGCACCCGGTTCCTACAGTCTTGCTGACGCGCAAACTTTAGATGCCAATCGACTGGCCATTAACCCCTATCCGGAGGAGTTTTTGGTTCATGTGGGGTTGAGCCGCGCTTATTTTGGCGCTGAAGATGAGGTTCCCACTTTCTTGAGTGAGGATGGCCGGGGTGGGTGTTCATCCCTTATACTTCCTTCTTTGTAAGTCCTTTATTCTTGTCTGCGCGCCTTTAATAACTAATCCTTTTTGTTTTTCCTTGCTTCATTTGATGTGCGCAGAGATGGATCTGTTCGCAGTGGTCAAGTTAGACAAGCCAAAGCAGGTGACCATAGGGGTGCGTCCTCTGAAGGAAGGAGAGCTGCCTTTGCTGGAGGCGACCGCGGGGCATTTGACTGTTCTGCCCGCGACGGTCCCCGAAGATACACCACCACTTGTGGTGACGCCCGTCCAGAGTATAGCGCCGGAGGTAGTGGTGGCGCCCACTGTAGAGGCGGTACCTGATGTAGAGGAGGCGCGCGAGGAAGCGCAATCAGGGTCATCTGACAGCCTCCGGATCCTGAAGCCTGGGGAGGTGCTGAGAGAGGAGGTTGCACAAAGTTCCAAGCGCAAGGTCGAGGCTGGGGCTAGTGGTACTAGGAAAAGGCGTCGACACGTCGTCAAAGACGCAGAGTCAATCGCGGAAGAGACCTCTACATCTGGCGCTCGGTTGAAGGTTGATGATGCTTCTCCGTTTCTGTAAGTGTGCACTTTTATTATTATTATTTCTTTTGTCAATTACTTGTTGTAATTGTTGTTTACTGTCTTTGTTGCGTAGGGATGACGGCGCGAAGGATGATGAGGTTTCCTCTCCGCAGAACGAAAACAAGGAGGGGAATACCGAGGCTGCTGATGGTGGTGAGGCGCAGCAGCTGATGGATGAGCTGGCTGCGACTACCGCCCGCCAAGCTGAGCTTGTTGCTCAGCTAAAGGGAAAGTATGCTGGGGAGAGCCGTGCTCTAGCCCAGAAGGAGGGGGAGTTGGTGACCCTCCGTGCGCAGTTGGCTGATGCGCAAGTGGAGCTGGGGGCCTCAAGGGCCTATGCTGAGAAGATTGCTCAAGATAAGATGAGCATTTTGGCTGACTTGAAGTATGCGAGGTCGAAGCTCGAGCAGATAAAAGCGAAGACTACCTGGTCGGTGTCTTATCTTGAGGAAAAGAAGGCGGAGCATTATGCTAGCCTTCAGGAGTTCAAGGAGCGTATTGAGAAGGCGGTCTCGATGCATGAGGAGAAGCTGCGCGCCCTCAGCATAGAGTATGACGAGGAGCTGTACCCCCATCTGATGTCTACTATAGCCGAGCGCAGGTATCCTTGCTTCTTTATCTTTAAAATTACGTCATCGCTTTTTTGTTTATCTTACACAATTGTTTCTTTGTGAATGCAGATGGTTGATCAGCCATGGGCTGCGCCTGGCAGCCCTGAGCACTTTAGAGTCTGCGGAGGTAGTGGAAGCCTTCGGGAAGGTTGTGCACTGCGCAATGGCGCGCGGCCGGTCGCAGGCCATGGAGGAGCTGCATGAGGCCAAGTTGCTGGAGAAGGACTTGGCGGAAATCCCTGGTTACAGCTCTACGGCCTATGACGAGCTGATGCATGCGATGGCAGGGCTAAAGGTCCTTGAATTGTCGCACATAGGGAAGTTGGAGCGCGACCAGGATGAACCCATAGACGTGCTGATGGCTGGTCTGACTTTGCAGCGTCATCTTGAGGATAATGCAGAGGAGGAATTAGATTATTATCTAAAACCTAATGTCTCGCAGCTTCAAGTCCCTGTGTTCGCGCGGCCTCGCGACATCCTCAATCCCTTTGCTCTGGAGAAGGAAATTCCTTTGAAGGAAGTGCTAGAGCGTCACGAGCAGAGGGTTGCCGTGAAGAAGGGCATCAAAGGCAAGGCCGTGATGTGTGGCATTGGCGCTGCACACCTTCCTAGATCAGATGGCGTGGCTGTAAGTGTTCCAACCGTATCTATGCAGGATGCCATAATCTTGAGTAAGATTAAGGAAGCGGGGAGTTCCGCCGCTCCAGAAGAGAGTCATGAGCATCGCCATAGTATATAGGCTGTTTGTATATTTATGTATCTTTCCTTGTAATTTTATTAATATGGAATAAGATACATTTTTGTTTTAAGTTCGTAACTTAAATATACTTGCATTGTTTGCTAAGTTTGTTTATTTACTAAGTCTTTTAAGTGCGTGACTTAAGTATACTTGCATTGTTTGCTAAGTTTTATTATTTGACTAAGTCTTTTAAGTGCGTGACTTAAGTATACTTGCATTGTTTGCTAAGTTTTATTATTTTGACCAAGTGTCTTGGCTCGTTATGTTGCTAAGCTTGTACGGTGTACTTGGTGTATGCGCATCCGTCGTGGGGTGCGCATGTGAAACTTACTTTGACGTCTCAAGAGTAAGGCGTTTAGCAAGGATACATGATCCAATGTTGATGGGTTTGCAACCCTCTTATTCAACGAGTAAATTAGTAGGTTAACTCATCCTTTATGCCTTCGTGGGTCTTTAAGTGGTGCATGCACGCCATGTAGGCAGAAATATAAAATAAACAATATTGACATATAAGCAATAAAGTAAAATGCGTTATGGAGTTAGCTAGAAACCATAACACTTTATTAATACTTGCAAGTAAATGGAAAAGATAGAAAATACAATTCCTAGAAAGAAAAAGACAAACACTTATTGGGCACCTCGTAGGATGCAAGTGTGTTTGTTAAAGGGCCGAAAAGTAACATTTTTTGAGATTACAGATGTTCCAAGTGCGCGCCAGGTCGTGACCTTCCATATCGCGCAACCTGTATGCGCCGTTGTCAAGCGCGTCTGTGACCTCGTAAGGTCCTTCCCATTTGGGTCCGAGCTTGCCTGTGTCTTCTGCGTGGCTCGCGTCATAGGCGCGGTAAACAAAGTCTCCTGGTCTGAATGAAGTGTCTTTGACTTTTGCATCATAATACTTCTTCATTTTTGCCTTAGCCTTTGCTTTACGTATAGCTGCGCGTTCGCGTCTTTCTTCCAGTATATCTAAGTCTATGCGCCGTTCCTCGTCATTTGTTGTGACGTTGACCTCTGCCGTGCATATAGTTGGCATTCCTATCTCGGCTGGTATGACGGCTTCTGTTCCATAGACTAAGGAGAATGGCGTGTCGCCAGTACTGGTTTTGATTGTCGTGCGATGCGCCCACAAGACGTGCGAGAGCTCATCTACCCATCTTCCTTTGTGTCTGTCAAGGCGCGCTTTAATTCCTTCGCCTAAACTGCGATTGGCGCGCTCAACTGGGCCATTGGTTTGTGGGTGTTTGACTGAAGCAAAGTGTTGTGTGATGTTCAAATGTGTGCACCAATCTTTGAATGGGTTATCACAGAATTGTTTTCCGTTGTCTGATACGATCTCGCCTGGTAGGCCGAAGCGACAGACAATATTGTCCCAAACAAAACGTTTGACTTGGTTTCCCGTAATGTTCACCACAGCTTTTGCTTCTATCCACTTTGTAAAGTAGTCTATGGCTACGATGAGGAACTTTATTCCTCCAGCTGCGACGGGGAAAGGTCCTGCGATGTCAATACCCCATTTGTAAAATGGCCATGGTGAGGTGATTGGTGTTAGCTCGTGTTGTGGTCGGCGCGGAATAGGCCTATGTACTTGGCAGTTGCTGCACTTTCTTATCAGATCGCGTGCATCGCGATGCATTGTTGGCCAATAGTATCCTGACCTTAGAGCGCTCGCCACCACGGATCGTGGCCCTGAGTGCATACTACATGACCCAGCGTGAATTTCGCGGAGTACGTAGTCTGCTTAGAGGGGTCCAACACATCTAAGCCATGGCTGTAAGAAAGATCGTCGATAGAGTACGTTGTCGCGTACTTCGAATCGTTGCGCTGTGTGCCGTATTCTTCGAGCGTCTTTATGATCTTGGGGTAGGATTCCTTTGCTAATAAATTCGATGATAGGTGTCATCCACGTAGGATCTTGTTCCTCTATCACCGTTGATATCTCCATATCCAAGATTGATTTGTTTTTTAGGGTTTCTACCAATACCTGTTTTGAAAGGTGCGCGAAGCTTGTGGATGCAATCTTGCTGAGTGCGTCCGCCTTCCTGTTATCTCCTCTAGGTACCTGTTTTATTGTGAACCTATCAAAGTTTTTGATCAAAGATTTTGTCTTTTCCAGGTATTGGATCATGTGATCATCCTTGGCTTCGTATTCCCCTAATACGTGGTTAGCGACTAGACGCGCATCTACATTTGCTTCTAGGTTGCGAACGCCCATTTGGATTGCGATGCGTAGTCCGGCTAGTAGGGCTTCGTATTCTGCCTCATTGTTTGTGGCTGTGAACTCAAAGCGTAGCGCGTAGGTGAATTTCATACCTTCTGGATTTGTGAGAATAAGGCCTGCGCCTGATCCATCTGCGCATGAGGATCCATCTGTGAACAGGGTCCATGGTTCCTGTAGGTCTGTTTTGGCTGCAGAGGTCGGGCTGTCGCTATCTGGCTTCTCCACGATAAAATCGGCTAAGACTTGTCCTTTGATTGCAGTGCGCGGCCTGTACGAGATGTTATACTCACTTAGCAGTACACTCCATTTTTGTAAGCGTCCTGATGCGTCAGGTTTAGAGATAACTTGTTTAATTGGCTGATCAGTGATTACCGCTATTGGATGCGCTTGGAAGTATCTGCGCAGCCTTTTGGATGCGAACACTAGAGCCAAGACCAGCTTTTCCATAGCACTGTAGTTAACCTCTGTTTTCTTTAGGGCTTTGCTTACAAAGTATATGGGTGTCTGGACGGAGTCTCTGTCTGTCAATAGTACTGCGCTAACTGCTCCGTGGGTTGCCGATAAGTACATGATTAGTTCTTCCCCTGGTCGCGGTGCGACGAGTTTGGGAAGAGATGCCAGATGGTGTTTAAGTTGTTGGAAAGCTTCTTCTGCTTCGGTAGTCCAGCGAAAGTCTCCCTTTTTTGTGCACTTCGTAAGTGTTTTAAAGAGGGGAAGGGACTTGTCTGCTGACTTAGATAAGAAGCGATTCAGCCCTGCTAACTTTCCATTTAGTGACTGGACTTCTTTGAGTGTGCGCGGGGAGGGGTGATCAATAACAGCCTTTGTCTTCTCTGGGCACGGTTTGATTCCATCGGGTTCTATCAAGTATCCGAGGAACATGCCTTCAGTTGCGCCAAAGGTGCACTTCTTGGGATTCAACTTCATGTTTATCCTCCCCAACGTTCGGAATGTTTCCTCGATGTCGCGCACCAATTCGTCCTCTGTATGGCTTTTGATGACAAGGTCGTCAACATAGACTTCCAAGTTGCGGCCTACTTGTTTTTCGAAGGCTGTATCCACCAGTCGTTGGTATGTCGCGCCAGCGTTTTTCAGGCCAAAAGGCATTTTTGTGTAGCAGTATACCCCTTGACTGGTGTGGAAAGCTGTTTTTTCTTCGTCTTCCACTGCCATCTGGATCTGGTGATACCCTTTATATGCATCTAGGAAGCATTTGAAGGGGTATCCGCACAAGGATTCGGCCTTCCAGTCTATCTCTGGCAGTGGGTAGCAGTCTTGCGGACATGCTTTGTTGAGGTCAGTGAAGTCCACGCACATCCTCCAACTGCCATCGCTCTTCTTTACCATAACTGGGTTAGAAAGCCAGTCATGATAGTATACTTCGCGCATGATTCCTGCATCTACTAGCTTGTGTACTTCTTCCAAAATAGCCTTTGCACGATCTGGGGCCTGGCCGCGCTTCTTTTGTCGTATTGGAGGGTATCCTTGTCGGATTTGTAACTTATGCTCTGTGATAGAGCGCGGTACTCCCGTCATATACTTTGGTTCCCATGCAAAGATATCTAGGTTCTTTTGCAAGAGTGCGCATACGGCTGCTTTACCTTTGTCAGATAAAGATCCTCCAACCGAAACTTGTTGTTCCGGATAATCTGGGTGAATAGCGACTTTTAAATTTGGCGTTTTTTCCGTGCGCTGTTCTGGAATAGTTTTCGCTTCAGTTGTTACTGCGATGCATTCTCTTGGTGGTACTGTTGTGTTATAGAGAGTGACCACCCCTCCTTCCACTGGGAATTTAAGCATTCCGTGCGCTGTGGATGGTACCGCGCGCATGGATGATATTCCCGGTCTTCCAATTATACCATTGTATGGTGAAGGAGACTTTATTACCATAAAATTTATCCATGTCGCGATTGAGTGTTGTTCATCTCCTACGACCACCAATAAGCGTAACGGCCCCATGGGCCAAATCTTTTCTCCTGTGAATCCTGTTAATGACATTGTAGCTGGTATCAACTGACTTTGGATTTCAGGTCGCAACCTTTTGAAACAGTGATCGTACAGGATGTCCGCGGATGCTCCACCATCAATGTACATGCGGTGGATATCATGTCCCCCTGTATGTATCTCAATGGTTAGAGGCTCCACGACTGCGTTGTCCGCGGCTATGGTAGGGAAGGATATCTCTTTTTCTGGAGAGAATTTCTGGCTGACCTTTTGCTTTATCTTGCGTTGCCATGATTGTATCATGTAGATAGTATCAGCCTTTTCTTTTGGGGGTTCTTTCTTGCCCCCGTTTCTCTGCTTATCTTTTCCCTCCTTAATGTTTTTCACGAGGTGGTCCATCCTGCCTTCTCTAACTAATTTTTCAATTAGTTGTTTTAGTTGAACACACTCGTTAGTTGCATGGCCTTTTTGGCCGTGGTACTCGCAGTATCCACTACCTAGGCGCTTTGCTTCTGCCGTGCGCATTGGTGGTGGTTTTGGGAAGTTCGCACCTTCTGTTACAAATATTTCCCTCGGAGTTTTAGTGAGAGGAGTATATTTGTCGTTGTCTCTTCCACTGCGGTAGTTCCTGCTGCGGTTGTTCTGATCATTGGATTGTCTCCGCGGCTGTTCTTGTTGCCTATAGTTTGAATATCCTTTTTTGCTATCCGCAGCAGCTTCTTCTCCTTGTATAAAGGATCTAGTGCGCTTTGTTAACTCGTCAAAGGATTGTGGAACTTTGTCATTAAGCTTCCGGATGAGTTCTGGGTTATTGATCCCATTCATGAACCCTGAAATTTTTAGAATTTCAGGACATGTTTTGACTTGTATGCACTCATCCTTGAAACGTTCCATAAAAGCGCTGGTGGATTCCCCTTGGCGCTGTTTCACTCTTGCTAGCTCCACAGGGTTTTTAGCGCACTTCTTTCGCTGGGTGAAGTTGTGGCGGAATGCTTTCCGTAATTCCTCAAATCCACCGATGCTCCTACGTGGGAGTTTGCTAAACCATGTGCGCGCGTTTCCTACTAACGTGGAATTAAACATGTGGCACCACACAGGTTGTGACCAATTTTCGATTGTTGCGGCTGACTCGAAAATTTTTAGGTGATCGTCAGGATCACCTGTTCCATCATATGTTTTTACGTTAGCGGGCATGCACCTGCGTTTGTGGTCTGAGTAATCGCTGATGCGCCGTGTAAACGCATCAATTTTTTGACGTCGCCATGGGAGGGACATATCTTCATTCTCCTCCTCACGACGTCTTCCTCTTGACTTCCAGTGTCCTGTTTCTTTATCCTCGTTGTCCGAGGAGTCACTGGAAGAAGGGTAGTCTCTCTTTCGGCGCTTGCGCCTGCTTCTTTCAGAAGAGGAGCCTGAGGGATCTCTGCTTGGGGATCTTCTTCTTCCCAATCTATCTTGGATCCTCCTGCTCCCAGGTTTTGAAGATCCTTGGCTTAGCGAATGTTGAGGCCCTAATCGATCATGTATTCCCCGACTGCCAAGTCTGGAGTGGACATTGGTGCGCCTCTCGCTGTCTCCAAAGTACTGCGAATCAGATATTGTACCTAACCTATCATGGATAGTGGTACGTTCTGCGCGTCTTCCTCGTGGGTGACGCGGTGGTGATGGTTCACGTTCCAGAGCAAAATTGAGTCGTGCTTGTAGGCTCGTGTTTGCTCTTCTTGTTGCTTCTTCTTGCATGAGGGCGGTTAGAGTTTCATAATTTTGGGATACAAAGTTTCCCAAAGTTAGATCGGGTATGTCCTCAGTTGTTGCAAGAATTTCTGCCTCAGTGTTGGGCGCCCTGTTTCGTTCAGGCGCGCCTGGCGGCGCAGTGTTGTTCACTGCGGGTGTAGCCTGATGAGGAGTGGTGAAGAGGGTGCGTTGGAGTTCCTCAACGCTTGGGACCACTGAAGAGATTATAGGTAGTTCCATCGCTTGAAGAGACTGGGTTGTTCCTGCCTCTTGGTGATCAGGTGCGCTGGTTGTCCCAGCAACCTGCCTAGAGGTCGAATCTTGTCGATTCTTCTTCTGATGGTCACGCTTTTCTGACTGCGGAGTCCGCTGGCTCGAATTCTTATGTTTCGTCATTCTAGTTCTTAGTAGGGTCCCACGGATGGCGCCACTTGTTGATACAAAAGTTGGGCGTACCTGGTTATTGGGCTTTTGCTCTTATATCAATTAGCTTCTTAGTACTTTGTTACCTGCGCACTAAGAAAATAAACAACACCGTTAGGCTTATCGAGGGATTGTCTCCCCCGATTAGACTCCGGCGTGAGAGTAAGTAATCGATTTAGGGTTTAGTTGAAGAGTTAGGGATTGTGTCAATCGTACCTTGAATGAGAATCGTGTGATTCTATATATAGGGGCTAAGAAACCGTATTTCTTGCTCCTCACTCTTCGCACGCGTGGTGCTTATCCGAGGTAAGGATATCTATTCCTTGAATAGATAATCCTTATCGTGTACCCGGTGGGTTAGATTGGGCCTTTGGGCTTCATGAGCCCAAAGCAATAATACTACGGCCCATACCATTGTCATGGTAGCCCATTCGTGGTGGGCTTAGGTGTAAGTAATGTCTATCATTTGAGCTTGTGGCCCAAATATAGGCTATACGTCATCAATTATAGCAGCGTACAATGTTTCCATCTTTAAATTTTGACATGATTTTCTAATTGAAGACGTGTGCTGAATTCTTTCTAATTAAAAGACTAACGGTAATTAATGCAATATGCTCAAGAATTATTACTTAAAATGAAAAAGAGACAAATAGAATCTTTAGGTTTTTTTTTTTTTTTTGAAAGGTGAGTTTCTTTGAAAACTTCGTGTCGCCATTCGACAGCGGAAGGTCTAGCTTACGTTGTCTTAACCGGGCCCGCGCTAGAGAGCTCCCTCGAAGTGAAAGCCTTATTCAAATACCCGATGGGGGGAGAACCCCCTACTAATCCGCCCGAAGGCACGACGATTAATAGAGGTAAACTCTGCCCCCTCAGACTTGACCTGAGTAAACCCAAGCCAAGCCCTCATAGAAGGACTTCCTTATATCTCAAAGATGACCACAGTGGGGTTTGAACTTGAGACCTCTCGGTCAACAAGCCAAGCTCCAACCACTGGACCAACTCATCATTGATAAATAGAATCTTTAGGTAAAGGCTCACTTTTTTCATTATTGAATTAGCGGTTCATATTAATACAATTTGCCATAAATATGATAAGAGTTTAGAAACAGAAATAAACTAACTCAAAATGAGGATGCATAACATGCTTTTGTTCGTCTATATAATAGCACGAGATACCAAAATATAATAAGAACCACTTTGAAAATGTTGTGGACTTGTTCTTGAATTACTTGATGATGTTTAAGGTTTGACACATGCTTTTTCAATATCCTAATGTTTCAATTCCTACACTTGTACAAATTTTATTCATGAAAGATTCTTCCATCATGGTCACGATAGCAAACATATACTAATCTTTATGATTAGTGTGTCATGTTCTAGTAACATACAGTAGTTGTTTCATTATCGACATATCAACTAATAAAACCATTAGGATGAATAATAAAAAGCATTGTTTTGCACTGTTTATTGCCCAATTTTTTGCTTTTAGACCCTGTGGTTATAGATCTATTGCAAAGTTAGTCCTTAACGCCCGTTAATATTATACAGAAAAAGCCCCTCAGGTTAACTTTTAATTTCAAAGTTAGTTACTAAGGACTAACTTTGCAACATACCAACAATCTCAGGCCGTAAATAATCATACTATTTTCATAAACACTTTTCGAAAATAGTACTTGCGGTTATCGACCTTTTGCATATATAGTCCTTAATAACAAAAATAATTTTTTTACAACCGTTTTATTAAGAGTTTAGATTAAACAAAACATTCCCGCAGCAACGCGCGGATACCCCACTCGTTGCTACTAAAATAGGTTACACATTTCACCGTTATAAAAAGATTACATGCCTAATGAAACATTACAAGTTTATAACATATGAGAGACAATGTCACAATACATACATTTCTAGTTAATAATGCTATTTATCAAAGGAATCATTGTTATTAATAAGTCTGATAGTGACTTTGTGTTCCACTTATTAGTATTATTATCAACCATTATTTTGTTGATTTCCATATATCACTACACAAAAACGTTTTTTATTGATTGATATCTAATCAAACATACTTTAAAAAGTAATTTATTACGATCATTTAGATCATGGGAAAGAAACAACTACGAAATAAGATTAAAAAAAACAAGAAATAAATAATAAGACGATAATAAAGTTGGACAGAACAGACCAGTACTTGCTGTCATAGGCCCATTTAAATGACTTTTTTTATGCACAACGGCTAATCAAGGGGACCGACGCATTTCCACCGACACCTTCCCTAATGGTCAAAATTATCACATGGCTATAAACTTACACCAATCCAAGTATCCAACGGTGCGTTTTTATACAGTCCTCCAAGCTCTAAACTACATAAATAGACTATAGTTTTATTTAGTGTGATTCATGTACTTTTTATGATGTTGCAGTTGCTTTGTTGTTATTGAATGATAATTTGATGATATGTTTAGAAGACAATAATATTTGCTTACAATTTTTGGTGTCTTTTTAATTGTATGGAACCATACGCAAGGACCGAATATAAGGGGCCAAGGAGAGTTGTGACCCTTTCAAAGTTTTTGACTTTATGTATATTTTATATTATTTTATTTTTTGTTTTAATCATTTTGAATACAAAAATTCCAGTTAGGGGCGTGCATTATTTGGGTAAAACCGAATAAATCGAAAACCAAACCGAACTTATAATTGAATTTGCCAAAACCGAACCAAACTAAAAATTCAGTTTTCAGTTTGGATATGTTTTTGGCTATCTGAACCGAAAACTAAATTTACATAAATAGATATACTTTTTATATATTTATATATACAAAAGACTATTAAAATTTTATCCTAATATAAAAAGAAACGCTTTTTATGCAAGGAATAATTTTTATTTGCCAATTTACAAAAAAGAAATAAAAAATGGTGTAATTCATGTTACTCGGGTCAACCCGAAACCGAACCGAATTCAAATTCGGTTTTCAGTTTTGTTTGGTTGAATTCTAGTTTGGTTTGGTTCGGTTCGGTTTTCAGTTTGATCCTGAATTTTTTTTAGCCGAAATAGCCGAACCGAATAAGTCAAACAACCCGATAACTAAACCGATGAACACCCCTAACTTCAGTGACGTGTACATATCGTCCCTCTAAATTAAATGTTTTGCAAGTTGTTTTCTTCAACAAAAACGTTCAAGTTCTGTCTAGATTCATATGCATCAATAAGGAAAATGTGGTTCGAAATAAAATGTATTTTTGTTTTAATTTATTTTTTATTTATTTTTTATTTTTTTGAAAGGCAATATATCCCAAAACAAAAAAGACCCGGAAACCAATAAAGGCGTCTCCTATGTTAAACAAGACGCTTAAGGATGAAGTACCCAAGAAAAACCAACATAATACAAATACATAGATGAAATGCAAATGAAACTAGCATAAGCAAATCTAAAATGGACAAAAAGACAAAAACACACTTATGAAACTAGCATAATAAAATGTATTTTTATTTGTGTATTGATCTTAGTACATAGTTTCTTCTTTTGTTACTTCAGTTATTTTAAAGCTTTTACGGAAATCTTAAAAGATATGCACAATTGTTTCTTCGTTTGTTACTTCAGATATTTTAGTTTTTAGAAAGTACTAGGTATAGAAGATGATATAGATAGCCTGTTAGCCACCTTCCTTTTAATGGCGTAACTACTACATCATCTCGTCGATAATTTTCAAAATTGTATAAATAAATATTGCTAACCTCGTCACCTTCCTTTTAATGGCTTAATCAGTTAATCTTGTGTCCTCGCTACGAAAGCCATCAAAGTGATGTAGACTAAGTAACGAGATAACACAAATCAAGCCTCTTGATTCACACGAATATCAGGATTGATTCTTTTCAACAATCGTTGATTCAATTAAATGCCGACTATTAGGATTCTTAGCAAGAAAACTGCCAAAAATAGACTTTTCGTATTTGCAAGAACTGATTATTTCACATTACAAAGGAACTCTTAAATAAAGACTAGACGAGTACCCGTGCATAGCAATGGGATTTTATAGCGACAGATAGATTACCGATAAAAAAAAGTTTATAGGTTATAAACGAAAAATAATAAAAGTTTGAAGATTTGGGAATTAAACATAATGTTTTGAAACCCTGTTCGACCCGGGTGGTTCAACTGGTTGAACCGTTTCGGTCGAAAAACGGGTTTGAAGCATCCCGGGTCAACCCGATTTGTGTTTTAATTGGCTGTATTTAATTTGGTAGATATGTTTTTAATTGGTTGTACAATGTGAATAAATTATTTTACTTTGAAGTAATAGATAATGTTTTGAAACCCGGTTCGACCCGGGTGGTTCAATCGGTTGAACCGTTCCAGTCGGAAAATGGGTCGATTTAAACCGGGTCAACTTGCTAGGTTGGGCCGAAAACGGGTCAAATTAAACTGGGTCAACCCGCCGGGTCAACCCGATTTGTGTTTGAATTGGTTGTATTTAAACCGGGTCACCTTGCTAGTGTAACAGCCGTATCCCGGATACAAATAGGCCCCACCCTAGATGAAATGGACTAAGGGCCTTACGTGATTGGTTAGTCAACGAATGTTGCGTAATGGTCAAACCTGATAGTCAATCTTGTGGTCAAAGAACATATTATAAGGTTATGAAAGTATTGTGTGGCATAAATAGAAGGAAGTAGACTTAAGGGGTTCAAGTTGTCATATACTAAGTGTTATTATAAGTTAGTTGTGGCCAAAGTAATAGAAAAGAGACTTGAGGGGCTATTCTTGCCATAAGCACAAACTTGTGCCTGGATCATTATATCCAGGGAATTCTAGATATTTCCCTATTATTCAAGGGTGTGAGTTGTTGTCGGTTTTAGAGAGAAAAAGAGGAGGGAAAAGAGGAACTATGATGATAATGTTGATGTTGAGATGTTCTAATCCAAGAGTAAGGTTCTTAGCAATGATCCTTGCAAGTAAGTATTCTTTAATTAGTGTTTAATTGATGATTGAGAGGTTAGGGTTTATGTACCCAATTTGGGGGAATTGGGTAAATGGTGTTTGAAGCTAATTAAAGATTATAGAAATTATGAGATGCCTATTTTGGGTTTAAGTTAATGAATTTAATGGGATTGATTATCATATAATCATCATATGATTATGTGATAATTAGTGATGATTAAAAAGGGGTATGGTTATGGTAGCCATGACATAGTTGATTAATTATATATTTATGATAATAGTGTTTTGGCCTAAATGACAAAGAATGGAGATGATGATGACCTTGGTTTCATTAGCTTGGGATCAAGGTAAGTAAACCGGTTATAAGTTGATGTTATATGGATTTCTATACATTATGTGTTATGTGATGTTTATGTTAAGATTATATAATGATGCGTTATATATGTGCTTATGTGAAAGTCGATTGTAAGGCTAGTTTGGCATAACTTGTAAAAGAATGATAGAGTAGAATGGAATTGGATAAAGTATGAATGGCGACGTTTAATGATGGCTTAAGGTATGAGTTATAGCTAATGTTATGATGGGATGATGGGTATGATGCATAATGTATGTTTGATGTATGATGTCAAGTTATACCCGTTTTACTTACTAAGCCTCGTGCTTACGGTTTAAGTGTTTAATGTTTTGTAGGTTGTGCAATGATGCTTAACTTAGACTAAGGTCTAAGGTTGGATTATGCGGAAGTTAGAAGATGGTAAGAAAGTAGGAGCTAGGTAGTATACCGAGCTCAAGTGTCATGTTTGTACCCTCGTGAGTCATTAATGTTATGTAAAGTATGGTCAAGTGTCAAGTGTATAAATTGGTGGTCAATGGACAAGTTATAGTATAGTTCTTGTGTTTACGGTCAAGTTAAAGGGGCGTTTGGCATAACGTGTAATTGTACCCATTTTGGGATGTGAACGGGTCAAGGGTCATGGATCAAAGTTGTCATGGTTTTTAATGTTAAATGAGTATTTGGTTTACGGTTAAAGTGTTAATTTTATGGTTAAAGGTGATATGGTTAAGTGTAGTATGCAAATGGGTCAAAATGGGTGTTTCCACCCGTTACTTTGTAAAGCACATTTTTGCGGGTCATTATGACCAGGTTTATGCATATATTTGATGTTTATAATGTCCTAATAATTTCTGGAAGTTTTGGTGTAATGTGAATGTTATAAAAGTCGTTTTTCCGGAAAATGGGTCAAAAGTGCACTAAAGGGTTATGCAGAAAAAGGGGTGTTTGGGACAAGGTCCATTTTAACCCATTTTGGGTCTAACGGGTCAAGAATTTTGAGTAACAAGGTATAATGTATATTTTAAGTTAAATGTGGATTACATACGTTTAAATATAGTTTTAAAGTGTCGATTTTATGTTACAAAGCGTTACGGGTCATTTTGAGGCAATAGTGCACTTCAGGGGTCACAGTGCACTTTAGGGGTCATAGTGCACATTAGGGTGCCACCACTCATTTTAAAAGTATTGGAGTCTAATTCTTCTAAAAATAGTCTCAATGTTTGTTTTGTAACTTATTTTAGTTAGCTTATAAATGAGTTACAGGAGGTCATAAACGGGTCAAAGCGTTTCCGCGTAAAAATTTTAAGTTTTTGGTTAAAGCGGGCACGGGGTGTAACAACTTGGTATCAGAGCTTCGGTTTAAGTAAATTAGGTTTCCACTATAGGTTGCCTAGTCTTAAACCACTCGTAGAAGCGTTGAATGTAAGTGCTAGTGATGCGGGAAGTAGTTGTTAAGTATGAGGTGGATTATGCCTTTTGTTAGATGAGCCTAATGATAATAAGTGATGAATGTGTTGAAGTGTATGATATGTTATCCCGTAGGGGACCTGAATTGTTTAAATGATTTTGTTAGCCGTGCACCTTGGTTGGTGCCGGTGATTATATTGTGATTATACGAATGTGTGTTAGAGTAAATGGTAATGGAATATGAGTAGGAATGATAAGTGGTATTAGATGGGCTAACAAGTGAATTAAGTAATGATGCTTTAAGTGTGGATCATAATGATATTAAGCGTACTAAGGTATAGCGTGAAAGGACAAGATGAAACTAACGAACTAATGATTAAGTGTTTAATGACTTAAAGGTTAAAGAATGACGTTAGGTTATGATAGCATGAAATGTGACCAACATATGGTTATTTATATTTAGTGACTAAAGACTAGTGTTAAAGTGGTATAGAGATGGGTTAATTGTAAGGTAAAGTACTTGATATTTAAGGGTAAACGTAAAGTAGTGATAAAGTGTGTTGGTATGTAAAGGATGGAATTGAACGAAAATGTTTAAATGCTAAAAGTTAAATGCGATAAGTTAAGAATGTAACTGAGAATGAGATGCGTGTGTATGAGGTTAAGGTGTTGCCTTGAATATTATGTCACGGCTAATGTGCCCCATTAGTGGTGATTATTATTATAACGGAAGTGTGGGATAATGAAACCTATTTAAAATGTGTAAGATGAATGAATGATGCTAATGAATGTGTTAATGTTTAAAACATGAAAGAAGGATAAACGAATGGTAATGAGTATGTTATAATTGATAACCTATGTAAGGTTAAATATGGAAAGAGTTGGGTAGACTAAAGAGTAAGTAATAATGTGAAAACGATTAATGTGGATTAAAAAAGAAGGTTGTAATGAAAAGTGCAAACACATAGAGAATGTGTTAATATATATTAAACGGGTGTCGTATACCCTATGATACTTGCTTAAACTAAATAAATGTATGGGATAATGTGTGTATTACAATGTTAATGACTTGGATCCATGATTGAAATGTGAAAGGTTAAAGATGGCATCCTTCGGGATGACCGAGTTAATGATGATAAACGATGGTATCCTTCGGGATGACCTAGCTAATGAATGCTAAAGGATCCTTCGGGATGTGTAAAAGATCCTTCGGGATAAAAAGTATTGCCTTCATCGGCAAAGGGTTGCCTATATCCTTGGCATGTAAAAAATACCCCCAAAGTGAATGTGGTAATGGTACGGATCCAAATCTAAAAAGTTAAAAGGTAACGTAAAGAATAAAAAGAACGAAAAGATTTAAAAGCTAAAGGTGAAACGGATAGTACGAGTGTTATGTCGGAAGTGTATAAGTAGGATGGCTTGTGGTTTCTTTATTTAAATGGATTGGGACGCCTTTTCATTTGAATAAAGAAGTTGTGAATCACCGAACCATGAGTTTGTACTTCTTTATTTACATCGTTTGGGATGCCTCTCTATGTAAATAAGGAAGTATGAATGAATGGGCTTATGTGTTCCCGACATGGCATGATTAGGGTAAAAGGGTAGAAATGGGAGTCTAGGAATGGTTAGAAGTCGCAAGGAACTAATATAGGTAGATAGAGTAAGAGTTAGACTTTTGACATGAAGTAAGAGTCGTTGTGTACAGCCTAGAGTTTAGGTGTTAAAGTATAAGTTGAAATGATTAAAGTTTTAAAAGATATAATTATTGGAATGCGAAATAATGATAAAGTGAGGTAATGAATGGTAACAAATGCTAATGTGGGTTAACGAGCTATGAAGGCATGGGATAATAAGTAAAGGCAAACATAATGTGTAGTAAAATGCTATCGAAGTAGTAAAAAGGGGTTACAGTAAAGTAGAAAGTTAATAAATAATTTACTTATTAAAGTTAAGATGGTACAAAATGTTCAAGTGCCACATAGTCCTTGACGGGAAAGTTAGAATGGAACGAGTTATTAGGTTATCAGATAGACGTAGAAAGGGTTTAATGGTATACATTAGTGGCAAGGATTGTGTCTTAAATGACAAAATGATTGAAATAGAAATGAAGGATTAGAAGAGTTAAGCGTGAAATGAAATGAGTTAAGGGTATGAAGTGTGTATAGAAGGCGTTGAATTGCAAGATCACTTAGATTGTTGCAACCAAAAAGGGATGAAGAACGGAAAGTGCTAATAACGGGAGTAAGATGGGACTAAGTTTTGGTTAGTATAGACAAGAGATTTCGGGGACAAAATCTAAATAAGGAGGATAGAATTGTAACACCCGTATCCCGAATACAAATAGGCCCCACCCTAGATGAAATGGACTAAGGGCCTTACGTGAATGGTTAGTCAACGAATGTTGCGTAATGGTCAAACCTGATAGTCAATCTTGTGGTCAAAGAACATATTATAAGGTTATGAAAGTATTGTGTGTCATAAATAGAAGGAAGTAGACTTAAGGGGTTCAAGTTGTCATATACTAAGTGTTATTATAAGTTAGTTGTGGCCAAAGTAATAGAAAAGAGACTTGAGGGGCTATTCTTGCCATAAGCACAAGCTTGTGCCTGGATCATTATATCCAGGGAATTCTAGATATTTCCCTATTATTCAAGGGTGTGAGTTGTTGTCGGTTTTAGAGAGAAAAAGAGGAGGGAAAAGAGGAACTATGATGATAATGATGATGTTGAGATGTTCTAATCCAAGAGTAAGGTTCTTAGCAATGATCTTTGCAAGTAAGTATTCTTTAATAAGTGTTTAATTGATGATTGAGAGGTTAGGGTTTATGTACCCAATTTGGGGGAATTGGGTAAATGGTGTTTGAAGCTAATTAAAGATTATAGAAATTATGAGATGCCTATTTTGGGTTTAAGTTAATGAATTTAATGGGATTGATTATCATATAATCATCATATGATTATGTGATAATTAGTGATGATTAAAAAGGGGCATGGTTATGGTATCCATGACATAGTTGATTAATTATATATTTATGATAATAGTGTTTTGGCCTAAATGACAAAGAATGGAGATGATGATGACCTTGGTTTCATTAGCTTGGGATCAAGGTAAGTAAACCGGTTATAAGTTGATGTTATATGGATTTCTATACATTATGTGTTATGTGATGTTTATGTTAAGATTATATAATGATGCGTTATATATGTGCTTATGTGAAAGTCGATTGTAAGGCTAGTTTGGCATAACTTGTAAAAGAATGATAGAGTAGAATGGAATTGGATAAAGTATGAATGGCGACGTTTAATGATGGCTTAAGGTATGAGTTATAGCTAATGTTATGATGGAATGATGGGTATGATGCATAATGTATGTTTGATGTATGATGTCAAGTTATACCCGTTTTACTTACTAAGCCTCGTGCTTACGGTTTAAGTGTTTAATGTTTTGTAGGTTGTGCAATGATGCTTAACTTAGACTAAGGTCTAAGGTTGGATTATGCGGAAGTTAGAAGATGGTAAGAAAGTAGGAGCTAGGTAGTATACCGAGCTCAAGTGTCATGTTTGTACCCCCGTGAGTCATTAATGTTATGTAAAGTATGGTCAAGTGTCAAGTGTATAAATTGGTGGTCAATGGACAAGTTATAGTATAGTTCTTGTGTTTACGGTCAAGTTAAAGGGGCGTTTGACATAACGTGTAATTGTACCCATTTTGGGATGTGAACGGGTCAAGAGTCATGGATCAAAGTTGTCATGGTTTTTAATGTTAAATGAGTATTTGGTTTACGGTTAAAGTGTTAATTTTATGGTTAAAGGTGATATGGTTAAGTGTAGTATGCAAATGGGTCAAAATGGGTGTTTCCACCCGTTACTTTGTAAAGCACATTTTTGCGGGTCATTATGACCAGGTTTATGCATATATTTGATGTTTATAATGTCCTAATAATTTCTGGAAGTTTTGGTGTAATGTCAATGTTATAAAAGTCGTTTTTCCGGAAAATGGGTCAAAATTGCACTAAAGGGTTATGCAGAAAAAGGGGTGTTTGGGACAAGGTCCATTTTAACCCATTTTGGGTCTAACGGGTCAAGAATTTTGAGTAACAAGGTATAATGTATATTTTAAGTTAAATGTGGATTACATACGTTTAAATATAGTTTTAAAGTGTCGATTTTATGTTACAAAGCGTTACGGGTCATTTTGAGACAATAGTGCACTTCAGGGGTCACAGTGCACTTTAGGGGTCATAGTGCACATTAGGGTGCCACCACTCATTTTAAAAGTATTGGAGTCTAATTCTTCTAAAAATAGTCTCAATGTTTGTTTTGTAACTTATTTTAGTCAGCTTATAAATGAGTTACAGGAAGTCATAAACGGGTCAAAGCGTTTCCGCGTAAAAATTTTAAGTTTTTGGTCAAAGCGGGCACGGGGTGTAACAGCTAGGTTGGGTTGAAAACGGGTCAAATTGAACTGGGTCAACCCGCCGGGTTTGAAGCGTCCCGGGTCAACCCGATTTGTGTTTGAATCGGTTGTATTTAATTTAGTAGATATGCTTTAATTTGGATGTACAATGTTAATAAATAATTGTACTTTTAAGTATTTGGGTGTTTTAGTAAGAGTATTAATTACATTTCACTTTCTCTCTCATTTGACCATTGTTGAAAACTCAACATTTCACTTTTGACCATTTTTCTATTATAGATGGTATAGATACAAAACTGAAATGGGCCCTAAAAGACAAGTGGGCCGAAAGTTATTGCATAAACAAAGTTTACTACAACGTGCTCCTTGCTCCAAGTTTCGAATAGACTGGTCATAGGCCTGAAACGGAGCCCCGTAGCCCAAATTATGCCCATTTTAGTGAGACCCCTTTTGTTACGTGATCTTGAACCTCCAGAAACATGATGGCCCGTTCTTCAACACTTAGGCATGCATCATAAAGTCACGTTGTAACCAATAATTGGTTCTTTATTTCTTAAGTTGTTTTTACGTACTTCCTTGGTGTTTTTATCTATTTGGTATATTGGGCTAAACATTTGTGATGTTAGATGACTAATCCTAAAGAATGTATAAAAAATGTCAAAATGGTAATGCATATTCAATAAGTAATGGTAGCTACAAATTTGACAAAGCTATCCAATTTTGACGTTTTATATTTTCCTTTTTTCGTTTTAGATTGTGTTGTGCAAAAAGTGTGATAGGTAATGATCGGGATTTATTGTTGGGTCGTCCTTGATGGATTGTCCGCATGTGAATTATGCACTAAATTAAGTGATTGATTGATCCCCTACACAAATGAAAGTAAACTTAGCCTTACCGTAGAGACGGACCTTACGATTAAGCTCCGGCGTGAGAGTAAGTATTCATGTTGTTAGAGAAATATGTATGTATTGGGATGTGTGAGAAAGTCATAGCTCATAAATGTGTTTTAAGGTTGCTTTTATAGGTGAGTGAAATACTAGGGATCCCTAGTATTTCGCATATTATTGTAGTGGACAAAAAGGGACCCTTGTCGGGCAAGGATCCACAGCTTAATCATAACTGCAGGCGTAGGTCATCTTCCGGACCGTGAATGGATCCGTAAGCTTACTTCGGAAGTGCCACTTGCATGATCTGCGTGCGTCCTTATAAATCCGGGTCATGCCTTGTAGAACCTTGTAAAAATTCCTTGTAATTATATCGATAGTAAATAAATAATCTTTCGTTACCGTTACTGATTCCCATTATTTCAAAAAAATTTGAAATTTTTCTTATTATATTAGTTAGTCGTTAACACGATATAATATAATTCACGAAATGACGGGACCAATCCTCGACACGTTACTCGAAACCTAAACATTTCATTTATACTAATTTCATTTCACAAATCCTAAATTAAAATCCCTAATTACATCTTAGTACTAAACGGGCTCTTAATTAATTTCCAGCCCAATACCCGATTACTATTTATAAGCCCAAAGTACAAGCCCAACTCCAAATCATTAATATTTCATATGATCGACTAGTTACATGCTACCAAAACGACTCACGTATTCTCTATTCTTTCGCACGACACATATATATTATTTCACCACCTCGTTTATCACCTAGCCAACTATTAGTGTGTCGAATGTCATATCCATAGGTTGACTTTTGATACGTTTTTAGAAGGCAAAGTGTTCGACAAAACTCAACCCAATCGACATATAAATAAATTCATTTCTAAACCTTTTTGTTTCCCGTTTGTTTCTAAAGGTTCATAATAACATTCCTAGCATGATTTCATGTTTAGATGTCAAGAATGATCAGCTATAATCAAGTGGTACACGATTACTCAAATTGTGTACAAATATATATGGTGATCGACATTTACATGAATCACCAATACATGCACCTTATTTCAAGCTCTCACAAGGGTTATAATATGATATAAATTGAGCCTAAGAACCTATTGTTACTGACATGCATAGTTTTTTTGGTTTCCTTGAAAAATATTACACTTACGTGCTATAAAAAGTCACTATATATACTCCTTGTTCATGCATCCGTTTCTATCATTTACCATACTCTCATAAACTTCCTTTCTTCCTTAAAATCACTTCTGAAAGTCCAACAATAATCATACTCATGTTTGGAAGCAAGAAATAAGAATCGGGTTTGATTTATACGATTATTATTTTGGGTTATAGTCGAACGTGATTGTTTCTCGTATTTCATTCATTCACTCTCAACTCTCTACCACCCTAACTCTTTTGAATTCATATTATACGTCTAATGTTTCATGCATCATGTTTTTGGATTATGTCGAGCGTATATAAGCTTTATAAATAATTTTTACGTATATATTTACATATAGTACACGACATGTGACTAGCCTCTATCTTGGAAGGCCTAGGAGTCACGACACACACATATTTCACGTTAGTTTTACTTCACATGCAACCATACTTAAGCGTATAAAAACTATATATACACTTAGAAAATATTTCTAAGTCTTTTTCACATATATATAAACGTCTCATACATGCTACGAAACCATCGATTATCTTTAAATATTACGTAACAAGCACACTATATTATTACACGAGCTATTAGACCACCTAGCTAGCTAACAATTTCGTGTATAAAACTTTTGAAAATAAGTTAGTCTCGACACTTAAAAGATACCAAAGTGAATCGCTATTAATCTCGTTTAGAACATATGATTTTAACGTATTGGGCCTAAAAGCCCAATAAGCTGAAAATAAGCTCTTCTGATAAGCTAGCTTATCTAAACTTTTTGATATGAAAATAGAACATGAAAAATGATATTTTTGATGAGCTCAACTCGTCTCACGAAGTACGGATTTTAAAACGTTATTGGGCCTTGATTTTAGCTCGTTAAAAGCCCACTTATTGAAAATAAGCACTTTTTATCAAATAAGCTATTAAAATAAGCTTAATATTTATTAAATAAGCCTCGGAAATTTTTAGATAATTTTTCTAATCATTTTTGTAACTTTGGACTAAAAATGTAACGCGACGACACCTAGAAGGACTAAAACTATAAATATTGAAAAGTGAGGACTGAAACTGTAAAAACAGAATCATAAGGGTAAAAATTGATAATAGTTAAAATTCTAAGCCTAGGATTGAGTATTGGACAATTAGATGACTATAATTGTAATTTATATATAAAAAGGACTAACGGTGTAACGTAAACGTCGTTAGAGTAAAAATGGTAAAATTGGAAAAGGACAAGGACTAAACATATTCGATTTAACATTCTTAGTTATTTTCTATTTTCGTAAATTTATCTCGTCATATGCATTTAAACTTTCATTTATATATATATATATATATATATATATATATATATATATATATATATATATATATATATATATATATATATATATATATATATATATATATATATATATTATATAACGTAACGTTTATAATACATATAACGATATTTCAAACTAAATAATATTACTTTTGATTTAGAAGGTAAAACTTCGGAGAATAACTTATATCACGTATTTTATCATATCATACATAACATAAGAATTTCACTGCACATCATCTATTCATAATGACGAATAATTATTATTCATCATTCGTTTCATATTTACCAAATGGTATTTGGTCAAATTTTCAGACAAATCTATTTATCAGGTTGTATTTCGAAGCCGTTATCATAATTTCGTCCGACTTTACTTTTCTTCATTTCAGTATCAATCAAGGTGAGTCATAGCCTTACATTTACTTATTTCAAACTCCGTGAGGGGGATACATGTTATAAACAGATCACAAGTAATTTTCTGTATGCTACCTGACTTGATATATGCCTAAGTTACCTATTGCCAAAAGACCCTTGATCATGAGCCATTAATCACTGTTATGTGAGCGCGAATATAATGAATAGATCTATTTAAGGTTTGATAGCCTATCCCATTAATACTTGACGAAATGCCATTATGCATATGGTTAGTCGTATTAGTCGTGATATATTATATTTGAGTAAAAATAGGAATTGGCAAATCACCTATTACATGAGGGCAATATTATCATTAATTTGATAACACCTCCGTATTTACGGTATTTGTTAACGTTTTGCGTGTCATGAGACTTAGAGTAATATATACTGCAATATCACTTTTTAACTGATTGTATTCCTAATACAATCTTACTTATGTATCAAAATGATTACCAAATTCAAACTCTATGATATCACTCAACATTTTTGTTGACTTTTAAACATGTTATCTCAGGTATTTAGCAGAGGAAGCAAGCATGGAACGGGCGAAAACATCAAAACTTATCTACTTTATTTAAATAATGATGTAAAAATAAAGATGTTTGATTCAGTTTAAAACATCAAGACTTTTAGTATTATAATACTCTGAATGTGACTTCTTGTATTTGAATTTTTATTAATGAACTTATGTTTTTAAAACGTCTCTTTCGAGCCGTTTTCTATCATTATGACTTCGATCCTCACCGTAACACCCTAATTACTATTCCGCTGCCACATTACAAATTAGGGGGTGTTACAGATTGGCATCAGAGACATAGTTATAGAGAACCAAATATTTTAAATATTGAACTATAACCACACTTTCAAATAAAGTAAATTTACACCATACTATTTTTCGCCCACCGTGCCTGCTTGCTACCATACTCAGTAAGTTAATCATTAAGTTTATGATACTTTAATATTGGTATATTAGAATTTTACATTCTTTGACAATAATAAATTCTTATTCTTCACTATTTACGAATCATTACAGTATTATTTCAATATGAGTATATCAGACACAGACTCTGAGAATTCCGTTGCATCTGTTATGTCGCCTGTTTTTCGTCCTACCTTAGTACCTGACGCTGTTTCCCAAGAAACAGAACCATTCGAGCAAGTTGAAGTTGTAACAACGCCTGAAAATCCCGATGTATTGGTTTTACCAACACATATACCATTACCGCATCATGAATTTGATTCATATGCACCCGATCACCTATTCGATCTTTTTAGCCAAACTTATCTATATACTTTTCACCATAGAGAACAAATTCTTGAAGAAGATATACCCGCATCCAGCCGACTTCGTATTTCCGACTCTACTCATCCACTTTCACCATCATTACCATATCCTCCTGGTTTCACTCCCCCAGCTCATATCTATGAAACTGGCGAGAGTGCTAGGATGGAAATTATCCCTACTCTTTCACCTTCTGTAGTAGTGACGCGTTTGGAGCATCACGAAGAGCAGATAGACACGCTTCTTCAGATGATTGACTATTCATCATTTGACCATTCGGATACTATCAGCAATACATTACATAATCTTATAGCTAATAGGATAGAGTTGCAGCAGGGTTTGGCTCAGATACATTCAGATATCTCCGAGACACGCTCTTTCGTGATATCATTGCGAAGAGAGGGACAGAACCGTACTTGGGAAGCCCAGCTAGCACATCGAAGAGCAGATACATTAGAAAACCTAGTGGGAGATATGCAGATTCAACACCATACCGAGATGCAGGATCTCCGAACTCAGATTTTAGAGATGAGAGGACATGTGGACGGACCTAACCATTAGAGTCAGTTAGTATTTGTATAAGTAATGAGGCATCTAAGCCTGCTGCATGTGGCAATTAATAAAGAATCTTGTATCGTTTTGTTATGAAAACTCAACTGATCAAGTTATTAATGTTATGTTGTTGGTTGTGATATTACTATATACAAATGTTGATTTATGCTTATGGTTGTTCATGTGTATTAATATTGCATCTAACATATCGGAATAATTATGATTGTTGTATCAAAATAAAGACTACATATGGTGCCCAATTATTGTTAGAACTCTTAAATATTCATTTCCCTACTTCTCAAGATCATTTAAACAAAATTATTGTTTAAATTCTAAAGCTATATTTTTGGTATTATCAATACCAATATGGAGCATGCAAGTAGTGAAAATTCCAACCCTGAAGTGATCATGACACCTACTGAGGTTCAAAGGATGATTGCCGAGGGTATATCTGTAGCTCGTGAAGCTGATCGCTTGAATAACATCAATGGAGCAAACAATGAAGCTAATACATCTACTCATCGTAAATGTACTTACAAAGACTTCATGACTTGCAAGCCAACTAATTTCAAAGGAATAGAAGGAGTTACAAAAATGGCCCATTGGTTTGAGCATACTGAAACAGACTTCAAGAGGAGCGGTTGTTCTGAAGATAGCAAAGTTACCTTTGCTACAGGAGCTCTTCAAGGAGAAGCACTATCGTGGTGGAATACTACCGCAAATGCTATGGGTCAGGATGAAGCTTTTAAACTCTCCTGGAATGAGTTAAAGAATAAGATGCTTAAGAAGTATTGTCCCAGGACCGAGATCAGAAAACTAGAGGATGAATTTCATCAGCTAGTAGTAAAGTACAATGATCTGAGGACATATGACAGAAAGTTTCTGGAATTGTCGGTGTTATGCCCAACAATAGTACCAGATGTTGAAAAAGCATTGGAGAAATATGTGGAAGGACTACCACCAACCATTTAAGGGGATGTTACCGCATCGAACCCCCAGACAGTAGAAGAAGCAATGGGACTTGCACAGAGATTGTTGACCCGAGTAATCAAAAGAGGTTCTACCTCCACGATCAATGAACATAAAAGGAGTGCTGATAACCGTGGAAACAACAATAGCAACAACCGAAACTACAACAACAACTGCAATGGTAACAGGAGCTACAACAACAACAATCAAAGCAACAACCGCAACCGAGATCAACAACAGAACCGCAATAACCATCATCAGCAGCAGAATCATCAACAAGAAGCTGCCAGAGCTTATGCAGCAATGCCCACAGAAAGTAAAGGTTATGGTGGAACTCTACCCCCGTGTAACAAGTGTAACATGCATCATACCGGATCATGTAAGGCTACTTGTGGAAACTGCAGAAGAATTGGACACATAACTAAGGACTGTCGAGCAACTGGAGACAACACACAACCGATAGCAGTAAAGTGCCATGGTTGTG
Organism: Artemisia argyi; assembly: GCA_030686995.1. NCBI lineage: Eukaryota > Viridiplantae > Streptophyta > Magnoliopsida > Asterales > Asteraceae > Artemisia > Artemisia argyi. The sequence continues at coordinate 88,331,508 of CM060676.1, forward strand.
GTGAAGTTGGACATTACAGAACTCACTGTACGAAGAACGCCAATAATGTTGCCCGAGGAAGAGCATATGTACTCGGTGATGGAAACACAACTCAGAATCCTAGTGTTGTTACGGGTACGTTCCTATTAAATCAACACGATGCTAAGATATTATTTGATTCTGGAGCAGATAAAAGCTTTGTGTCTACTTCGTTTACTTCAATTCTAAATATTACTCCTATAGAACTAGATACTACCTACGAAATAGAAATAGCAAATGGAAATATCCTAAGTACCAATACCCTAATCAAAAATTGCACCTTAACTTTTCTAAGTAAATCTTTCCCCATTGATCTCATGCCCATCCAACTGGGAAGTTTTGACGTCATCATTGGCATGGATTGGTTATCTAAACACCGTGCCAGAATAATTTGTGACGAGAAAGTCGTTCAAATTCCACTCAACGGTGAAACCTTAATCATCCAAGGTGATAAACCTAAAACCTCGTTCAATATTATCTCGTACGGCAAGACGATGAAATACATAAGCAAAGGATGCCATGTATTCTAAATTCAAGTAACGGGAGGAGAAACAAAAGAAAAGAAGAAACAACTTGATGAAGTGCCAGTTGTAAAAGAATTTTCTGAAGTATTTCCTGAAGACTTGCCTGGAATTCCACCAACCCGACAAGTAGAATTTCGCATCGATTTAGTGCCTGGAGCAGCACCAGTTGCAAAAGCACCATATCGATTAGCACCCTCAGAAATGAAAGAATTATCTGAACAGTTGAAAGAACTATCAGATAAAGGATTCATCCAACCAAGCTCATCCCCTTGGGGAGCACCAATCCTATTCGTCAAAAAAAAAAGATGGAAAGTTCCGAATGTGTATCGATTACAGAGAGTTGAACAAACTCACGGTGAATAATCGATATCCATTACCAAGGATCGATGATCTATTTGGCCAATTACAAGGATCTAGTGTTTACTAAAAAATCGATCTAAGATCAGGATATCATCAATTAAGAGTCAGGGAAGAAGACATTCCCAAGACAGCTTTTCAAACACGGTATGGACATTATGAATTTCAAGTAATGCCATTTGGTCTTACCAACGCACCACAGTGTTCATGGATTTAATGAACCTAGTATGCAAGCCATACTTGGATAAATTCGTTATTGTGTTCATTGATGACATCTTAATCTACTCGCGCAACAAAGAAGAGCATGCTGAACACTTAAGGATTATTTTGGAGTTACTTAAGAAAGAAAAGTTGTACGCCAAGTTTTCCAAATGTGATTTTTGGGTTTCTACCATTCAATTTTTAGGCTATATCATCAACAGCCAAGGTATCCTTGTAGATCCAGCGAAGATAGAAGCAGTTAAAGGTTGGACATCACCCACCACTCCAACCGAAATTCGTCAATTTTTAGGCCTCGCGGGTTACTATCGGAGGTTTATAGAAGGTTTCTCAAAGATTGCAAAACCTTTGACGGAACTCACCCAGAAAAACAAGAAGTATATCTGGGAAGAGAAGCAAGAGTCAGCATTCCAACTGTTAAAATAGAAGCTTTGTGAAGCACCAATATTAGCATTACCGGAAGGAAATGATGACTTTGTTGTGTATTGTGACGCATCTCATCATGGTTTAGGTGCAATACTAATGCAAAGAGACAAGGTCATAGCTTATGCTTCACGACAGCTCAAGAAGAATGAAGAAAATTATACCACCCATGATCTAGAATTAGGAGCAGTAGTTTTTGCTCTTAAGATATGGAGACATTACCTATACGGTACAAAGTGTACGGTTTTCACCGATCACAAGAGTCTTCAACATATACTTGATCAGAAGGAGCTGAACATGAGACAACGCAGATGGTTGGAATTACTCAACGACTACGACTGTGAAATTCGTTACCACCCTGGTAAAGCGAATGTCGTAGCCGACGCATTAAGCAGAAAAGACAGAATTAAACCTCTTAGCGTTCGATCTCTTGGAATGACAATTCATTCGCCACTTCTAGCTCAAATCATCAAAGCTCAAACAGGAGCTCTCCAAGAAGAAAACCGGCAATATGAGAAAATTGGCAGAAGGTCAAAAAATGAAGAGCAGATTGACAGAATGCCAAATAATGAAAAAGCATTTGTAAGAAGAGATGATGGAATGTTATGTTTTAAGGAAAGATATTGGATTCCTCTCTTTGGAGGTATTCGAGACCTTATCATGCATGAATCTCATAAATCCAAATATTCTATTCATCCCGGTTCCAATAAGATGTATCAAGATCTTAAGAAGATTTATTGGTGGCTAATATGAAAGCTGATATCGCAGAGTATGTTGGTAAATGTTTAACATGTTCTAGAGTAAAGGCAGAGACTCAGAAACCATCAGGATTACTCGTGCAACCAGAAATACCGGTCTGGAAATGGGAACGAATCACCATGGAATTTATTACCAAATTACCAAGGACTTCGACCGGATTAGACACAATCTGGGTTATCATCGATCGATTAACCAAGTCTGCACATTTTCTACCTATCAAGGAGACTGACGAGATGGAAACACTCGCTCAGTAGTATTTTAAGGAAATTGTGATTAGACATGGATTTCCGATATCCATTATTTCTGATAGAGATAGTTTAGATATGAGCACCGCTTATCATCCGCAAACCGATGGACAAAGTGAAAGAACAATCCAAACCTTGGAAGATATGCTCTGAGCATGTGTAATTGATTTTGGAAAAGGTTGGGATAAACACTTGCCATTAGTTGAATTCTCTTACAATAACAACTATCATGCCAGCATAAAAGCTGCACCTTTCGAGGCACTTTACGGAAGAAAGTGCAGATCACCAGTCTGTTGGACAGAAGTTGGTGATATGCAACTCACCGGACCAGAGCTAATACATGACACGACCGAGAAGATATTCCAAATCAAGCAACGCTTACAAGCTGCTTGTGACAGACAGAAGAGTTATGCTGATGTCAGGAGAAAGCCTATGGAATTTCAAGTAGGAGACAGAGTCATGTTAAAAGTTTCTCCCTGGAATGGAATGATCCATTTTGGAAGACGTGGAAAGTTAAATCCAAGGTACATTGGACCTTTCAAAATTCCGGAGAGAATTGGTCCAGTTGCTTATAAGTTAGAACTTTCGGAAGAACTCAGTAGGGTACATCCTACGTTTCACGTATCACAATTCAAGAAATGTTTGTCTGACGAAACTCTCGTCATTCCACTAAAGGAGATTAGATTGGACGACAAACTAGTGTTCACAGAAGAGCCTGTGGAAATAATGGATAGAGAAATACAACTCAAACAGAATCGTATCCCCATTGTAAAGGTTAGATGGGACTCAAAGCGAGGACCAACTTACACATGGGAACGAGAAGATAGATTCCGTGAGAAATATCCACATTTATTTTCATAGATCACACTTGTTAGATTTCTTAAAATTGAATTTCGGGACGAAATTCAGAATGACAAGTGGGTACTGTAGAACCTTGTAAAAATTCCTTGTAATTATATCGTTAATAAATAAATAATCTTTCGTTACCGTTACTGATTCCCATTATTTCAAAAAAAATTTGAAAATTTTCTTATTATATTAATTAGTCGTTAACACGATATAATATAATTCATGAAATGACGGGATCAATCCTCGACACGTTACTCGAAACCTAAACATTTCATTTATACTAATTTCATTTCACTAATCCTAAATTAAAATCCCTAATTACATCTTAATACTAAACGGGCCTTTAATTAATTTCCAGCCCAATACCTGATTACTATTCATAAGCCCAAAGTACAAGCCCAACAACAAATCATTAATATTTCATATGATCGACTAGTTACATGCTACCAAAACGACTCACGTATTCTCTATTCTTTCACACGACACATATATATTATTTCACCACCTCGTTTATCACCTAGCCAACTATTAGTGTGTCGAATGTCATATTCATAGGTTGACTTTTGATACGTTTTTAGAAGTCAAAGTGTTCGACAAAACTCAACCCAATCGACATATAAATAAATTCATTTCTAAACCGTTTTGTTTCCCGTTTGTTTCTAAAGGTTCATAATAACATTCCTAGCATGATTTCATGTTTAGATGTCAAGAATGATCAGCTATAATCAAGTGGTACACGATTACTCAAATTGTGTACAAATATATATGGTGGTCGACATTTACATGAATCACCAATACATGCACCTTATTTCAAGCTCTCACAAGGGTTATAATATGATATAAATTGAGCCTAAGAACCTATTGTTACTGACATGCATAGTGTTTTTGGTTTCCTTGAAAAATATTACACTTACATGTTATAAAAAGTCACTATATATACTCCTTGTTCATGCATCCATTTCTATCATTTACCATACTCTCATAAACTTCCTTTCTTCCTTAAAATCACTTTTGAAAGTCCAGCAATAATCATACTCATGTTTGGAAGCAAGAAATAAGAATCGGGTTTGATTTATACGATTATTATTTTGGGTTATAGTCGAACGTGATTGTTTCTCGTATTTCATTCATTCACTCTCAACTCTCTACCACCCTAACTCTTTTGAATTCATATTATACGTCTAATGTTTCATGCATCATGTTTTTGGATTATGTCGAGCGTATATAAGCTTTATATATAATTTTTACGCATATATTTAAATATAGTACACGACATGTGACTAGCCTCTATCTTGGAAGGCCTAGGAGTCACGACACACACATATTTCACGTTAGTTTTACTTCACATGCATTATACGAACTCATTTTGAACCATACTTAAGCGTATAAAAACTATATATACACTTAGAAAATATTTCTAAGTCTTTTTCATATATATATAAACGTCTCATACATGCTACGAAACCATCGATTATCTTTAAATATTACGTAACAAGCACACTATATTATTACACGACCTATTAGACCACCTAGCTAGCTAACAATTTCGTGTATAAAACTTGTGAAAATAAGTTAGTCTCGACACTTAAAAGATACCAAAGTGAATCGCTATTAATCTCGTTTAAAACATATGATTTTAACGTATTTGGCCTAAAAGCCCAATAAGCTGAAAATAAGCTCTTCTGATAAGCTAGCTTATCTAAACTTTTTGATATGAAAATAGAACATGAAAAATGATATTTTTGATGAGCTCAACTCGTCTCACGAAGTACGGATTTTAAAACGTTATTGGGCCTTGATTTTAGCTCGTTAAAAGCCCACTTATTGAAAATAAGCACTTTTTATCAAATAAGTTGTTAAAATAAGCTTAATATTTATTAAATAAGCCTCAAAAATTTTTAGATAATTTTTCTAATCATTTTTGTAACTTTGGACTAAAAATGTAACGCGACGACACCTAGAAGGACTAAAACTATAAATATTGAAAAGTGAGGACTGAAACTGTAAAAACAGAATCATAAGGGTAAAAATTGATAATAGTTAATATTCTAAGCCTAGGATTGAGTATTGTACAATTAGAGGACTATGATTGTAATTTATATATAAAAAGGACTAACGGTGTAACGCAAACGTCGTTAGAGTAAAAATGGTAGAATTGGAAAAGGACAAGGACTAAACATATTCGATTTAACATTCTTAGTTATTTTCTATTTTTGTAAATTTATCTCGTCATATGCATTTAAACTTTCATTTATATATATATATATATATATTATATAACGTAACGTTTATAATATATATAACGATATTTCAAACTAAATAATACAGTATTACTTTTGATTTAGAAGGTAAAACTTCGGAGAATAACTTATATCACATATTTTATCATATCATACATAGCATAAGAATTTCACTCCACATCATCTATTTATAATGACGAATAATTATTATTCGTTATTCGTTTTGTATTTACCAAATGGTATTTGGTCAAATTCTCAGACAAATCTATTTATCAGGTTGTATTTCGAAGCCGTTATCATAATTTTGTCCGACTTTACTTTTCTTCATTTCAGTATCAATCAAGGTGAGTCATAGCCTCACATTTACTTATTTCAAACTCCGTGAGGGGGATACATGTTATAAACAGATCACGAGTAATTTTCTGTATGCTACTTGACTTGATATATGCCTAAGTTACCTATTGCCAAAAGACCCTTGATCATGAGCCATTAATCACTGTTATGTGAGCGTGAATATAATGAATAGATCTATTTAAGGTTTGACATCCTATCCCATTAATACTTGACGAAATGCCATTATGCATGTGGTTAGTCGTATTAGTCGTGATATATTATATTTGAGTAAAAATAGGAATTGGCAAATCACCTATTACATGAGGGCAATATTATCATTAATTTGATAACACCTCCGTATTTACGGTATTTGTTAACGTTTTGCGTGTCGTGAGACTTAGAGCAATATATACTGCAATATCAATTTTTAACTGATTGTATTCCTAATACAATCTTACTTGTGTATCAAAATGTGTGGAAAACTAGAAGGGAGGGTTGAATAGTTTACCGTTTAAAATCTTTTTAACTTGTTTAATTAGCTTTGAAACTTTCCGTTTGATCAAAGATATATACACAAACACAATATATAACATGCAAGTAAATGAAAGAAACGATCAAACCACAACACGAGAATTTATCGTGGTTCGGCTACAAGGACTCTTTTTCCTTGCCCTACGTCCACGCCCCGAGTATCCAACTCGAGAGTTTCTTTCACAAGTCAACAAGCTCCTTTCACCGGCGGAGAAAACCTTACACGTCGCTTATACACGTTTACCGATACTAAGCTAGATGTCGAGTTCTTTTACAAGGGTACAACCACTCCCGTTAGTTATTTTACAAGGGTACAACAACTCCCGTCACACTTTATATTTTGAGGACTAAAATACTAACAGATCACTATTGAAAATACACAATCAAATGAAGTGTAAACTACACAAGTCTACACAATGCTAAGCTAACAAGTCTTGTAACGTTGTGTTGAATACTTGTAACTTTTTATGAACTCGTGAATCTCTTTGCTACAAAAAGAAACTTCACATGTGAGATGTTAAAGGGTTAGATGAAAGAATGAATGAATGTGTGAAAATATGATGTAGAGTGATAAGCCAAAAATCAAACTTGTGGCTTAGTATTTATAGCAAAACCTTCTGCAGGCCTGGCGGATACGGCGGAACCCTCAGATGGGTTCCGCCCATGTACCCTCAGGGTTCCGCCGGGCTTGCCGTTGGTTTTGCAATAAATCTTGCAAACCAAACAATGTCACATCTCATTATACCTAGTCAAACACAAAACTTGCAAGCAAACATATGGTTAGTCAAACACACTTTCTTTCCATAAATGTATATTGAAAAAACTTGCCATAAATGTGATGTGACATTTCTATTTTAAGAAATAAAAAGTGTTGTGTTTTATGAAATGTAAAATGTAGCAAAATTCTAGTTTATGCAAGTCTTTAAAACTAAGATTATGTTTAACTTAGAAACTAAAGTTTACATTTTGTCGTTAACAAAACTTAGCAAAGATTGTAAAATATAAATAACGTTTTTAGGCAATATTTGTATTAAAAATCTCCCCCTTTTTGTTGATGACAAAACATAAACTTTGTTTTTAAGTAACTCACAAAATCTTGGTGTTTAAGACTTAAAAAAAATTATATTAAACTTGTTTTACTTAAGTGATGAAAATCATATTAAGTTTTAAAGATTTAATATATTTCTTCCCCTTTTTATCGAAACAAAAAGTAGAGTAGCGAAGCGGAATCATGCACGTGCTCCCCCTTGGTTGTTACTCCCTCTAAAAGGAGTGCCAAGATGGGAAACATGGATTTTGATCCTATAAAAAATTGGTTAGTTGGTGATATATATAGTCAAGCTTGTAGTTACCACACACATTGCAACCACAATGACAATACAAAAATGATCAACCAATAATGCAAGTAAGTAAGTAGAAAGAAATATCATTCCAAGTAAAATTTGAGTTTTTAAAAGTCAAAGACAAGAAATGGGCGGTTTTCCGGATGGGTCGTGATGGTTGAGAGGTAATTGTTGACTTAGTCATGGTTAAAATGGTTTAAAAGATGAGAAATTGTGATGAAGAAGGTGTGATTTGATAGTGTTTAGGATGGTTTAATTTATAGTGATGAAGGAGTTTGGGAAGGAGTGTTTGGATTTGATGTTAGGCCATACAAAGATGGAGGTTCCTAATGATTTGGAAGACTAATTGTGGGTTGTCATATCATGGAAGTCAAACCAATGAAAATGATGAAGTGAGAAGACAAGATTTTCACTAAATGCTTAGTGGTTTTGGTAAATTTGTTGAAGGATGTGTCTCGGGGATTTCAAGGACCCTTTGGAAGGGTTCCTTCCTTTATGTGTGAAGGTTCCTTGAGGTAGTTATGGGTATTTTTGAAATTTGGCGGGAAATGGTTTTCTTTGAGTTATAAGGGATGAGAACTACCCTATTGTGCTTAACAAATTGCAGGAAATTGGTTTCTATCTAAAAGGATGGTATTTTGTTGATTGGATGTTGAAATGTTGAAAACAAAAAAAAATTCTGCAGGAAATCTGGTGGAACCTTCAGGATACACAGGCGGAACCCGTGTGAGGGTTCCGTCCGGTCCGTTGGGCCATTTCTGGGTTGCCCAGAAAATACACTGGCGGAACCCATTCTAGGGTGCCGCCAGATCCGCCAGGCCTAAAAAAGTTGGTAGTCCGCGATTTTGACCCGCGAGATGATTTTCAAATTTTTCGAAAACTCCTAAAATCAAAAAGGTAATGCATTTCTGGTTAGGTAATGCAAAAATTGGACATGTAAACACACATACCATAGGACTTTGACCCGGGGGTCAAGAATTTCACTATACTTAGTAAAAATTTCATAAACATAAGAATTTGACAACTTGCCAAAAGTTGTCTACCTGCATCATTGTTAGTTAAAACATGTTTCAAATAGTATCACACATTGTACCAACACACAAATATATCACAAACATTGTTTAAACGACCAAATTGTTCAAATAGCACCTAGTGCCAAACACTCCTACACACCCGCACTCATTGACGGTCAATCTTGTTCTTGAGCTTTCCAAGGAATCTTCCAAGATTCTTAAACATCCCCTTTGTTTGCTTGAACTCTGCTGACTCATTTGGAATATCCGGAAGTTGGGATAGGTATTCTAGAGGTGAGAGCCTAGAGTTGGGCAAAGAGTCATCTTCACTCATTGAGGAAGATGATGAGGAGGTAGGAGGATGAGGACGTTTTCCTTGGGCTTTGTACACTCTCTTATCACTTAGTGGGACAAAGGTGTGTGGAATGAGAGAGTAGTCAAGACGAAGACCATTTGGAGTTGGTGGAATGGGAGAGATGAACCTAAAGAGACGGGTCAAGAGCTTTCCATACGGCATAGCCGTTGTGCCATGCACGGGAATGTCGGCCATTCTCTTGGCCATGTAGTAGGCAAGGTTGAAGGGTTGCCTAACGGACAAAGAGTAGAGCATGTAGCAAAGGCAAAGATTTATATGATCTCGGTTTCCTATGGTGCTAATGACATTTGCTCTAAGGACTTCCTCCCATTTCTTGAATTGGGGCTTGAGTTCATTCATTTCCATTCCATATAGGTCCTTATCGACCTCATTTCCCGAGCTGGTTCTCCTAGTGTTGGTTGTCCTAACAAAGATGTAGTCACGAAGTACATCTTTTGACACAAGAGGTGTGTCATAAGGATGGATGCGGTCATGGAGGGTGTCAAGAGTTGAGAGGGAGTGCAAGTCGGAGTAGATGCAAGTACTACGGTTTGGGACACCTAGGATTTGAACAAACTCCTCAAGAGTGAAGGAGTATTGATGACCACTAGCCCTAAAGTTGATAGATATTTGACCATAATCATCCGTGGAGAGGACGACGGATGCATAAAATTCCAAAATGAACCTAGGACAAATAGGCTCGTTGATTTCCAAAAGACACTCAAAGTTGATTGTGGCAAATTCGGTGTAGATGTTTGTGCCTTCTAGGAAGGATGGGTCAATGGTTCTACCCTCATGGACATAATGTTTTTCTAAGGCTTTGAAAACATTGACTTGGTTTGGGGTAAGGCCTTTGGTTTTGTGATGTTTAGGTAGGTACTCAATGGTGTCCTTGTGGTCGTAGTGGGTTAGAGGAGGCATGTTGATTCCTAGAAAAACAAAATTTCATATTTTAGTCTAAGTAAATGTCTATTATAATGTGGATGTTCTAGTGTGTGCCTATATGAAAACAATGTGGAGGTGTTATCTTGACTCATTTTGATGCTTCAAAAACGTTTTATAATGCAAGTTTTGTTATAAAACAAAAGATAACCCAAACGCTCCTAGTTCAATGTAGCTTCATTTGAATGTACCCGAGAATACATATTGGTTATGTATTCCCTTTAGCATTCAAGAGACATTATGCAAGTGATGTTTTAAACATAACGTTTTGATTTTGTATTCTCAATGTGAGACGAAAAAATATTTGTCATATTTGTGAGAAATTTTTGGAAAAATTTGTCATGGGGTGTTTTAGCAAACATGCAATTCCTAACTATGGGGAACATGATTAGTTTTGTTAAACACCTAATTTCATGCATGAGTTTCTCAAGTTAATGCATAACCCCAAGTTTTTGTTTTTGTGCAAAAAATAGAATTCCTAGACTCAGATCAGGATTGTAATCAAGTTTAGAATACTTAAAATGATGATTGATTTGCAACGTGAGTGAAAGGAAGACCAAGAAATCGTAGGTATGGATGGATGGTAAAGTGAATAGTAACAGTTTGGAAGTGGTGGTATGAAATAATGGGTGTTTGGTTTAATATAAACAAAAAAATGGTTCTGCAGGTCGGCGGATACGGCGGACCCCTGAATTGGGTTCCGTCCGTTGTGTCTGAGGGTTCCGCCGACCCTTCTGAGAAAAAGAGTTATGGATTTGTTTTGATTTTTGTGATTTTTTCTAATGTCCAGAACTACAACGTAGGTTCCATGAGTCCTAAGCCTAGCCTAAGAAGGTTAAAAGGTTCACGTTTAAGAGGTTTTGTGAGAATGTCGGCTATGTTGTCTTCGAAAGAAACTTTCTCGATTGAGATATTTCCTTTTTGAACGTTGTCACGAAGGAAATGATGACGGATTTCAATATGTTTGGTACGAGCATGTTGAACCGGATTTTTGCTAAGATCAATGGCGCCTTTGTTGTCGCAAAGAATTGTGATGCCGTTAAGTTGAATTCCGTAGTCGACAAGAGCTTGCTTCATCCAAAGATCTTGTTGACATGCCTTTCCGGCCGAAATGTACTCGGCTTCCGTTGTTGAGATAGCAAGAGCCGTTTGCTTCTTAGAGAACCATGAGGCGAGACAATGTCCAACAAAAGTACAAATACCACTTATACTTTTTCTATCAACATAGTCACCGGCATGATCCGAGTCGGCATACACTATGGTGTCTATTCCCGTTCCTTTGGGATACCATAAACCTAAATGTGTAGTGCCCTTAATATACCTAAAAATCCTTTTAACGGCTTCGAGATGAGTAGTCTTAGGATCTTCTTGAAAACGAGCACATAGACAAACACTAAACATAATGTCGGGTCTACTAGCCGTTAGGTAAAGTAGACTACCAATCATACCTATATATTTAGTGCTATCTACGGATTCACTTTCCTCATCCTTGGTGAGTTTAGTTTCCGTGAACATGGGTGTTTTGATTGGTTTTGAATCTTCTAATCCAAATTTCTTAAGCATGTCCTTAATATATTTAGATTGGTTAAAGAAGATACCATCTTCTAGTTGTTTAATTTGGAGTCCTAGGAAAAAGTTGAGTTCTCCCATCATACTCATTTCAAACTCGTCATGCATGATTTTTGAGAAATCCACACATAATTCTTGACAAGTTGATCCGAATATAATGTCATCAACATAGATTTGGACTATGATAATATGTGAATCTTTCTTCTTAGTGAAGAGAGTATTATCAACTAGGCCCATGGTATACTTATGGTCAACTAGGAAGGTTTTAAGTCGATCATACCATGCTTTTGGAGCTTGCTTAAGTCCGTAAAGAGCCTTTTTAAGTTTGTAAACATGATTTGGTTTTTCAAAATCGATGAAGCCCGGTGGTTGAGCAACATACACTTCTTCATTTATGACTCCGTTTAGAAATGCACTTTTGACGTCCATTTGAAAGAGTTAAAAATTGTGTGCACATGCATATGCAAGTAAGATTCTAATTGACTCGAGCCTTGCAACCGGAGCAAAAGTTTCATCGTAGTCACTGCGTTCTTGTCGGTTATATCCTTGTGCAACTAGCCTAGTTTTGTTTCTAGACACAATTCCATTTTCATCCATTTTATTACGAAAGACCAATTTTGGTCCAATTATAGTTTGACTCTTTGGTTGAGGAACTAATGTCCACACATCATTCCTAACAAATTGTTTTAACTCTTCTTGCATTGCAATTACCCAAGACTCATCTTTAATGGCTTCATTAATGTTTTTTGGTTCAATGGTTGACACGAAACAAAAGTAGTTGCTTTCATTTTGAACTTTTGATCTTAGTGTTCTTTCGTTAATGTTGCCTATGACACCATCTAATGGATGACTTTTAGATTCTTTGACATTGACAAGTTCTTTGTTTAATAGTTCATCTTCCTTGTCATTACCTAAAATCTCTTGACTTTCTATTGCTTGGCTTTCAACTAAGTCATCATCTACCAAAGGTGATGTCTTAGAGGGAGGTGGACTCTTGTCAAATGTTACGTTCAACGATTCCTCGACTCTTAAGGTTTCTTTGTTCAAAACAATGTAAGCTTTACTATTTTGTGAATATCCAAGAAATACACCTTCATAAGACTTTGGGTCAAATTTGGTGAGATAATCCTTGGTGTTAAGAATGAAACATTTACTCCCAAACACTCTAAAGTATCCTAATGTAGGCTTTTTACCTTTATATAGTTCATAAGGAGTTTTATTCAAAAATGGTCTAATTAAGACTCGATTTAAAATGTACGTTGATGTGTCAACGGAATTACACCAAAACTTTTGTGGAATGTTTTGTTCATTAAGCATTGTTCTACTCATCTCTTGCAATGTCCAGTTTTTACGTTCTACTACACCATTAGATTGAGGGGTACGTGGAGCCGAAAAGTTATGAGTAATACCATTAATATCACAAAAGTTTCCAAATTGAAATTCATTATCAAATTCACGATCGTGATCCGTTCTAATAGACACAATATTAGACCCTACTTGATTTTGAATTTTCTTACTTAGAATCTCAAATTTATCAAAAGCTTCATTTTTACTTTTCAAAAATTTTGTCCAAGTACATCTTGAGTAATCATCGACTATGACCAAAGTGTAGAAGTTACCTCCATAACTTTGTATAGCGGATGGACCAAATAGATCCATATGCAAAAGTTCTAGACACCTAGATGTAGAAACCAAGTTTTTAGCCTTATGGCTACTATGGACTTGTTTACCAACTTTGCAAGCATCACAAAAGTGTTGGTCATATTTCAACTTAGGTAGGTTTCGAACTAAGTCTTTGGAGGAGAGGTTTTGAATTAGTCTCATGTTAGCGTGTCCTAAACGTCTATGCCATAAAGTTGAAGATTCATCTAATGAGGTAAGACAAAGTTTGTCTCTAGATGTTGGATCCATCTTCATGACGTATACGTTGTTCTTAAGGACACCGTTGGCTATGGTTATACTATCTTTAAGTATTTTACTTCCGTTTTCACTAAAAAGGACATTATACTTATTACGACAAAGTTGACTAATACTAAGAAGATTAAAACCTAAGTTATCAACATGAGCTACATCATCTATAAAAAGGGAGTCATGAGAGATTGTACATTTTCCGATGATTTTGCTCTTAGCTTTACTACCAAACGTAACATTACCTCCGTCATATTTGTGATAAGTAGTGAAGAGGCTTTTGTTACCCGTCATGTGCCTTGAACAACCGCTATCTTTAATCCATTCATCCGGTTCCAAACAAACTTTGAGGCACACCTATTTTATGAGAAACACTCAAACATTTGGTCCCCAATTTCTCATGGGTCCATTTTGGTTAAGCATACCATTAACTTGTTCCAAGTATGAAAATAGAACATAAGGGTTCCATGACATGTAATTTGGAGTTTGGTAATGTCCAGGAGTGTTTTGGTTCCATACATGTTGATAGTTTGGTCGTGTGTTGAAGTTGCTCTTTGGAAAGGGGCGTTTAGGAATTGGAGTCTTAGGTCTTGGTTGAGTAGTCTTATCTCTAAATTCATTTTTACTAAGTCCTACTCCAGTTTTAAAGGCAGGTTTTGTTCCATTTTTATATGTAACTTTAACAAATTTTGAACGATCCGATATGGATGGTGTTACTGCTGCAGCAAACCTGGCGGAACCCTGGATTGGGTTCCGTTTGTTCCGCGGGCTGCTGTAGCAGTTTTGTTAGTTTCTTGTGCATTCTTTTCTTGTTTCGTTTGACCCTTTGAAGTTTCTAATTTCATGAATCCTAGTCCTGTTTTATCAAAGGGTGACTTTTGAATTTTCATAATTTCATCCGCACAAGAAATGCTCTTATCGAACTTCTTAAACTTTGTGGTTTGTTTTATTAGATCATTTTGAGTAATTTTAAGTTTCTCAACTTCGAGTTTAAGTTCTTCACATGATTTGCAAGATGTGTCAATACCTTTACTCTTTTCTAATCTCTTAGCTTTTTCTTTTAACTCATAAACTTCATTTTCTAAAAACTCCTTTTTAGTTTTCAAAAACTTGTTTTTGTTTATGATTTTTAAGCTCAATTCACAAAGTTTGTTATATTCTTTTTGTAAGGTGTCATCATCAATAGAGGAGTAAGATGAGTCGGAGAGTACCTCATTTGAGTTGTGAGCCATGAGAGCAATATAATCATTCTTTGGCTCATCGCCATCTCCTTCATAGTCACTCCAAGCACCACCCACAAAAGCTTGTTGAGATTTGCTTTTGTGTGGTTTTAGACATTCTCCTACTAGATGACTTGTGTCTCCACACCTATAGCATTTCCTTTTTACCTTTCCTTTCCTATCATCACAATCTTTTCGAAAAGTTTTCTTGTCATCTTTAGGTTGCCTTACAAACTTCCCTCTTCTACGAAAGAACTTCTTGAAGTCTCTAACGGCCATAGCATATTCCTCATCATCACTATCCGAAGTAGATTCTTCATCATCACTTGATTGGACTCTAGCTTTCAAGGCAATGGACTTAACTTTTTCTTTCTTGCCTCTAACTAGTTCCGAATCTTTTTCCATTACCATTTCATGAACTTTGAGGTTTCCAATTAGCTCGTCAAGTGACATGCTTGAAAGATCCTTGGATTCTTCAATTGTCGTCACTTTTGCTCTCCACTTCGGATGGAGTGCTCTAAGAAATTTCCTGACAAAATTCTTACTACAAAAAGATTCATCAAGTGCTTTAAGTGAAGTAATAATAGTGTTAAACCTAGCAAATGCATTATCAATAATCTCCTCTTCGGAAATAACAAATTGTTCATATTGTTGAACAAGAAGATCAATTTTGTTATCTTTAACTTGTGAGTTTCCTTGATGAGTGACTATTAAAGATTGCCAAATATCTTTGGCGGTTTTACACATAAAGACTCTTTCATATTCTTTCTTAGGCTAAGCATTGTAAAGCATCATTTTAGCTTCATTATTTTTAGCAATCAATTTCTTTTGATCATCATCTTTAATATTAGTAACTATATTATCACCATCAATGATTATATACCATAAATCTATATCTTTAGATTTCACGTAAGTTTCAAAACGGTTTTTCCAATATATAAAACATTTGCTTCAAAAAGTGGGGTATTTGCATAGATTGCCCTTCTTTGTAATTTTTTAAATCCATGGATCGTTTCAAGTTTTAAAACACAGTATATTTTAAAAGCTTGAGTAACGTAGCTCTTGATGCCAATTGTGGAAAACTAGAAGGGGGGGGGGGGGTTGAATAGTTTACCGTTTAAAATCTTTTTAACTTGTTTAATTAGCTTTGAAACTTTCCGTTTGATCAAAGATATATACACAAACACAATATATAACATGCAAGTAAATGAAAGAAACGATCAAACCACAACACGAGTATTTATCGTGGTTCGGCTACAAGGACTCTTTTTCCTTGCCCTACGTCCACGCCCTGAGTATCCAACTCGAGAGTTTCTTTCACTAGTCAACAAGCTCCTTTCACCGGCGGAGAAAACCTTACACGTCGCTTATACACGTTTACCGACACTAAGCTAGATGTCGAGTTCTTTTACAAGGGTACAACCACTCCCGTTAGTTCTTTTACAAGGGTACAACAACTCCCGTCACACTTTGTATTTTGAGGACTAAAATACTAACCGATCACTACTGAAAATACACAATCAAATGAAGTGTAAACTACACAAGTCTACACAATGCTAAGCTAACAAGTCTTGCAACGTTATGTTGAATACTTGTAACTTTTTATGAACTCGTGAATCTATTTGCTACAAAAAGAAACTTCACATATGAGATGTTAAAGGGTTAGATGAAAGAATGAATGAATGTGTGAAAATATGATGTAGAGTGATAAGCCAAAAATCAAACTTGTGGCTTAGTATTTATAGCAAAACCTTCTGCAGGCCTGGCGGATACGGCAGAACCCTCATATGGGTTCCGCCCGTATACCCCCAGGGTTCCGTCGGGCTTGCAGTTGGTTTTGCAATAAATTTTGACTTTTAAACATGTTATCTCAGGTATTTAGCAGAGGAAGCAAGCATGGAACGGGCGAAAACATCAAAACTTATCTACTTTTTTTAAATAATGGTGTAAAATAAAGATGTTTGATTTAGTTTAAAACATCAAGACTTTTAGTATTATAATACTCTGAATGTGACCTCTTGTATTTGAATTTTTATTAATGAACTTATGTTTTTAAAACGTCTCTTTCGAGCCGTTTTCTATCGTTATGACTTCGATTCTCACCGTAACACCCTAATTACTATTCCGCTGCCACATTACAAATTAGGGGGTGTTACATGCCTTGCCTGTAGTTTTGGCTTTTGGCAATGTCCAGTGTTTCTGTTTGTTGAGACGAGGCCTAGTTCGTATAATACAATCAAGGCTCAGTAAGCCTGATATCCGTATTATACGTCATCAAGTCCCCCCAGTCTATTGTTGTAAAACCTCGCAAAAATCCATATAGTTAACAAATGGTTAATTATATATTAATCTCTGTCATTATTTTAATCACTATTTTTTCAAAAAAAATTGAAAATTTTCTTATTATATTAAATGGTCACGATTATGATATCACAGAATTCACCAAATGACGAAACAAGTTCTCGACACGTTTTAACAAAATATTACAATTCACTAAACCTACTTAAGCCTAACCAAACGGGCCCTTAATTATTTTCAAGCCCAATCGGCCCAATCTTTAAAAGATATTATTTCTTATTTCATATATAGTTCGATTAGTAAACTTGCTACAAAACGACTCTCGTACTCTCGATTTCTACACACGACATATGTATATTTTTATACAAACTATTTTTTCACCCAGTCGACTACAAGTATGCCAATTCTCATAATCTTAGATTGAGTTTTGCTACTATTTTAAGAGAAAGTATTCGGTCTAAATCAACTCACCCGACATATATATAAAATTCAAGACACAACCGTTTCAATCCCCGTTTGTTTCTACGAGTTCCAAATAATATTTCTAAGATGATTATATGTTTAGAAGTCATATTTGATCAGCCAAGGCCAAGAGATACACGATTTTACAAATCGTATACATGGTTAATACTCTAGTCGACATCTAAATAAATCCACAAACATCCTCCTTATTTCAAGCACTCACAAACGTTTTTTTTAAGTCCTTAGGTGTAAGAAAAGGAACTAGAACATGCACAATCACTGACACTCAATAGTGAGAATGTTTCCTTGAAATTTTTGCACATAACGTGTCTACAAACTACTATATGAACACTATGCTTGTTCATTCATTTCTTTCATTAAACACACGACAACTAAACTTTATCACTCTCTCTAGAAAACACCTTTGAGCACCAGAAGGTTATACGTGAACGTTAGGAAGCAAGAAAAAGGTTATCGGGTTAAAACTATACGAAATATATTTGGGTTATACGCAAACGAGTTCAATCTTTGTGTTCTACTTCATTTCTTTCGATCTCAATCATCCTAGAGGTATTGTAAGTCTCTTATAACCCTTTTGATTTCATTTCATTCGATATTTCTTTTCCATGCATCATGTATAATTCATGTCGAACGTATATACTTTGGCATATATATATTTACGTACAAATTTAAACATATAGCACCACAAACGTGACTAGCCTCTATCTTGGAAGGCCTAGGAGTCACGTAGCACACTTGTTTCACGTTTATTTTTACGTTACATGCATCCCTAGAACTCAATTCGTACTATACATAAAAAGTATATATAGTGAAAACTTAGAAAATTTAACTAAGTCTTTTACTAGTAAAAATATGTCCCAAGTCGCTATATAAATGGCCTTGTAAAACTCAAATTCATTTAATGACCCATCTATATTTTTACATGAACTCATAGACGCTATGACTAGCTACAACTTTCATATAGATAACTTGTAAAAATAATCACGTCTCGACCCTCTAAAATAACTAAAATGAATCGACCCAAAAGAGATAAAACTGAAAAACTTAGAAAATATTCTAAGTCTTTCTAACCAGAAAAACTGTTTCGATTTGCCTACAAAACGCCCTTGTAAAACTCGATTTAGCTTAACAAGCATACAATATTTTTACACCATCTAATAGACCACCTAGCTAGCTATCACTTTCGTTTAGATAACTCATAAAAATAAGCTCATCTAGACCTTCTAAATTGACCAAAGTAAAACGCTCAAAAACTCATTTTTGAAACTAATTATAAAAGCTTAATGGACTGAAAAGCCCAATAAGATGAAATTAAGCACTCCATATAAGCTGAACCTAAAAGCTCTTTTGACATGATTTTAGAACATGAAAAATGACATTTTTGATGAGCCCAACTCGTCTCACGATGTACGGTTTTTAAAACGTTAACGGGCCTTTAATTTAGCTCGTTAAGGCCCATTTATTGAAAAATAAGCTATTTTGCAAAAAAGTAGTTGAAATAAGTTTTAATAAGGTTTAATAAGCTCCAGAAAATTTAATATAATTTTTCCCATAATTTTTGAACGTTTGGACTAAAAATGCAAACTAGTTACACTTAGAAGGACTAAAACTGCCAACCTTTAAAAACTGGGACTGAAACAGTAAAAACAGAATCCTAAGGGTAGGAATTGATATTATTTAATATTCCAAGCTCAGATTGTAATATTGGACATATAGTGGACTATAATTGTAAATTATATATAAAAAGGACTAACGGTGTAACGCTAACGCCGTTAGTATAAAAAGTGTAAAAACTGGAAAAGGACAAGGACCAACATATTATATTTGACATTCTTATTTTATTTTCTATTTTACGACATCCCATCACGTCATGTTGCATATTTTAGTTACTTAATAATTAATGTTCGTTATATTTATATATAAGACGTTTTAAAATGATTTAACTTAACGAATTGTTTCCTCACTTTCGAGGAAACGATATATTGGTTTCAAGAACATAAAAATAGATAATATTAAGAATAATATTATTTCTAAACTTTAGGCATTTTTAAGCATATCATATTCTCACTCTAACGACCATATCGTTATTCGTTGTCATTATCATTTCCATCATTAGTATAGAGTCGAAATCCTAAAACCTTCCTCATAATCAGGTTCTGTATTGAAGACGTTTCCATAAATCTTTTCCGTAATCTCATCCGAATTTACTTTTCATCATCTCAATATCAATCAAGGTGAGTCATAGCCCCTACTTTTACTGGTTTTATAATTGTTTTATAAATGTTTTGGGGGAGATACATGCTCAAACTACATTTATTTACTTTTGCAAATACTCAAAACTCTTATGACATTGATACTTATTTCTATACACATCTGTTCTAGTTATAGTACCTGCGGAAGATACATGATTGACATACTATATTCAATATATATGAACCCTACTGTGTGATTAATACTATGTGACTATTATTGCCTGATTGCTAGTGGTTAAGATGCATGTACAGTTATCTTTGGGAAGTGGCTCCCAATATTTGTGAGTTGTGCATGAGACTTAACTGTGTGACATATTCAAGTGCTCGTATATACATATTACTTGCTTATACTATACTTTAGCAGTGGGTTGTAAACACACAGGTTGCAAGTCTTGTATGGGCGGGATTTGCAACTGAGTGGATTTACAATGCCTTTGCTGTGGAAAACATTCTCTAAAGGCTTTTTGACTGTTTTAAAACAAACTCTATGAACTCACCAACCTTTGTGTTGACACTTTTAAGCATGTGTATCTCAGGTAATTTAACGGAGCAGGACAAGACACGGAGCGGGTATTTATTACTCTGATAAATTAAAATGGTGTAAAAATCAAATATATCATTCTTTCAAGCCTTTATATCTTTTAATAAGATTCTAAATCAAATGGTTCATCTTTTAACAAAAATATTATTTGAATGACAAATAACTTTCAAACGCTTCTTTTAAGCCGTTTTATGCGATTATAACTTCGATCCTCCCCGTAACACCCAAATTACTTTTCCGCTGCTACAAACATAAATTTGGGGGTGTTACAATTGTATTCATTGTACTTGTTCTTTTGGCATGCGGTGAATGTTACTAGACTACAGGATCTGCAGTAGTTCTGTTCCGTGGTATTTAGTATACAGGATCGTGGGGAACGTGGGGCGTTTTGAACCCTTCATCTTCTGGTTGACTTGATATAGTTGACCGTTTATTCTTCACTTTTTTTCTTCCTTCTTAGCATAACCGTCTTTGCCACGTGTCACCATCCTGTTGCTCCTTGGACTAAGTGTTCCAATGGTATAAATACTCAAGTTTGTGTTAACTTTTTTCCTTTTTTCCCTTTGTCTTATTTTCTCATATCTACGGTTTTTTCCATCCTTTGCTGGTTATTGTGTTTGGAATTCTTTTGAAGTTTCAAGTTAAATCTTAATACCTTGTCTTTTTAATTTCATGCATCAATGGATGTGTCCGAGTTTGTCTAGATTCCAAATCTATTTGAAGTTACTCCTGCTAGGAAGAAGGAAATAGAAGGTGTATTGGAATAGACAGGAGGTATTGTTGGGCAAATGACTTCTTCTTTGCCCGTTACTGTTATGTCCTCTTCTGAGGTTAATGGTATGGATTCACATTATTCAGCTTTTGCTGATGATGTTACAGAGTCGTGTGGCTTTGGTACCAGTGGTGGTAACAAAGCTTCCCCCTCGGTGATCTCAGTGAGTGAAATTGCTTGTTAATACAAATAATGTCAAAAACGTTATTTGCATTATTCGATCTCTACATGTTTTGATAATCCCAAAATATAAAAATACGATACGTAAAGATACGGTTAATAAGTTTTTAATCGAGAAAACTCGTTTCTATTACGTATCTACTACAATGTCACTTCAGTCTTTCAGTAAACTTTCTCCCGTGAAGAAGTCCGTTACTGGTATCAAGCGATTACTAGCCGGTAGCCTTGTCAATCCTGAGGTTGACGCTAGTGCTTTGTCAATCCCGTCGTTGGTTTCTTCTGCTATGTCTATTGACCGGTCCGGCGAATTTCCTGTATCGAGTACCCCTACTTCTGATGCAGAGGTAGACTCCTTTATTAGGTGTAGCACACTATCAGTAACAACGACTGCTGCCACCACTTCTGTCGTGGTTAATGATACTTCTAAAGGTAAGATGGTTGAGGAGTCTCCGTCTTTTGAGCATGGTCTGGTTACTTATGGGACAAAAGCTGTTTCCGGTAGTAACATCCGTGCTTTGGTTGATGTTGATCCTGATCACCTTGAGAGTATCTATGTCCCGAAGTGGGATGTAACTAATTGTTCTCATTTTACTGATCCATCAGAGTGTCGTGATATGATTGACGGGTTCGCTCCACCGTGCTTGTTTGTTGATGTGCATAGCCTGGACCATGATCAGTTATTTTTTGTATTTAATACCGGCACAGCTCATCAGACGATGTTGAATGCTGAGCTGAGGATGCGTGCGGAAGCAATTCTCAAGGAGAAGGGTGATTTATCCATTCTCTGTGATGAGCAGTCCCGCTTACAAAAGGCTAAAGATGAAGAAATTGAGAATCTAAAGGCAAGGCTTTTCCTGGCCGATGCTGAGGCTACGGAGGCAATTGATCTGCGTATCTGGGTTTCTACGTTGGAATCTTCAGAGAGTTCCTTGATGGAACGGAATTATGTGCTTCAGAGGGAACGGGACTCTCTTGATGAGAAGGTGGCGGAACTTCAATCCTTAGATCTGCCCCCGGATTATACATTAATTTCTCATAATGATGCCCTTTCCAATCAGGTATTTAGCCTTAAATTTGCCTTTGTTACGTATTTTCCTTGTTTCTTTTTAGTCATTTTTTATCTTCGTTCGTAGGTACATGAACTTGAGTCTGCCTGTTCTGAGTTGTGCACTAAATTGCTTGCCTATAAGAATTTGGAGGAGAAATTTGAGAAGGTCCAGGATGCTTAGGTGGATGTGCTTGCCCATAGGATGGCTATATTGGAGAACAACTTTGAGAGGTTGACTTTGCATCTTTATAAGGAATTTTACCCTCATATGGCTACTGTTATAGTTGGCCGTCAGTGGTTGTTGACGCATGGTCTAAAGCTTGCTTTTATCAAGTGTCTGAACTCTCTAGAGTATCTTGCGGCATCCGGGAAGGTTATTAGTTGTACTATGATTAAGGGTATACAGAAGGGGTTGGTGGCTGGTATTGCGCATAGCCAATTGTGTACAGACCTTTCGAGATTGCAGCTCACTATCCTTCAGCGGAAGCAGACTATCAATCTGCTTTGCAGGCACTTCGTGAGTTTGAGTTTCCTTTGTGGGCCACTCTATTTGCTCACAAGGACACTAGTATTGTGGACATCATGGATCTGTTTCGCTTTGATGGTAAGCTTGCGGATGCTCCTGGTATGGCCGATCTACAACCAGATTCAGAACAGTTTTTTGTTCCGGTGCATAACCCTGAGGATATGGTGGTTGTCGGTGCAGAGTCCTTATCTTTTGCTTTGAGGAAGTGTCAACTAAAGGTTAACGAGATTAACGAAAGCATTGCTGCTACAGAGTTTGCGCTTGCCGCATTTGTGATCCTTTAGTTGAATCTCCATCTGTTCACGCTTTGATGGGTGCGGCAGATGTTTTGGGTAGTGGTTCCGTTGTTTTCAATGCCACAACTTCGTTACTTCCTGCGCCCTCCGTTCCTATTTCAACGGAGGTTTGTGTTACCATGGACATGGATGCCCAAGTTGTTCCAGGGGATGGCCCTTCTGCTGAAGATAATGTTTGTGCTCGTGCTCCTTCTTATGTTAGAGAAGAGATCGTGGTTATTCCAGCACAGGAGTCTGTTTAGTTTCTATTGTAACCATGTGTGGTTATCATTTTGCGTACTTGTCAAACGATATTTATGTTTTTTCTGTACGTCTTGTGTTAGTCGTAATTGTTTACGATCTTTGAATCATATTTTTTGTTTTTTTTTTGCTATTTTCCTAAGATCGTACTGGTACGCTTATCTAACAGTCTTTGTTGAATATTTTTGGGTTATTCTCCCGGTATTGGGTTTGCAATACCTCTTATGTACTTTGAGTGAATTGTTAGGTTACTCATCATTTGTTATGCGGAAAAACGTTTACGGGTCATGACCGAGTGTGTACGTGTCTTACTCACATGTGTTAATAACTTTGCAAAGTAAGAAGATAAACATTTATTAAAGCAAACTAGTGAAGGTAGCTAGCTAGTCTTCACCTTTTTATCAAAAATTTTAAAGAGAACAGAGTACAATAGATAAGATAGTTTTTAAAATGTAAATAACCACCACGGAGTCCGCATTTTTTCCTTGCCTAAAACAACTATCTTCTCTGTTGATATAAATAATGCGTAAAAATGTTATTAATATTTTTCGATATCCCTATGTTTTGACAATCACAAAATATAAAATCATTAAACGTAAAATCATTACGTAAATAAGTATTTAGTGACAAAATATCATTATATCCAACTAATTCACTTAAGGTATGAATAAACAAGTGCTTAATACATTTTATGATCAAAGGAAGGTTTATTTACTAATTACAAATTATATAAAATGGTATAAACATTTTATATATTTAAGAAAAACATTTTTGGTAATTAAAAGAAAATGTTTATTTCATAATAATTAAATAAATTTAAATTTTTAACCAAATTCAGTTAAATTTTTACCAAATAAACTTTCCCCATAAAAGACAAAAAATCTGGCCGTTTTCAATGGGCGGCCCCCTTAATTTTAAGGGGGGCGGCACATAATTAAGGGGGCCGGCATACACTCCTGTGTCAGATTTCTTTGCCTATAAATACTGGTTCAAATCTGAAATTTTTTCCTCACCTTTTGCACTAAAACTTTCTGTTCTAATTCTCTCAAATCATCTTCCTAAATCCTTTGATCATAAACATATTAGTTCTTGTTTCAAGTGATCCAATCCTTCATCATTCAACGTGCAAGAGAAGAATACTCCTCCAACATCTTGTTAAGAAGTATTGTAGTCTTGTTTATATTGTAAAGGTGTAGAAGTTGCGTAATAGATAGATCTAGGTGTGCTAGTAGTTGTGAATAGAAGTAGTTGTGTTGGGTAGAAGTAAAAGTAGTGTTGTGAAAAAGAAGTAGTGAAGTTGTGTAAAGTTGTGTAGAAGTAGTGGTGTGCATAAGTTGTGAAGAAGGTGTGTAGTGGTGTGAGATTGGTTCTAGCTACTATTAGGACTCGACATTTAGCTTAGTGTCGTAAATTGGTGTAAGCAAAAGTTGTGTAAGATTTTCTCCGCCATAAGGGAGCTTTTTGACGTAGTGAATAAAACTCTCGAGTTAGGTGCTCGGGGAGTGGAGTAGGGCGAAGAGGTACTTCGTAGCCGAACCACTATAAATCCTTTGTCTTGTGGTGCGATCTTTCCATCTCTATCTCTTTACTTATTTACTTATATTGTTGTCATTTTATTTCGTAGATATTAGTTTATATAAGTGTTGTTTATTAATCTCACATAAAACTAGAATCGATTATTTTGCAAACAAAGTTTTTATAAAATAAAATTGACGTAAAACTATTCAATCCCCCTTTCTAGTTTTTCACAATTGGCATCAGAGCTATGTTAAACAAGATCTTTAAAATAAACTGTATTTTAAAACTTGAAATCGATCTATGGAAACGGAAAAATATTTAGAAGGGGACATGACATTTAAACCACCATATTTTGAAAATACAAGTTTTCTTGAATGGAAAAATCGATTCGAAAGTTATGTGAAATTAATAGATCATGATCTTTGGCATGTCATTTCAATTGGTAATTTTCAATCAACAAAAACCACTTTTGAAAAACAAGATAATTATTTCAAAATAGTGCTTGATAAAAATGATATTGCTAAAATGATTATATACAAAGCTTTACCAAATATTGAATATGAAAGAATATTTTTTTGTCAAACGGCAAACGATATGTGGAAAAGTCTCTTAAATTTTCATCAAGAGAAATGTCAAGCCAAAGAAAATTTTATATATAAAATTGTTGAAAATGAAAGTATAGTAGATAAGTATTTAGTTGAAATGAGTACAAGTGCTACTAGTTCAAATTTTGCATGTGTAGATAATAATGACGAAAACCTCATGAGTCATACCAAGAGCAAACAAGAAGGGTGTACAAAGTCAACGATAGAACATAATAATGATGACTATTATAGTTCCGAAAGTGAAGATGAAGAATATGCAAAGGTCGTTAAAGAATTCGAGAATATTATTAAGAAGCGACTAAAACCACAAGATAAAAGGAAAATCACCCGAAGAAGAATTTCTAGTGACGAAGATGAAACAATGAAGCACAAATCTTTCGTAGCTCATGCACCCGATGAAATATGTCTAGGAGTAGATTTGGAGCCTGATGAGTGGATAAAGGATAGTGGATGCTCAAGACACATGACGGGGAATCGCAAGCTATTTTCTACATATAAGGCATACAACGGAGGTAATGTTGTTTTTGGTAGTGATCGTCGTGGAAAAATCATAGGCAAAGGTACAATCTCTCAAGACTCTCTAACTATTGAAAATGTCGAGCATGTAGATAATCTAACTTATAACTTGCTTAGTATAGGCCAAATATGTGATAATAAGTGTAGGGTTACCTTTACCGAAAAAGATAGTGAAATAATTAAGGATAAGAAAGTTATAGGTAGAGGAATTAGGAAAGGAGGTATATATGTTATGAAATTAGGAGACAAACCGGAAGATAAGATATGCCTAGCTACTATAGATGAAAACTCCACTTTGTGGCATAGGAGATTAGGTCATGCAAACATGCAACAAATACAATCTTTAACCTCTAAGGAACTTGTTAGAAACTTACCTAGTCTAAGATATGATCAACACTTTTACGATGCTTGTAAAATTGGAAAACAAGCACATGCTAGTCACAAAGCTAAAAATATGTTATCCACAACTAGATGCTTAGAATTACTTCATATGGACCTTTTTGGTCCATCCGCTGTGCGGAGCTACGGTGGCGATCGTTACACCTTAGTTATAGTAGATGATTATTCACGATACACGTGGACTAGGTTCTTAAGTGATAAAACTGAAGCCTTTGAAAAATTTGAGATATTTAGTAAAATGATACAAAATAAGTTAGGATGTTCTATAGTATCAATTAGGACGGACCATGGTAAGGAATTTGATAACGAAGTACAATTCGGAAAATTTTGTGATAAGAATGGAATATCACACAACTTTTCCGCTCCACGTACTCCGCAATCAAATGGGTAGTAGAAAGAAAAAATAGGTCTTTACAAGAAATGAGTAGAACGATGTTAAATGAACAATCTATCCCACAAAAATTTTGGTGTCACGCCGTAGATACATCAACATATATACTTAATAGGGTTTCCATTAGACGAATCTTAGGAAAAACACCATATAAATTATTAAGAGGTAGAAAACCTAATATAGGCTACTTTAGAGTATTCGGAAGTAAATGTTTCGTTCTTAATACAAAAGACTATCTCACTAAGTTCGACCCTAAGGCTTACAAAGGAGTTTTTCTAGGATATTCTCAAAATAGTAAGGCATATATAATTCTTAATAAACATACCATGAAAGTAGAAGAATCCCTAAATGTAACCTTTGATGAAACTCCTCCACTACCTAAAACATTACCCTTAGAAGATGATGATGTTATAGAAGAAGAAGCTATTGAGGTTAGTAGAACTAAACCCTTAGGTAATGATCTTGAAGTAGAAACTTTAGAAGAAAATGAAGTTGTAAATGTTAAAGAATCAAAATCACATCCATTAGATAACATAATAGGTCACCTAAATCAAAGAACACTTAGATCACAAGCTCAAGATAAAAATAACTTCTTTTGTTTTGTGTCAACAATAGAACCAAAGAATATAAATGAAGCCTTAAAGGATGAAAGTTGGATTATGGCTATGCAAGAAGAATTAAATCAATTTAAAACAAATGATGTTTGGGAACTAGTCCCAAATCCTAGGAATGCAACCGTAATAGGAACTAAGTGGGTATTTAAGAATAAATTAGATGAAAATGGAATAGTAACTAGGAATAAAGCTAGGTTAGTCGCCCAAGGTTATAATCAACAAGAGGGAATTGATTATGACGAAACCTATGCTCCTGTAGCTAGATTAGAATCCATTAGAATCCTTTTAGCTTATGTCTGTGCCCTAGACTTTAAGTTATACCAAATGGATGTGAAGAGTGCATTCCTCAACGGTTTTATTAATGAGGAGGTTTATGTGGCACAACCTCCGGGATTCATTGACTTAGCAAAACCTGATTATGTTTACAAACTAAAGAAAGCTTTATATGGTCTTAAGCAAGCTCCAAAGGCTTGGTATGATAGACTTAAAGCTTTCCTAGTTGAGCATAATTATTCCATGGGAATGGTAGATAACACTCTCTTCACTAAAAGAAGTGACCCAAATATCATCATTGTTCAAATATATGTCGATGACATTGTATTTGGATCGACTTGTCAGGATATGTGTGATGAATTTGCCAAAATCATGCATGATGAGTTTGAGATGAGTATGATGGGTGAACTAAACTTCTTCCTAGGATTACAAATAAAACAACTAAAAGATGAAATATTTTTTAACCAATCAAAATACATTAAAGAAATGCTTAAGAAATTTGGCCTAGAAGACTCAAAACCTCTTAAGACACCTATGTCTACGGAAGTGAAACTCACAAGAGATGAAGAAGGTGAGTCCGTAGATAACACTAAGTATAGAGGAATGATAGGTAGTTTACTATACTTAACGGCAAGTAGACCTGATATCATGTTTAGTGTTTGCCTTTGTGCCCGCTTTCAAGAGGATCCCAAAACCTCTCACCTAGAAGCGGTTAAGCGTATCTTCCGATACATTAAAGGCACTATACACTTAGGATTATGGTATCCTAAGGGATTCGGCATAGAAACCATTGTCTATGCGGATTCGGATCATGCGGGAGACTACGTGGATCGAAAAAGCACTAATGGTATTTGCACGTTTATGGGATGTTGCCTAACGTTTTGGTTTTCCAAGAAGCAAACCGCTCTTGCTATTTCGACCACCGAAGTTGAATATTTAAGCGCTGGAAAGGCATGTCAACAAGCACTATGGATGAAACAAGCTCTCGTAGACTATGACGTTAGGTTAGAAAACATTCCTATAATGTGTGATAATAAAGGAGCCATAGATTTAAGTAAGAATCTCGTTCAACACTCTAGGACTAAACATATAGAAATACGCCATCACTTTCTTAGGGATAACGTACAAAAGGGAAACATAACTATAGAAAAGGTAGCCTCGGAAGATAACATTGCGGATATATTTACTAAGCCCCTTAAGCGTGAATTATTTAACCACTTGCGTTTAGGATTAGGAATGATGGAACAAATATATTAAAATTTTATTTCTGAAATTTCTTAATTCTGAAAAAAAAAAAAAAAAAAAAAAAAAAAAAAATCTCTGTCAGATGGGCGGACCCCTTAAATTTATAAGGGCGGCCCCCTTAAAATTAAGGGGACCGGCCTCACTTTAAGGGGGCCGGCCATCTGAGCATTAAAAACATTGAAATTTTCTTTTCCGTTTTCTCAAGTCTGAGTCTAGGATTCTGTTTCGCACAAAAACCAGAAATTAAGATATTTTGTTTTTGCATATATATTTCTCAAAAGAAAACGTCAATTCATTTCGAAATCATTCTCACGATTAGGAAAACTCATTGTTGAATAATGGTAAAAACGTTTTTCCAAAATCATGCATAAGAGTTAACATGAAGTGTCAAAATATATAATCCAATATATATCTTTGGCAATCATGGACTAAGCAAATTAAATCGAGGAGTTTTTGGATTTCTTCTTAGGATACATGTATTTCTTTGCATTAGGAGTCGAAGCAATCGCATCTCCGCATTTGTTGCATATAGGCACACACTAGAAAAATGTCAAGTATCACTTGGTCCTAATTTGTTCCATCATTAGTTTCTCCCACACTAAGTTGCCCTATACCTTATTTGTTGCCTTAGGATATATAATTTGCTTATTTGTGCATTATCATTATTGTATTTGCATGAAAACTATTACATATGCTTAGTTGCCTACATATATATACTTTCCATGCATACTTCATCAAGATAATATTTGTTTAGTTGCCTAAAGAGATGGACTTGCCCAAAACCAAACCTCAAAACAAACATCTTTCTGGGAAAACCTGTGCTAAAAAAACATTTTTGGCAATCTGGGAACCAAACATTAGGTGGCCCCCATAATTATAACGGGCGGCCCCCTTAAAATTAAAGGGGCCGGCCACCTGATGGTCGAGGTTCCCTATTTGCTTTCTGCTTTTTAGCCCATTTCACCCTATTTTGATTCCCCACTTCCCTAAATTCACAAACATACTTTGTCTATCAAATTTACCACATATTATCCTTCCATAAACACCAAATCATCACACTATAAATACCCTCATTCATCATTAGTCATCACTCAATCCATCATGTCTTCCCCCAATCATCCAAGAACCAAACCCACAAGAGGTGCAAGAATCACCATCAAACCCGTATGGAGAAGAAAACTTGACACATGTCAAAAATTCTCATCCATTAATGATATTGTCTCCAACCAACCAACAACTAAACTTTCACTTCACCCAAATGATACCTTCACTCTACCTCCACAAGACAACCTTACTATCTCACTCACCATAAATCTTCCAAATGATTCTTTTGAGGAACATACTCAATCCCAAAACCACATCCATCTTTCTCATCAAGACATGAATCCTATGTCTAATGTCCAAACCTCAATCCCCAACAATAACCCAACTCCTCCATCATCACTTCCTCCGAACATAAAAAGTTTGTTGAGGAGCTCAAAGAAGCCCATGAGCTTAGTGCTCTCCTTGCCCTACATCTTGCTCAATGCAATTTGGTTCAACAACCCTCTACCACTCCATCCTCACCGTCCAACAACATTGTCCCACTTGAGAATCATGTCAACAATTGTCCTTGTTGTATTTTTCTCCAAAAGCAAACCATTGCTCTTAATGACCACTTCACTTGGATTGAGTATCTCCTCACAAGGTCTTCCCCACCACCATCACAAACACAACAATCCAACTCTTCCGCTCCAAGCTCACCTCCATCCACCACTCCAAACTCTCCAAACAAAATTCCCACCAATGTCTACCTCCATTAAATCCATGCTCCATAATTCACATCTCCAAGCAAGTCCTAGAGACCTCAAGATGGCAACTTAGTATTATCTAATGTAGTTTACTAAGAAAAGCATATATGTATGCTTATGTAACAATGATTATGTTTTCCAACATAATCTATTTTATGAATTATGAATGCTTGTTGAGATTTTATTTTTCTTTGTCCTTTACATGTTTTCTTGTTATATATTTAGTGTATTGCATCAAATATATTGTTTGTTCTAAATATTTTTGCAAGCATTCCATATCTCGATTTGTCATTTAAACTTAAAACGAGGGGGAGTACACATCAAGGGGGAGCTCATCCAACTTCGGGACAACCTTTTTGATGTTCACAAAAAGGGGGAGAAGTGATATAAAACTCACTAAATACTTGCATATATATTAATTTTTGATTTAATGAGTTTAGATTTTGTAATCATCAAAAAGGGGGAGATTGTTGATATAAATAATGCGTAAAAATGTTATTAATATTTTTCGATATCCCTATGTTTTGACGATCACAAAATATAAAATCATTAAACGTAAAATCATTACGTAAATAAGTATTTAGTGACAAAATATCATTATATCCAACTAATTCACTTAAGGTATGAATAAACAAGTGCCTAATACATTTTATGATCAAAGGAATGTTTATTTACTAATTACAAATTATATAAAATGGTATAAACATTTTATATATTTAAGAAAAACATTTTGGTAATTAAAGGAAAATGTTTATTTCATAATAATTAAATGAATTCAAATTTTTAACCAAATTCAGTTAAATTTTCACCAAATAAACTTTCTCAAAAAAAGACAAAAAATTTGGCCGTTTTCAATAGGCGGCCCCCTTAATTTTAAGGGGGCCGGCACACAATTAAGGGGGCCGGCATACGCTCCTGTGTCAGATTTCTTTGCCTATAAATACTAGTTCAAATCTGAATTTTTTCCTCACCTTTTGTACTAAAACTTTCTGTTCTAATTCTCTCAAATCATCTTCCTAAATCCTTTGATCATAAACATATTATTTCTTGTTTCAAGTGATCCAATCCTTCATCATTCAAAGTGCAAGAGAAGAATACTCCTCCAACATCTTGTTAAGAAGTATTGTAGGCTTGTGTATATTGTAAAGGTGTAGAAGTTGTGTAATAGATAGATCTAGGTGTGCTAGTAGTTGTGAATAGAAGTAGTTGTGTTGGGTAGAAGTAGAAGTAGTGTTGTGAAAAAGAAGTAGTGAAGTTGTGTAAAGTTGTGTAGAAGTAGTGGTGTGCATACGTTGTGAAGAAGGTGTGTAGTGGTGTGAGATTGGTTCTAGCTACTATTAGGACTCGACATTTAGCTTAGTGTCGTAAATTGGTGTAAGCAAAAGTTGTGTAAGATTTTCTCCGCCATAAGGGAGCTTGTTGACGTAGTGAAGAAAACTCTCGAGTTAGGTGCTCGGGGAGTGGAGTAGGGTGAAGAGGTGCTTCGTAGCCGAACCACTATAAATCCTTTGTCTTGTGGTGCGATCTTTCCATCTCTATGTCTTTACTTATTTACTTATATTGTTGTCATTTTATTTCGTAGATATTAGTTTATATAAGTGTTGTTTATTAATCTCACATAAAACTAGAATCGATTATTTTGCAAACAAAGTTTTTATAAAATAAAATTGACGTAAAACTATTCAACCCCCCCCCCCTTCTAGTTTTCCACATTCTCTTTGCGAATGGTTAAGAATCCTCTATGTATGCGCGCTAAGTGGGTTTCCTACATTTGGTTCATATAGCACCTCTTAAGGTTGCAAACGTTCTATTTTCGTGGTATCGGAGTTCCGTATCTATCTTTTAGCTAGTATGTTCCTTTCCCGAGTGCTTTCGTGACTTCATATGGTCCTTCCCACTTGGGTCCCAGCTTTCCACATTCGTTGGCATGACTTGCGTCATTGTTACGATACACCAAGTCTCTAGGTTTTAAGCTCGTGTTGCGGACTCTAGAGTTGTAATAGTTCTCCATTTTTGCTTTTCTTTTCGCTTCACGGATTGCTGCTTGCTCTCTTATTTCTTCCAACATATCCAATTTGATTTCCAGAGCTTCATCATTTTGTGTTGTGTCTACTTCTGCTTTTCTCCATGTGGGCATTCCTATTTCAGCTGGAAGGACAACCTCCGTTCCGTATGTTAATGCAAACGGAGTGTCTCCATTGCTGGACTTAATCATTGTTCGGTGCGCCCACATGACGTGTAGCAGTTCTTCTATCTAATTGTTGCTCCTTTCGTCCAACCGAGATTTGATTCCTTCCCCCCAGGCTTCGGTTTTCTCTCTCAACCTTTCCATTAGCTTGCGGATATTTAACTGACACGAAGCGTTGCCTGATGCGTAGTTTTTCACATCAGTCCTTGAACGGGTTATCCCAGAATTGTTCTCCGTTATCAGATATGATTTCTCCTGGGAGTCCAAACCTGCACACTATATTATCCCACACAAATTTATTTATCTGGTGACCCGTAATGGTCGCAACTGACTTTTCCTCTATCCACTTAGTTAAGTAATCGATAGCTACAATTAGAAATTTGACTTTGCCTAGTCCCTCCGGAAAGGGTCAGGCTATGTCAATTCCCCACTTGTAGAATGGCCAGGGATAAGTAATTCGGATTAGTTTTTGCTGTGGGTTTCTCGGGACAGGCTTGTGCACCTGGCAATTGATGAGTGATTAATTACACATCCTTTTTAGACCTTATTTCAGACCAAAAATACCAAATACTAACCAAAAATGCTAAGAGAACGTATGTTTTTGTATTTGTGTATGTGCAGGTACGGATATGAAAAAAATGAACAAAATCGATGCCAAAACCGACAAAAACGAGCACTAGAATGGAAAGTGTTAAAAGCCGAAGCCGGAGAAGTCAAATGGTTAAAGTCTAAGCTCAAAAAGTCGAATTCAACCTTGGAAAAGCATAAAGTGTCAAGAAAAGTCCTTAGAAGAAGTTTGATGTAATTTACAAGAATGGTCCCTCAACTTTCCAAAGTTGTCAGAAATAGTCCCTTAAAGAAATATTCGAAGAAAAGTCAAATGAGATCCTCCATAATTCAGAAAGTGACAAGAATAGCCCTTGGAATAAAGTTTCAAAAAAATCACAGTCGGGCCCTTGAAGTTTGCAGAATTACAACATTGATCTTTGTTTA
The DNA here is from genome assembly GCA_030686995.1 of Artemisia argyi. Taxonomy (NCBI): domain Eukaryota; kingdom Viridiplantae; phylum Streptophyta; class Magnoliopsida; order Asterales; family Asteraceae; genus Artemisia; species Artemisia argyi. Next base: position 88,365,524 of record CM060676.1, read on the forward strand.
ATATCACTAATCCTAAACTAATATTAACAACCGGATCTACACTTAAAAATATACCCTTTAACCCATTTCCCAAGCCCACAATAACATAAGCCCACCACCCCTATTTTATTAATACCCGGTCCACCCAAAACCTTAACCCAGTCAACCCATTCCTTACCCGGTCAACGCCCAATCGAAATAAAAATACCCATATCCCACTCCCGCCCCCCAATTTCACATTTTACCCAGAAATTTAACTGTTCCTAGAACCCTAGTTCATCCCACACCCAAAATTACCAAACGTGAATAATTATTACCCAATAATTAAGGTTTCTAGAAGGTCAGGTGATGTCAGGGAATGTTTTGGATACGTGGACCAATGAGGAACCACACGGAGGATACATCACATCACACCAATCAATCAAACGGCTAAGAATAAAAGATTGGAGGCCAAGGAGAGATCAAGGGACGATATTGCATCAAAGAAGCACACTTCCAGAAGGCTCCTCAACCCTAGCAGCTCCCCAAATCGTGTATAAATACCCCCTCCCCCTAGTCATTTAGCGTACCATTTTTAATGTATTGTTATGCTGTTAGAGTAATTTTGTAATGTTTTTTCAATATTAATGAAAGTTTATTTGAGTTAGTTCACTTGTTTCTTTATTTACTTATTTCTTATTAAACTGCTTATTACTTATAATCTGTTTTCAGCTTATTGTTACCTATTATTATTGCTTCTCTTATTCCTGTTTTTACTTTTCATTTAAAGTTACTTATTATTGTTTTCAATTTACTTAAATCAAAAAAAAAAAAAAAAAAAAAAAAAAAAAAAAAAAAAAAAATCAGAAAATATAATATATATATATATATATATATATATATATATATATATATATATATATATATATATATATATATATATATATATATATATATATATATATATATATATATATATCAAGTACTTAATTCAACAAGCTTCAATAAGCTTGTATTTAGTTTAATCAGTTTCATACTAGCTTAATATAGCTTTTGTGAAGCTTAATTTGGCACCTTATTCAAAATCTCTCAATACCTCAAAAGTCAACTAAAGTCAACTGCTCAGCTTATTTGAAATAAGCTGAGCTTATTTGGAATTCAAGGCAGCCAAGAGGTGTCACTTGGCCTGTCAAAAGACAGGCAAGCTTAGTGAACCCCCTCTTTTCATGCTGAGGGGGATTTGAGTTTGTAAGTTTCCATTTTATCTTCCTTTGCATCAGTAGAGTATAATTATTATAGATCTATTAGTTGTTGTTTATTTCTGATTTAGTTTTTCATTAATAGCTTAGTTGTGATCTGTTTCAGCATTTAGACTTGTTTGTATTTGGATTGGTACTGTTTCATTAACTGACTTGCCTTGCAATCTGTGTTGTCTAGCTTCTGTGTTTGAGTTGCTTCTGAGATCTGATTTCTTTGTTGTTTTGGTTATATTAGATCACTCTGGTAACTTAAGTTGAGGATTGGATAACACTTGTTGGATCAGTGGTGGTATTTGAGTAGGGACAGTCACATATAGGGGTGTTTGGATTGGAGAAGTTTGGTGGTATTAAGGTTGAGATAGAAGCTAATACAGTTTAGGAATATCTCATTAGTTGCACCTAGGTTAAATCAAGAATAAAATTCAGTAACATATCATCAAAAGTCAAAATCATTTGGTTTCTTTTTCAAATTACATAACAGTTAGGTTTTAGGTTGCATATTCAGTCAAGTAGTTGCATTAGTTATAGCTTTAGCTTAATTCACTCATTCACTAGCTTAATATTACATTTTCAGTAGGATTTAAGCAATTAAATTTCATTTTTTTCAAAGTTCTTTCAAAATCAAAAAGTCAAAATAGTTTCAATTCAGGTTTTTGTTAAAACTTTGTGAGAATCTATTGGTCTTAATTTTAATTGGAAATTTCTTTTAAAAGTGGATTTATAAAGTTTGACAGTTAATTAATCAATATCAAAAAGGAAAAGTGGTTTTGAACTTTGTTTGCTTATTTGAAAAGCCTTTGGAAGTTATCAGATCTGTTCATATCATCCCCTGCAACACCAGTGTTTGACAGGGTTTGGATCATTAATTAAGGGCTAAGATAGGTTTGGAAGTGTAAAACATAAGTTGTTTTGAGATTTCTGGTGGTCAGTGAATAATTTGCACCCATAAGTTTCATCTTAATTGCTTATTGGATCAGCTTATTTGACTCATCAAGTTTGGTGGTTGAACTAGTAATCTGTTTGCATAACCAGGGCTGCAAGTGTTTAATTTTGATCATTCTCTGAGTTTGTTGGTTCATTTGATCTCTATATTGCTTATAGTTGCTTTTTTAGTTGAGTTTTAGTAACTGCTTATTCTGCTAGTGCTTTTTGCTTTTCGAATTGTGCTTATTGGATTGAATTTGGTACTTCTTTGTGTTTCTGAGTAACTATTGGCCTGAGATCTGTTCTTATAAGTTCTTTAGAGTCTAAAAATCAGTTAGTCAAAGTTTGGGTCAAGATTTGGTTAAAGTGCTTAACAATAAGCACTCTCAAATAAGCTGTTTTGGGTCATTCAGCACTTACAGTGCTTATTTTCCATTTTTTATATTTTTCCTAGCTTTAAAATATTATTTTAGATTTTCCCTGAAATTTTCATATTTTTCTGAATTGATTTGCTATTTTTCTTAATTAATTTTCATTTTTAATCATTTTTAATTACTTTTTAATTACTAAAAATTCAAAAAAATCAGAAAAACCCCAGAAAAATCCAAAAAAAATATTAGGAAATTATTTTTAGTTATTTTAGAATTTTAGAAATTTATTTTGCATTTTTTCTCACTTTATTTGCATTTTCTTTTAATTTTTAATTAGTTAAATTAGTTTTTAATTCATAAAAAATAAACAAAAAGTCAAAAAAATATTTTTCTTTTTCTCAAAATTTTCTTTTATCATTTTTAACTTTTGAAAATTATTTCCAAGTCCGTAGGAGTAGCGTAGCTTAAAAGTCGCGTTTTATTTCGTACGTTAACGTTTATTTTCCGTTTTAGCTTACGTTTTCGTTTCTACGTTACGTTTCTAGTTGCCTTACTTGAATTACGTGTTTAGTTGATTATTTGTGCTTCATTTACTTTTTCATTAGTGTAATCCCATAAAAAATCACTTTTTACCACTTTCACGACATGTTTCACGAATCGGGAATTAGAAATTCCATTCATCCTTCACACGGACTACGACCTCGGGTTATCCGTATTTCTTTGCGGATCTCTTGAGTAATACTATACTATATATAACTTGATTTTCACGAATCAAATTTTGGCGCCGCTGCCGAGGAAGGTTGAAGTGAATTTTTCGTTTTCGTTTTTCGAAATTGTGTTTTGAAAACCTTCCTTGTATATATTTTCTATAAAAACTATAAAAATTGAAAAAACAAAAACACTTTTCCTAAAGTGTTTTCAAAAATACCAAAAAAATAATAAAGTTACAGCCTCGACTCGACCGAAAGGAAGGGCGTTGTAAACCAAATAAGTCTCCTAATATAACTACGCGTGAAATTAGTTGCTAGATGGATTACTTTAATTTTACGACCGAATAAGCGGAAAATACGGAAGCTTTGACATTAAATTGCAAGCTGAAGAGAGATCCATTCTTCTCTCCCATTCTGTCGCGAGTAGATTAAGGGAAACGGTTTACAATTAACGTAACGTTAGAAAAAGAAAAAAAAACAAAAGTATAAGTTTTTAAATTTTGCTTTATAAAAACAAAAATACAAAAAGATTTTCCTTTTCAAATTTGTTTTTCCTTTTATTTTTCAAAAATTTGATTTTTGTGGTGCATGAACACACCTTCTACGTCTAAACGACTTGTTTCACCACTTTCAAATCCGGAAAGTTTGTTTCGTCACACACACCGAGTTCTATTTCCTAATACGGAGGAAATGAACCCGAACGAACAACACTTGGGACCCCCGCCGATGGGTGGTATCCAAAACAATGTGATCCCTCCGATGGGACCACAACCGGTTTACGATCAACGTACTATGCAAGAATTGCTCCAGTGTCCCACCGAGGGATACGGGGATGCAATTGTTTTACCACCAATCCTTTCCGACAATTTTGAGCTTAAAACTGGATTGATTCAACTTGTTACGTCAAAACAATTTCACGGTTTTGAGAGGGACGATCCTCACGCACACATCCGATGGTTTAATAAGTTAACTTCGACTTTGAAATTTAAGGATGTCCCTCACGATGCTATCAAATTGATGTTGTTCCCATTTTCACTCGAGGGTTCAGCCCGGATTTGGCTCGAAAAAGAACCCCCTCGTTCGATTCACACATGGGAAGAACTCGTCTCGAAATTTGTAAATCATTTCTTTCCACCATTCAAAACGACTAATCTTAAGAATGATATAACTAATTTTCAACAACGTTTTGATGAGAGCTTTGGTGAGGCATGGGAACGTTTTAAGGATCTTCTTCGAAAATGTCCTCACCACGGTTTCTCCGAGTTACACCAACTCGACACGTTTTATAACGCTTTGACGCAAAACGATCAAGATTCTTTAAACGCAGCCGCCGGTGGCAATATCTTGAATTGTACGCCTAGGGATATTTTGACGATCATTGAGAACAAATCTAAGGTTCTGACTTCTCGTAACAAACCGAATGTTTCGAAAGTGACTTCTTTTACTCCTCCTTCACCTTCGTCGGTCCAATCATCGGAATTGGCCGAACTTACCGACGCTATCCGTTGTATGATGAAAGAGTTTAAGTTGCAGAATCAAAAACCCGAGCCCGTTAAAGCCGTTAGTGAAAAATGTGTGATTTGTGGTGGACCGCATCCGTATTATGATTGTCAAGCCACCGATGGCCAAGTTTATAATGCTAACATAGCAGCCGTAAACTACAATCAAAATCAAGGTTTTCGTGCTAACCAAACAAGTCACCTGGGTTTCCACCCGTGCAAACTAATCAAAACCGTTATCCTCAAACTAACCAAGGTTATCAAAACCAAGGTTACAATCAAAACCGTGGAACCAATTATCAATTACCTCCACCACAACAAGTTTATCAACCACCGCAACCTTCCCATGAGCTTGCTAATTACATGAAAATGAACGATGTTAACATTCGAGCAATGCAAAATCAAATCAACAACATGAGGGTTGAACTTAAGAAGGAGATCGACACAACCATGTCTCGACAAACGAATGAGCTTAAGCAAATGATGAGCAGTTTTATGCAAATGAATCAAGCATCGACGTCTGGTTCTCTTCCGAGCAACACAATTGCTAACCCGCGGGGTGATGCAAAAGCAATTACGACTAGGAGTGGTGTTGTAATCGATGGACCAACGGCTCCGACTACCCCTTCTTCTTCTTCGTCTCCCAAGGTAGTCGTCCGTGAAACCGAGGTGACAACGGATACGGAAATTCCTAGTAATAATGGAAGGACTGAGAACATCCAACCTCCGGTGGTCCCGACGTCTAAAGGAAAAGATAAAGTTGTTTACGAATCTGAGAAAGAAATACCCGTCAAAACAAATTTGCCTTATCCGTCACGCTTAAACGAACAAAAGCACCATGAGAAAGATAAAATTCAGATGGAAAAGTTTTACCAACTTTTTCAAGAACTACATTTTGACATAACTCTCGCGGATGCTATACTTTTGATGCCTAAATTTGCTTCTATGCTAAAAGGTCTTTTGAATAACAAAGAAAAATTGTTTGAAAAATCTCGAACCCAGATGAATGAGAATTGCTCGGCGGTTATCCTCGAAAAGCTTCCCGAAAAGCTTGAAGACCCTGGTCGATTTCTCATTCAGTGTAATTTTCCTGGGATGGTTCAATGCTTCGCCTTAGCCGATCTTGGTGCTAGCATTAACCTCAAGCCGTTATCCATTTGGAAGAAATTGTCTTTACCCAATTTGACTCCAACTTGTATGACCCTCGAGCTTGCCGACCGAACTACTTCCCGCCCGATGGGAATAGCCGAGGATGTCTTCGTTAATGTGGGAAAATTCCATTTCCCTTCCGATTTTGTCGTTGTTGATTTTGATGCTGATCCGCGAGTACCTCTTATTCTCGGGAGAGGTTTCCTAAGGAGTGGTCTTGCTTTAATTGATGTTTTCGATGAAGAAATTACCCTACGCGTTGGTACCGAATCCGTAACTTTTAATTTGGATCAAACCGCAAGGTACTCCTCCGAGTTTGACAAATATTCCGTTATCGACGAAGTTACGGAGGAGTACGCTCAAGAGTTACTTGGTTTTACCGAACATGCTTCGAGTGGAAATCCCACACATTCTTCTGAATCGATAATTTCCGATCCTTCCCCTTCCCTTACTCCGTTTGAGGGAAGTGATTTCATTTTGGAAGAGATCGAGGCCTTTCTTGCTAATGATTCGATTTCACCGGAAATCGATCATTCCAATTATGATCCGGAGGGAGATGTTCTTTTGATTGAGAAATTATTAAATGAAGATCCCAACCCATCCCTCCCTCCGATGGACCTTAAAATAGCCGATATTAAAGAAGTTAAGCCGTCTACTGAGAATCCTCCGAAGCTCGAGCTCAAGGATTTGCCTCCTCATCTCGAATACGCATTTTTGGAAGGAACCGACAAACTTCCCGTCATAATTTCTAAAGATCTTAAAGATGAGGAGAAGAAACGTCTCTTAGATGTGCTCAGGAAGCATAAGAGTGCCATCGCTTGGCAAATTTCTGATATCAAGGGTATCGACCCTCGTTTTTGCACGCATAAGATCTTACTTGAAGACAACTACAAACCGTCCATTCAGCAACAACGACGGGTTAACCCGAAAATTCATGAGGTTATCAAAAAGGAAGTTATCAAACTCCTCGATGCCGGAATGATTTATCCAATCTCGGATAGCTCCTGGGTTAGCCCGGTCCACTGCGTACCGAAGAAAGGTGGAATGACCATCGTAACAAATGAAGATAATGAATTGATTCCGACACATCTTGTTACCGGATGGAGAGTTTGTGTTGATTATCGTAAATTGAATGATGCGACTCGTAAGGACCATTTCCCACTTCCATTTATGGATCAAATGCTAGAACGCCTAGCGGGAAATGAGTTCTATTGTTTTCTTGATGGATTTTCCGGCTATTTTCAAATACCAATTGACCCTCCGGACCAGGAAAAGACTACCTTTACTTGCCCTTATGGTACGTTTTCCTATCGTCGTATGCCTTTTGGCTTATGCAATGCTCCAGGCACGTTCCAAAGGTGTATGATGTCTATATTCTCGGACATGATCGAGAAAACCATGGAAGTTTTCATGGATGATTTCTCGGTTTATGGAGATTCTTTCACTTCGTGCCTCTCCCATTTAGAAAGTATGCTGAAACGGTGTGAAGACACCAACTTGGTTCTAAATTGGGAGAAGTGCCATTTCATGGTCAAAGAGGGCATTGTCCTCGGCCATAAGATATCGAAATCCGAGATTAAGGTCGATAGAGCTAAAGTCGACGTGATTGCAAAATTACCTCATCCCACCACCGTTAAAGGAATTAGAAGTTTTCTCGGTCATGCCGGCTGACGTTTCATTCAAGATTTTTCTAAGATAGCCCGGCCCCTGACCCACTTGCTTGAAAAAGATGCTCCGTTTATCTTCTCAAATGAATGCATCGAAGCATTTAATATTCTTAAAAAGAAGTTAACGGAGGCTCCCATCTTAATTGCCCCGGATTGGGACTTGCCCTTTGAGCTATGTGCGATGCTAGCGATTATGCCATTGGTGCAGTCCTGGGGCAACGCAAGTCAAAACATTTTCAGCCGATACACTATGCTAGTAAAACAATGACCGACGCTCAATACCATTATACGACTACTGAGAAAGAAATGTTAGCCGTCATTTACGCTTTTGAAAAATTTCGATCTTATTTGCTTTTGAAGAAATGCATAGTGTATACGGATCATTCGGCTCTTAAGTACCTTATGGCTAAGCAAGATGCTAAGCCACGCTTGATGCGGTGGGTTCTCCTCCTTCAAAAATTCAAAGTTGAAATTCGAGATAAAAAGGGAGCTGAGAACCTTGCTGTTGATCACTTATCACGTTTAGAGAATCCCCACCAAAGTGTTTTCGAGAAAAAGGAGATTAACGAAGCATTTCCTCTCGAGACACTGGGGAGTTTATCACATTGTGATTCTAGTACCCCATGGTTCGCCGACTTTGCGAATTACCATGCGGGGAATTTTATCCGGAAAGGGATGTCGTTCCAGCAGAAGAAAAAATTCTTCAAAGATGTTAAGCATTATTTCTGGGACGACCCCTATTTGTTTACAATTTGTGCGGATCAAGTGATCCGGCGATGCGTTCACGGCAAAAAAGCCGCTGACATTCTTATGGCATGCCACAATGGACCCACGGAGGGACATCATGGAGCCAACTTCACCGCTAAGAAAGTTTTTGATTCCGGCTTCTGCTGGCCGACGATTTACCGGGATGCTCATGAGTTGGTTAAATCTTGTGATTCTTGCCAGCGTCAAGGAAAAATTTCTCAGAAGGAGGAGATGCCTCAAAATGCTATCCAAGTCTGTGAGATTTTTGATGTCTGGGGTATCGATTTCATGGGTCCATTCCTGTCTTCTCGTGGTAACAAATATATACTCGTGGCCGTCGATTATTTGTCTAAATGGGTCGAAGCAAAGGCGCTACCCACCAATGACGCCCGAGTTGTAGTGAAATTTCTCAAAAGCCTCTTCACCCGATTTGGTGCACCTCGTGCTATTATAAGCGATCGTGGGACCCATTTCTGTAACGACCAATTCGCTAAAGTTATGCTCAAATATGGTGTCACACATCGTCTTTCTACGGCATATCATCCACAGACTAGTGGTCAAGTTGAGGTCTCCAATCGTGGCTTGAAACGAATTTTAGAAAGGACCGTAGGTGAACATCGTGCTTCATGGGCCGATAAATTAGATGATGCACTTTGGGCCTTCTGTACAGCTTACAAAACACCCATTGGGTGCACTCCTTACAAGCTGGTTTACGGGAAAGCCTTCCATTTGCCTTTTAAACTTGAGCACAAGGCCTACTGGGCCTTGAAACATGCTAATTTTGACCTTCAAACCGCGGGTGATCACCGTAAAGTTCAATTGAATGAATTAGTCGAGCTTCGTGATCAGGCCTATGAGAATTCTTTGATCTACAAAGAGAAGACAAAGAGGATTCATGATGCTAAAATTAAAGATCGCGTCTTCAATGTTGGTGATCGAGTCCTTCTTTTCAATTCTCGATTAAAGATTTTCTCGGGCAAGTTAAAAACCCGTTGGTCTGGACCATTCACCATTACCCAAGTATTTCCTTATGGAACCGTTGAGCTTGCTCAACCTAATGGTCCCAATTTTAAGGTGAATGGTCATCGTATTAAACATTATTTCGGAGGGGACATACCACCCATGGTTGTCCCGGATCTCCAAACTTTCCCCAAGGACGATTAAATTCGGGGATCGAGTCAATCTAATGTGACTCGGTGAACAAAAACAAGCGCTTCGTGGGAGGCACCCCATGCTTATCCATTTTCATTTTCTTTATTTCTATTTTCTTTAATAACGTGACGTGAGGGGGGCGACCCTTTCCAAACTCGTGTTTTCGTGGTTGTTTATGAATGTTCAGGAATTTCCCCGAAGTTTGAGGACTCTCGTGCTCGTGGTTTGTCGTTCTCTCCACTCGAGTCTCATCCTTCGTTGCTCTTTCGGAAATTCACCATATCCAAAATCTTATCGACTAACGTTTATCTCTTGGCATACTTAATAAACGGCCTTAGATTTTACGTAGGATTACCCGTCCCTTAAAACATTGAGGACAATGTTTCACTTTAGTCTAGGGGGGTGAATCTTCGATTCGATTTGACCTGTACCATCGTCTGAGCTGTTAACTTACGCAACACCGTTTTCCACCAAAATTTTAAATTTTTGTCACCGCTTTATAATAAAAAAAAATGAAAAAATATATATGATATGAATAATAAGATTTGACACCTTGTTTTGACTTTCCTACCGGCGAGAGTAGAAATAAATGTTCTGACTTGACCGGGCGTGTTGAGCCCTAGCTCGTCTCCCTTAACCAAAATAATCAAAAGATTATTGCTAAGCATCCGCGGATCTCATTATTTGGGATTTTAAATTTGCGGAGATCGAGGAATGATAGAGTTTATTTAGAAGTTTCGTGTTATACACGAATCGCATTACTGGGATTTAAAAAGCCCACGAGAGGTACTTGTGGCCTCCTTGTTCCCACAAGCTTGCACACCAATAATAATAGATCTCTAGGTTTAATTAAGGGTATACGGTTTGGGCAATAATTAGTTTTTTCTCGTTCCCAACAAAATCTCTGCATACAGGGGTTTGGTACACATAGGGGTACTGCCAGTGTTACGGTAAAATAGACTATTGCATCTTGCCGGTTCGCAGCCGATGTTGTGATCTTAGTAAAAACCGTAGGACTCGGGGTTTGGCATATAATTATGAATATCAATAATAATAGTCCAAAGCCAAATAAAAAGGCAGAGGAATCCAAAGCTATAAAAAAGCAGCGGATAGAAATCCAAGGTCATAATAAAGCTCTTACATCTTGGCGGCTCATAAACCATTGAGTGTAAAAGAATAAAGGACTAAGGACCAAAGTATTATTAAAGTGCTTATGATTATGCAAAAATGCCAAGCTTCGACTCCGGGGGTTTCCCTAATAAAAAGCTTCCGTTTCGGGTATCAAACATGATATGTCTCGGTCGTAAATAAAAAGAGGGACCTCCACAAATCGTGTTAAATCAGAGACCTTCATGTGGACCCGATTTCTGTATGCAGGGGTTTTCGAGGGAAAGTTTGGAAACTACTTAGCGTTCAAATTTTGTGCTCTTATCGGACTAATAACAATCAAAACGCGAAAATATGAAGCAATTCATTTCTCACAAATTAAAATCTTGAGATACAAAACTTAGGACCTGAGAACAAGAGGTAATACACAATTAACTTTTGTGGGCAGTGTTAGCATCTAACTTTTGAATAAACAATGATCTCGATTTTACGCTTAGTTTGGGAGCTTGTGAAAAATCAAGGATGACGATTTTTATCCGTACGGTCTCTTCTCTGTGAGAAGTATTTCTACTCGTTGACCCTGAAAGTTATCAACAGATAAGAATTGATAATGAAAGTCAAAGCAAACCGTCACATATATAAAAATGAAAAAGTACAAAAATAGTAGTCGTAGTTGTTATTCATGAAAATCGGAAAACGGAGCGTTTTTTAGAATAAATGATTTTACTATCTCTTTTGAACATCATTGCTACTTTACAACGTCAGTAAAGAGAGGTTTTGAAATTATTTATCTCTTAAGCGTGAGGTGATGACATTGCGTGAGGGCACGGCAATACCTTAGTCTGGGGGATTTTGATGAGTGATTAATCACACATCCTTTTTAGACCTTAATTCAGACCAAAAATACCAAATACTAACCAAAAATGCCAAGAGAACGTATGTTTTTGTATTTGTGTATGTGCAGGTATGGATATGAGAAAAATGAACAAAATCGATGCCAAAACCGACAAAAACGAGCACGAGAATGGAAAGTGTTAAAAGCCAAAGCCGGGGAAGTCAAATGGTCAAAGTCTAAGCTCCAAAAGTCAAATTCAACCTTGGAAAAGCATAAAGTGTCAAGAAAAGTCCTTAGAAGAAGTTTGATGTAATTTACAAGAATGGTCCCTCAACTTTCCAAAGTTGTCAGAAATAGTCCCTTGAAGAAATATTCGAAGAAAAGTCAAATGAGATCCTCCATAATTCAGAAAGTGACAAGAATAGCCCTTGGAATAAAGTTTCAAAAAAATCACAGTTAGGCCCTTGAAGTTTGCAGAATTACAACATTGATCCTTGTTTAATATCACTAATCCTAAACTAATATTAACAACCGGATCTACACTTAAAAATATACCCTTTAACCCATTTCCCAAGCCCACAATAACATAAGCCCACCACCCCTATTTTATTAATACCCGATCCACCCCAAACCTTAACCCAGTCAACCCATCCCTTACCCGGTCAACATCCAATCGAAATAAAAATACCCATATCCCACTCCCGCCCCCCAATTTCACATTTTACCCAGAAATTTAACTGTTCCTAGAACCCTAGTTCATCCCACACCCAAAATTACCCAACGTGAATAATTATTACCCAATAATTAAGGTTTCTAGAAGGTCAGGTGATGTCAGGGAATGTTTTGGATACGTGGACCAATGAGGAACCACACGGAGGATACATCACATCACACCAATCAATCAAACGGCTAAGAATAAAAGATTGGAGGCCAAGGAGAGATCAAGGGACGATATTGCATCAAAGAAGCACACTTCCAGAAGGCTCCTCAACCCTAGCAGCTCCCCAAATCGTGTATAAATACCCCCCCTCCCCCTAGTCATTTAGTGTGCCATTTTTAATGTATTGTTATGCTGTTAGAGTAATTTTGTAATGTTTTTTCAATATTAATGAAAGTTTATTTGAGTTAGTTCACTTGTTTCTTTATTTACTTATTTCTTATTAAACTGCTTATTACTTATAATCTGTTTTCAGCTTATTGTTACCTATTATTATTGCTTCTCTTATTCCTGTTTTTACTTTTCATTTAAAGTTACTTAATATTGTTTTCAGTTTACTTAAATCAAAAAAAAAAAAAAAAAAAAAAAAAAAAAAAAACTGAAAATATCTAATATATATATATATATATATATATATATATATATATATATATATATATATATATATATATATATATATATCAAGTACTTAATTCAACAAGCTTCAATAAGCTTGTATTTAGTTTAATCAGTTTCATACTAGCTTAATATAGCTTTTGTGAAGCTTAATTTGGCACCTTATTCAAAATCTCTCAATACCTCAAAAGTCAACTAAAGTCAACTACTCAGCTTATTTGAAATAAGCTGAGCTTATTTGGAATTCAAGGCAGCCAAGAGGTGTCACTTGGCCTGTCAAAAGACAGGCAAGCTTAGTGAACCCCCTCTTTTCATGCTGAGGGGGATTTGAGTTTGTAAGTTTCCATTTTATCTTCCTTTGCATCAGTAGAGTATAATTATTATAGATCTATTAGTTGTTGTTTATTTCTGATTTAGGTTTTCATTAATAGCTTAGTTGTGATCTGTTTCAGCATTTAGACTTGTTTGTATTTGGATTGGTACTGTTTCATAACAGTTAGGTTGCAATCTGTGTTGTCTAGCTTTATTTCTGATTTGCCTTGCAATCTGTGTTGTCTAGCTTCTGTGTTTGAGTTGCTTCTGAGATCAGATTTCTGTGTTGTTTTGGTTATATTAGATCACTCTGGTAACTTAAGTTGAGGATTGGATAACACTTGTTGGATCTGTGGTGGTATTTGAGTAGGGACAGTCACATATAAGGGTGTTTGGATTGGAGAAGTTTGGTGGTATTAAGGTTGAGATAGAAGCTAATACAGTTTAGGAATATCTCATTAGTTTCACCTAGGTTAAATCAAGAATAAAATTCAGTAACATATCATCAAAAGTCAAAATCATTTGGTTTCTTTTTCAAATTGCATAACAGTTAGGTTTTAGGTTGCATATTCAGTCAAGTAGTTGCATTAGTTATAGTTTTAGCTTAATTCACTCATTCACTAGCTTAATATTACATTTTCAGTAGGATTTAAGCAATTAAATTTCATTTTTTTCAAAGTTCTTTCAAAATCAAAAAGTCAAAATAGTTTCAATTCAGGTTTTTGTTAAAACTTTGTGAGAATCTATTGGTCTTAATTTTAATTGGAAATTTCTTTTAAAAGTGGATTTATAAAGTTTGACAGTTAATTAATCAATATCAAAAAGGAAAAGTGGTTTTGAACTTTGTTTGCTTATTTGAAAAGCCTTTGGAAGTTATCAGATCTGTTCATATGATCCCCTGCAACACCAGTGTTTGACAGGGTTTGGATCATTAATTAAGGGCTAAGATAGGTTTGGAAGTGTAAAACATAAGTTGTTTTGAGATTTCTGGTGGTCAGTGAATAATTTGCACCCATAAGTTTCATCTTAATTGCTTATTGGATCAGCTTATTTGACTCATCAAGTTTGGTGGTTGAACTAGTAATCTGTTTGCATAACCAGGGCTGCAAGTGTTTAATTTTGATCATTCTCTGAGTTTGTTGGTTCATTTGATCTCTATATTGCTTATAGTTGCTTTTTCAGTTGAGTTTTAGTAACTGCTTATTCTGCTAGTGCTTTTTGCTTTTCAAATTGTGCTTATTGGATTGAATTTGGTACTTCTTTGTGTTTCTGAGTAACTATTGGCCTGAGATCTGTTCTTATAAGTTCTTTAGAGTCTAAAAATCAGTTAGTCAAAGTTTGGGTCAAGATTTGGTTAAAGTGCTTAACAATAAGCACTCTCAAATAAGCTGTTTTGGGTCATTCAGCACTTCTAGTGCTTATTTTCCATTTTTTATATTTTTTCTAGCTTTAAAATATTATTTTAGATTTTCCCTGAAATTTTCATATTTTTCTGAATTGATTTGCTATTTTTCTTAATTAATTTTCATTTTTAATCATTTTTAATTACTAAAAAATTCAAAAAAATCAGAAAAACCCCAGAAAAATCCAAAAAAAATATTAGGAAATTATTTTTAGTTATTTTAGAATTTTAGAAATTTATTTTGCATTTTTCTCACTTTATTTGCATTTTCTTTTAAATTTTAATTAGTTAAATTAGTTTTTAATTCATAAAAAATAAACAAAAAGTCAAAAAAATATTTTTCTTTTTCTCAAAATTTTCTTTTATCATTTTTAACTTTTGAAAATTATTTCCAAGTCCGTAGGAGTAGCGTAGCTTAAAAGTCGCGTTTTATTTCGTACGTTAACGTTTATTTTCCGTTTTAGCTTACGTTTTCGTTTCTACGTTACGTTTCTAGTTGCCTTACTTGAATTACGTGTTTAGTTGATTATTTGTGCTTCATTTACTATTTCATTAGTGTAATCCCATAAAAATCACTTTTTACCACTTTCACGACACGTTTCACGAATCGGGAATTAGAAATTCCATTCATCCTTCACACGGACTACGACATCGGGTTATCCGTATTTCTTTGCGGATCTCTTGAGTAACACTAGGCCAAAAACGACCTATGGTCACACATGCTCGATTTGGAACAGCCACACATTCAAATATATGTGTGGCTGAAGGTAGGAAAATTGACAGCATTTACGAATTAGTCACACATGAGCATTTCGAATGTGTGACCATAAGACCTCTATTGCCACACAATCGACCCTTATGTGACTAAACGTAACTGGTGATTTTGTTCCAAATCATTTAGTCACATATGCAGTTGGAACGTGTGACAAATACAAGTAACCTTGATGCCATATATGGTCACACAAAACTTATAGTCACATTTGCTTCTAATAGTATGACCAAATGCCATATACGGTCACACAAAACATTTTGTCACACATTATTTAAGTGTAGCCAAAATCCAGTACATATAGTCACAGTAAACAGTTTGTCACATATTATTTAAGTGTAGCCAAAACATGATTTGTGTGACTAAATGTTGACAAAGGCCACACAAAAACCCAATTCATGTGGCAAGTGGATGATCAATAGTCACACAAAATACACATTCCTTCACTTTAAATAGCATATGGTCACACTTATCAACACTTTTGGTCACTTGATGGTTAGTTGTATGTGACTAAATACACTCCCAAAATCATGCTTTGTGTGACTAAATGTTAACAAAGGCCACACAAAAACCAAATTCATGTGGCAAGTGGATGATCAATAGTCACACAAAATACACATTCCTTCACTTTAAAGAGCATATGGTCACACTTATTAACACTTTTGGTCACTTGATGGTTGGTTGTATGTGACTAAATTCACTCCCAAGAACATGGTTTGTGTGACTAAATGTTAGTAAAGGCCACACAAAAACCAAATTCATGTGGCAAGTGGATGATCAATAGTCACACAAAATACAGATTCCTTCACTTTAAAGAGCATATGGTCACACTTATTAACACTTTTGGTCACTTGATGGTTAGTTGTATGTGACTAAATACACTCCCAAAATCATGCTTTGTGTGACTAAATGTTACCAAAGGCCACACAAAAACCAAATTCATGTGGCAAGTGGATGATCAATAGTCACACAAAATACACATTCCTTCACTTTAAAGAGCATATGGTCACACTTATTAACACTTTTGGTCACTTGATGGTTAGTTGTATGTGACTAAATTCACTCCCAAGAACATGGTTTGTGTGACTAAATGTTAGTAAAGGCCACACAAAAACCAAATTCATGTGGCAAGTGGATGATCAATAGTCACACAAAATACACATTTTTTCACTTTAAACAGCATATGGTCACACTTATTAACACTTTTGGTCACTTAATGGTTAGTTGTATGTGACTAAATACACTCCCAAAAACATGCTTTGTGTGACTAAATGTTAGTAAAGGCCACACAAAAAACAAATTTATGTGGCAATTGGATGATATATAGTCACACAAACCATACATTCCTTCACTTTCAACACCATATGGTCACATTTATTAACACTTTTGGTCACTTGATGGTTAGTTGTATGTGACTAAATACACTCCCAAAAACATGCTTTGTGTGACTAAATGTTAGTAAAGGCCACACAAAAACCAAATTTATGTGGCAATTGGATGATCTATAGTCACACAAACCATACATTCCTTCATTTTCAACACCATATGGTCACACTTATTAACACTTTTGGTCACTTGATGGTTAGTTGTATGTGACTAAATACACTCCCAAAAACATGCTTTGTGTGACTAAATGTTACCAAAGGCCACACAAAAACCAAATTCATGTAGCAAGTGGATGATCAATAGTCACACAAACTACACATTCCTTCACTTTAAACAGCATATGGTCACACTTATTAACACCTTTGGTCACTTGATGGTTAGTTGTATGTGACTAAATACACTCCCAAAAACATGCTTTGTGTGACTAAATGTTAGTAAAGGCCACACAAAAACCAAATTCATGTGAAATTTGGATGATCAATTGTCACACAAAATACACATTCTTTCACTTTAAATAGCATATGGTCACACTTATTAACACTTTTGGCCACTTTAGGGTTAGTTTTATGTGACTAAATACACTCTCAAAAACATGCTTTGTGTGACTAAATGTTATCAAAGGCCACAGAAAAACCAAATTCATGTGGCAATTGGATGATCAATAGTCACACAAAATACACATTCCTTCACTTTAAACAGCATATGGTCACACTTATTAACACTTTTGGTCACTTTATGGTTAGTTGTATGTGACTAAATACACCCCAAAAGCATGCTTTGTGTGACTAAATATTACAAAAGGCCACACAAAAATAAAATTTATGTGGCAATTGGATAATCAATAGTTAGACAAAATTCATGTGGCATATGCATTAGGGTCGGGTTGAATCCGTGCCAAATAGTATTTGGCACGTTCTTTGGGACGGTTTTGCTTTTATGTGCCATGAGTTGGTATTTGGCACGGTATGTAATTTACCATTTTAAATCCGCATTCAACACACTTTTTTCTCTAGTGCCAAATGCTTTTTTGGTACGATCTCATCCATCGTGCCCAAAGTATTTGGCACGAATTCATTTTTCGTGCCAAACTTATGTTGGCACATTTTTTATCCACTGTGCCAAAATATTTGGCTCGGTTTTATGTCCATTAAAAGGAGCATCTCGCATATTTGGCACACTTTTAGCAATTATTCCAAGCATGTATTTGGCATTGTTTTTTTCTATTCCAAACAGAATGGTTACATCATCATATTAATTACTAATAGTTGTTTCACATATGTAAATCAAGTTCAACTAGGTAGCGAAAATTCGATCAACTAAAATTTCATTAATCATTCATGAAATCAAGGCTATACAGTAACTTGAATCCCATACAATTACTTATACCCGGTTAAACTAGACATAATAAGTCAATGTATATAGATACAACAATGTTTTCTATCAGGTTAATCATTTTAAACCCAGATCGACCACCGTGAGACAACTATATATGATCGGTAGCTTACAACTTGTATAGATGAATCTGGATCATCTTAATTAATCAATTTGCATGACTGAAGCCTCAGCATGACCTTGCCAATATTATAAGGATGGTCTACCAGCTGCTTGTTATCGACTTCCCTACTAGGCCTCATCCACAACCTTGCCAGGATTATAAACATCAAATAACTTCCCTACTAGGCCTCATCCGTAACCTTGCTAGGAATATAAACATCAAATACCAGCAGGTTGTTCTCAACTACTTCCCAATTTTGTTGTGCCAACGTACATACAACATACATCTTCTATTAATATATTCATTGAATACAACTTTTTTTTCTCAACAAAGTGATCATAGGTGGTCAACAAAGCTCTGTCAAGACTTTTGCGTTTACCTTTGAGTTATTCTGATGGACATATTGCTATCATTTTCTACAATGTTCTCCAAAACCTATGAAATAAATACCAGCCAAATATCAGAGGTCTAAATCTCCAACTAAATACATGCTAACACATCAGCCACTTGAATATGACACAAGTAGCAATTTAACAAACTTACTTGAACATGGGTCAATTTGGTTTGTTCTTTAACATAATAATTTCTTCATTGGCTCATTGCTGAAACAATATTGGAAACATTAGTAATGATATAATATAATGCAAGTTAAATTATTACATAGACTACGCTAAACAATTAGAGTACGTGATTATTAACCTTCCAAACCTGAAAATTAAAACAAACCATTCAAGATCCTACAAAGTAAAGGAAACGAATAGCAAAAATTATTTGTGATCATGCCTCGAATATATGTGGCACCAATTTCTTCAAGCTAGGAAGTACATTTTATTTAACAAGTCTGTACAAGTGGGAATACACTCAACATTTGTGTATAGTCCATTGTTTATGATCAATCTATACATTATGAACTTATTGTAGACTAAGAACTCTGCCATGCCCTTGCTCAAATAGAAACAAAATGCATAACCAAACAACACAAAAAAAAAATTAGGTTTAGTTAAATAAAAAAAAGTAAACGAATTGAACGACTACATCAGGCATTACCGTCATCAATTAAATGGCCTTCTTACGGTAGAATATTCTTCGGAAAGCATCAATCTGTGATCTATAGCAACCAGTTATTTACATAACCATCTACACCTTTTCTTGAATAACTAAAATCAGAACCATGACATATTTTCACATAAGAATCTAAATAACTACGAATGTGAAAACAATAGAACATCAACTACCGAAATATAAAAATCAATAGTTAAAAGAACAAATAATAAATTGATGGTGTGGCATGAAATGCACTTTTGTGAATTGATTTTGTAGATTCGCCTTATGGAACTTCAATGAAGGTTCACAAAGAGTGTAGGGTGATCTGTGATGGCGGCTCAGCCTATGTTTTAGATTAGGGATTTGAATAAATTTTAAGGGAGGCACGGAGGGATTTCTCAAAAATAAGCCCGCCCAAAATTTTAATGTAAATTTTAGGATTTTGAAATGGAGATGATTTGCACTTTATAAAATTAGGGGTAATTTCATATCTCCCCTCCTTTTAATTGGAAATTTCATATATACCCAAACATGCATTAAAAGCATTGTAATATGCATTCAATACTTGCATTTTGGGTATATATGAAATTAATCATGAAAGTAGGGTGATATATGAAATTAATCCATAAAATTATTAGAACACTCTAATTTAGTGTGTTTGGACATTTATACCCTTACAGTTCCTTTACGTTTTCACCCATGTGAGGGTATAAATGTGAAATGTCCAAAAAAACTAAATTGGAGTGTCCCAATCAATTGGGGAGTGAGCAAATCATCTCACTTTTGAAATTGGTGGGCACACTTCTTATAAGTTTAATAACGTTTTGATACAGAGGAAAATGTTAAAAAACCTTGAAAACATATAAAAACGAGCAAAAATTGCCGAAAATGTTAAAAAAATGGATGAAATCGGTCGAAAAAGTCGAAATCGGTCGAACACGGTTGCAATCGGTCATAGTCGGTCTAAAACGGTCTAAATCTGTCGAAAATTGTCAAAATCGGTCGAAAACTAGCGAAATTGGTCAAAATCAATTGAAAATGGTCAAAAAGAGACGAAAAACGTTACAAAACAGATGAAAACGTAAAAAAAAAATGCAAAACGTATAAAAATGTTTCATAGTATTTGTCTTGATTTACAAAACCTAATGCACATGACCCATGACCCATGTTAATTAACCATTGTCGATCACCAGTTATGTATTAGTCGATAATATATATGACATTATAAGCTACTTCAACCCAATACACATGACCCATTACCCATGTTAATTACCCATTGTCAACCGTCATGGATGTGTAACATGACACTCTAAGCAACTATAACCCAATGCATATGACCCATATGATGTCAAATACATATTAATGAATGTGATCAGTGATAACCTAATGCACATAACCCATGACCCATGTGAATTAGCCATTATCACCGGTCATGCGTGGGTTGTACCGGCTTGGTAGGTGTATATTTATAGTGTGAAGGTTATATGAATTGTATTTGAAGTTATTAAAGGTGGTCATGCATGAGTTGCACCGGCTTGGTAGGTGTATACCGTTTGTCACAGACACTAAGAAGCAAGTATTCAGGGAACTCCCGATCATGTTTAGTACTAAATTTATGAAAAAAAAAACACTTGTTAATGGGCTTTTGTTAAAAAAATAAATATTTGTTAATATGTCATTATATCTTATCCGGTTGACCTGATAACCCGACAAGAAACTAATTAGGACCCTAACCCGACCCTATTAGGTTATCGGGTCTATCGGGTTGACCCGATAATCTAAGTTGGACCCGAATCAACCTGACCCTATAAGGTCTATTTGACACCCCTACCATGTAGTCATTTAACAATTTTAATGCCACATGCTCTCATTCTTGGAACGGCAAAAAAAGTGTGCCAAATACTTGTATTTGGAACTATTTTTGTAACTGTGCTAAAAAAATAGGTATTTGTAACCACCACTAAAAAACCGTCTTAAAACATATCTATTTAGGATGATGTTTTTAAACTGTGCCAAATGCCTATTTATTTGGAACCCTTTGTAAAGCCTGTCTCAAAGGGTTATGTACTTGGGACCACTATTAGAAAACCGTTCCAAATCCATATTTTTTCATAGCGTTACAAAATTCGTGCCAAAATACTTGTAAATTTGAAACGTTTAAAATATACGTTCTAGAAAATGTTATTGTTCAACCGGTTTGACTTGATTAAATGTTTAAATTTGTTAATCGTGACCCGAGCTGTGCGAAAACCACTTGTTTTGGGTATCCGCTTATCCGGATATGTGTCTAGCACAGTTCAATTTTGAGGTAGTAATGTGAACTACTGACATCGTGATGAATACTTTAAATTATACTGTTTAATCGAGTCGAACCGTTCCTGATTAGACTAGTGTTAGTATCACTGTATTGACAGGAAAACTCAGGTTTTTTTTTTTTTTTTTTTTTTTTGGTATCTTTTAACTTTTACTATTTTTGACATTTCAAACAATAAAATTTTTGTTCCGCACTTTTTTTGATACTTTTACCTACTTTATTAAAAGAATAAGAAAGTTTTTTTAATGGTTTTTTGCTCCGTATTTTTTGTATTTTACTACTTTTGACTTATCAAACTTTATATTTATGTGTTTTTTTATTATTATTTTTTTATTTCACAATTTTATAATAGAAACAATATGATAAAAATAATAAAATAAAATAAAATGAGAGAGTATTACTTGCAATTTAGGGGAGGTACCAATAACCAACCCCTTTTTCTATTTCTTCAATTTCATCATATATTTTTTTAACTTATAACAAGTGTGCCCACTAGTGTTTTGAAACTCGGGTCAACCCGGCCGGGTTAACCGGTTCCGGCCAAGAAAACGGGCAAAAAATACCTGGGTTTATAAAACCGGGTTAACTGATTAGACCCGCTGGGTTTTGAGTGACCCGGGTCAACCCGGTTCTCAAAACCCGGCCGGGTTACATTTTTTCAATTTTTTTTAATGAAAACCCGGGTTAACCGGTGGTCGAACCAATTGACCCGACGGTCGAATCGGTTGACCTGGCTGAAAAAATAAAAAAATAAATAATAAATTGAAAACCGGGTTGACCCGGCAGTCGAACCGGTAAACCCGGTGCCCAATGAGTTGACCGGGTCGATTTCAAACCCGGTTTTCAAAACATTGGTGCCCACTCAAAAGCCCGAAATTTACTTTATAATTTTGGGCGGGCTTACTTTTTAGAAACCCCCCTTGCCTCCGTTGAAAGTTATTCAAATCCCTAATCCAATGTTTATCAGCCTACACTCTTCGTGAACCTCCATCAAGCGGATCAACGAAATCAATTCACAAAAATGAATTTGTTGCCACTTGTAATTTATTATTTGTTCTTTTAAGTACTATTGATTTTGATATTTCTAAAGTTATGTTCTATGGCTTTTACATTCATAGTTATTTAGATTCTTATGTAAATAAATTGTTATGGTTATGATTTCAGTTATTCAAGAAAAGGTGTAGACGGTTTTGCAAATAACTAGTTGTTATAGATCTAAAGGTTGAGGCTTTTAGAAGAATATTTGACGACGGTAATGTGTGATGTAGTCATTCAATTTGTTTACATTTTTTTTATTTTACTAAACCTGATTTTTTTTCCTCATGTTGTTTGGTTATGCATTCGGTTTCTATTTGAGCAAGGCCATAGCGGAGTTCTTAGGTCTACTATAAGTTTTTAGTGTATAGAATGGTGATAAACATTGGATTATTTACAAATGTTGAGCGTATTCCCATTTGTACGATTTTTCTGTTTGCAATATATTGCTAAAAGTTTATAAAATATTTGTTTCTTCTATTATTAAAACAATATAGAAATAATAAGTTTGTGCTTGATATTATCTCTGAAAAAAAAGTTTGTGCTTAATGACTTGATGAAAATCAACTATACATTCAAGACTAATATTATTCTTTTGTAGAGTGGTGCACTTTGTGGGAGCTTGAAAGAAATAGGTACCCTGTATATTTGATTCTTGGTGACTTGATGATGAACAGCTGTACTTCCTAGCTTGAAGAAATTGGTGTTGCGTATTGTATATTCGAGGATTGATCACAAACAGTTTTTGTTGCTTGCTTCCTTCACTTCGTAAGAGCTTGAACAATTTGTTTTACTTTTTAGGTTTGAAAGGTTAACTATCAAGTACTCTAACTGTTTTACTTTTTAGGTTTCCAGTTGTGTTGCAGCCATGAGCCAGTGAAGAGAATTATTATGTTAAAGAACAAACCAAATTGACCCATGTTCAAGTAAGTTTGTTAAATTGCTACTTGTAAGTGCCATATTCAAGTAGCTGATGTGTTAGAATATACTTGTTGCTTTTCTTGTTTTCATTCTTGAACCAAGTTTTTAAGTTTACTTAATCAATTAACTCAATTTTTCTAAAGTTGTGCCCCATTTGATAGTTGTAGGTGTTTCATATATTATTTAGTTGGAAGCTCTTTTATTTAGATGGAGATTTAGACCTTTGATCTTTTGTTGGATATTTCTTTCACAGGTTTTGGAGAACATTTTAGAAAATGATTGCAGTATGTCCATCAGAATAACTCAAAGGTAACAAAAGTCTTGACAGAGCTTTGGTGAGCAGTCACGATCTCTTTGTTGAGAAAGAAGTTGGATTTAATAAATATATTAGCAGAATAGGTCATAATATATGGGTTTTTTGTCGTTGATAAATTATTAAGCCTCGCTTTTGGTTTATGTTGCTTGAAGCATGCGCAATTCATTATCCTCTTTGCTCATTCCTTGTTGAAGGCACCTGAACATTAGCAGCCAGAGTGGAGCTATTTGCTTGGACATTTTGAAGGATCAGTGGAGTCCAGCAGTTACTATAAAGACAACACTTTTGTCTATCCAGGCGTTTCTCTCAGACCCTACAATCGATGATCCACAAGATGCAGTGGTGGCACAACAGGTATAATGTTTGACAGTTGTCTTGTTTATATTGAGTAGCATGTATTTTATCTTTCTTAGACTAAAGAAGTGTTAAGGTCTGATATGGATACATTCAACCTATTTTTTACTCAAGATTCTTGCTTATCTCGTAAAGTTTGTTTTCACCTTTTGTTGGTTTGTTTGATTTGAGTATCTTAAGGACTATTAGACTTTTACAAACACAGCTCGTTACTGGACTGAATCTTTTGCAAAGACATCTTCTGCAGGGGTTGAAGAAAAGGTACGTATAATATAAATAGTCTTGTGAGTCGTGACCGAGCAAAAACATAGTTTTAGGCTGTCCAAAAGTAGATGTTAGCGATGGCAAAATGGGTTGGTCGGTTCAGGTTGACCGTGAACACTTTTTCTCTCCTATTTTCGGCAATACTAGTTTATAAAGATGAATACTTATAATTATATATGATAAAAAAACAACGTTATTATGATTATGCATTAATCATATGCCATCAACAACATTTAACCCGTTTAACCCGTTCCATTTTAGCTGAATATTTATCTTGTTTAACGCATTTGTCATGAAAATTAAAATGTAACATACGTCAACCCATTTTATATTGAAATGGTAGAAAGTCGCTATCTCTAGTAGATATCATGGCAACATGTTTTGTGTTCCCACAGGTTGGAAAGCTTGCTGAGATGGGATTCCCTGAAGCTTTGGTTAGGACTACTCTTGAAGCAGTTGGTGGAGATGAAAAATTGGCTTTGGAGAAACTTCACCTAAATTACAAACGAAGTGCAAACACGTTTACGTCTCTAGTGATACCATGCAAATGCAAGCTAAGAAGAAGATTCAGAGGACCTTAAATTATTGAGAATTTTATTATGTATGACATTATAATTTTATATTTGGTTCAGTTATATATATTAAAATTTTATTGTATTTATATTTGTTTTCATATATATTGATCTTTTTAATGTGACTAAAAGATGTGCATAGTCACACTTATTAACACTTTTGGTCACTATTTGCTTAATTCGTTGTGTGACTAAATGGTACAAAAGGCCACACAAACATACAATTCATGTGGCCATTGGCTTATCAATAGTCACACAAAACACAAATTTTTTCACTTTAAACACCATATGGTCACACTTATTCACACTTTTGGCCACTTTATGCTAAATTGTATGTGACCAAATACCCAAAAGAAACATGATATGTGTGACTAAATGGTACAAAAGGCCACACAAACATATAATTCATGTGGCCATTGGATGACCAATAGTCACACAAAACACACATTTCTTCACTTTAAATACCATATGGTCACACTTTTGGCCACTTTATGATTTATTGTATGTGATTAAATACCCAAAAGAAAAATGCTTTGTGTGACTAAATGGTACAAAAGGCCACACAAACATACAATTCATGTGGCCATTGGATGATCAATAGTCACACAAAACACAAATTTCTTCACTTTAAACACCATATGGTCACACTTATTCACACTTTTGGCCACTTTATGCTAAATTGTATGTGACCAAATACCCAAAAGAAACATGATATGTGTGACTAAATGGTACAAAAGGCCACACAAACATACAATTCATGTGGCCATTGGATGACCAATAGTCACACAAAACACACATTTCTTCACTTTAAACACCATATGGTCACACTTATTCACACTTTTGGCCACTTTATGATTTATTGTATGTGACTAAATACCCAAAAGAAAAATGCTTTGTGTGACTAAATGTAACAAAAGGCCACACAAAAATAAAATTCATGTGGCCATTGGATGAACAATAGTCACACAAACCACACATTTCTTCACTTTAAACACCATATTGTCACACTTATTCACACTTTTGGCCACTTTATGATTTATTGTATGTGACTAAATACCCAAAAGAAAAATGCTTTGTGTGACTAAATGTAACAAAAGACCACACAAACCTAAAATTCATGTGGCCATTGGATGATCAATAGTCACACAAAACACACATTTCTTCACTTTAAAGAACATATGGTCACACTTATTCACATTTTTTGCCACTTTATGTTTAATTATATGTGACTAAATACCCAAAAGAAACATGAGTTGTGTGACTAAATGGTACAAAAGGCCACACGAAAACCAAATTTATGTGGCAATTGGATGATCTATAGTCACACAAACCATACATTTCTTCACTTTCAACACCATATGGTCACACTTATTAACACTTTTGGCCACTTTATGGTTAATTGTATGTGACTAAATATACAAAAAAAAAATGCTTCGTGTGACTATAAGAGCTTTTCGTCACACAAAGCTGATTAATCCAACTAAAATTGTACCTATTTAGTCACACATTTTAACGTTTTGGTTACTCTTTTTAAGTGAGACTAAAAAGAACCAAAACATGTGACCGTAGGTACCCTATGGTCACACGACCTTTAGTCACACATACGAAAAAAACCATGTGTGACTATATGTATATCGTCACACATATTTGGTGTAACCAATTCCAGTTTTTGGCCTAGTGTAATACTATACTATATATAACTTCATTTTCACGAATCAGCAATCTTGACATGCCATTATCAGTTTTCTTGCGTCCCTATGCATAGTAAACCAATAATACCCCGTTTTCAAAGCTTTCGCAACCACGAATCTTGTGCCAGTGTGCATACTACAGGATCCTTCATGAATCTATCTTAACACATAATCTTCTTGGAGTGGTTCGACACAACGCAATGATGGTCCAAGGAAGATTTCTTGTAGAGGATTCCGTTTATAACGGTGGACCGTTGTGACTTCCTCTTGACTGCGCTTGCTTTCTTCTGCTCTACAGGTAGTAGGTCTTGTGTTAGGTATTTATAAATCGGAGTCATCTAGATATCTCCTTCTTCTTCAACTACGGATAACATCTATGTTTCTTCTGTTGACTTTTGCTTTAACTCTTCCACCAGCACTTGTTTGCTTAAGTGCGCAAAAGTAGTAGACTTCATTTTACTCAAGGCATCAGCTTTTTTGTTTTCACTTCGGGGTATCTGTTTAATTGAGAACATTCTGAAGCTGCTCACAAGCTCTTTTACCCTTTTTATGTATTGGACCATTTCTGTTTCTTTTGCTACATAAGATCCATTGACCTGATTTGCTACAAGTCACGAGTCCATGTTTGCTTAGAGATTCTTGACGCCCATTTGTTCCGCTATTCTTAGTCCTGCTATTAGGGCTTTATATTCTGCTTCATTGTTAGTTGCTTTGAAGGTAAATCTTAGAGCGTACGTAAACTCTGTACCTTTTGGGTCAGTAAGTATCAACCCAGCCCCAAAGCCGTCCATGCACAATGATTCATCCATGAATAAGGTCCAGGGTTCCGGAAACTTTTCTTCCTCTTCCATTGGTTCATTTGTGGATTCGTCTTCTGGACGTTCCACTATGAAGTCTGCCAAGATCTGTCCTTTGACCGATACCCGTGGTCTGTAATGTATGTCATATTCTCCCAATTCGATGCTCCATTTTTGTAGTCTCCCTGCTATTTCTGGTTTTGACAAGATTTGCTTAATCTGCTTGTCCGTGATTACTACCACGGTATGTGCTTGGAAGTATCTTTTTAGACGCTTGGTGGCATGCACCAGAGCTAATACCAGTTTTTCCATGGGCGTATAGTTAATTTCTGGGCCCCTTAAGGCACGGCTTACAAAGTAAACTGACATTTGTTTGGCCTCTCTTTCCGTCATTAGCACCGCACTCATTGCTTCCTTTGCAGCCGCAAGGTAAATAACGAGTTCTTCCCTTTCCATTAGCGATGTTAGCATTGGGAGTTTGCTATTACATTTTTCATTTGCTGAAAAGCCTCTTCTGCTTCCATGGTCCAATGGAAATTGCTCTTTTTCGTGCATTTTTTGAGTGTTTTGAAGAAGGGCAATGATTTTTCCACTGACTTTGCAAGGAACCTGTTCAGGCTGGCTAGCTTTTCATTCAATTTTTGTAGCTCCTTTAGACATTTGGGGGATGAGAGGTTTATAACAGCTTCTGCTTTATCTGGGCAGGCTTTTATGCCTTTGGCGATGACAATGTAACCAAAGAACGTTCCCTCTTCCATCCTGAAGGTACATTTCTTAGGGTTCAGTTTCATGTTTATTTCCTTCAACATTCGGAATGTCTCCTCCACATCCTTTATTATTTCGTCTTCCTTGCGGCTTTTTACTAATAAGTCGTCTACATATACTTCCAAATTTCTGCCGATATGCTTGTAGAAAGCTTTGTCCACCAACCGTTGGTAAGTTGCTCTGGCATTCTTGAGTCCGAATGGCATTTTTGAGTAAGAAAATATATATGCCTTCATTTGTTATGAATGTTGTTTTTTGTTCATCATCTTTTGCCATTTGTATTTGGTGGTAACGTTTGTATATATCCAGAAAACATTTGAAGCAATATCCAGAAAGGGATTCCACTTTCCTGTCTATTTTTTGAAGTGAATAGCAGTCTTGTGGGCATGCTTTGTTTAAATCTTTAAAGTCGACGCACATTCTCCACCCATCATATCTGCTGGACATCACGCGAATACATACAGGTTGTTTCGGAGCAAGTCACACAATTTTCTTCGGCCTTCCTCTGTAAGGGTAGAGCCTGAGGCTACCGTTTGCTCAGGGTATTTCGGGTGGATTGCGACTTGGATTCGTTCTTCCGCCGGTTGGTTGACCACGGAGGTCTCTTCTGCTGGTTCAAAAACCATTGTGCATTCAAGCGGGATGATCTTACTGCTCGCAATGTGAGCACTCCACCTTTAACTGGGAATTTCAGCACACCATGCGCCGTTGACGGTACCGCTAAGAGGCGCTGTGGCCAGGACCATCTGGTACCTATGATTTCGTTGTGAGGTGACTGTGACCTTATTATAAGGAATTTCATCCATACGGAAGTGGCATGCTCTTTATCGCCTATCTTTACCAGGAGTATGACCTGCCCTATTGGCCATATGACCTCGCCACTGAATCTGATAAGAGGCGTTGTGGCCGGGACCATCTGGTACCTTATTTCACGCCGAAACCTTTTAAAACAATGTTCATACAATATTTCAGAAGCTGAACCTCCATCCACATACATACAATGTACGTAGTGGCCCCCAATTTCCGCTTCTATCATCATTGGTCCTTCGTCTCCTTCATTATCTCCCAGAGGTGGAATGATATCCCTGGGTCAGGAGAGAAACTTTGTATGATTCTTTGCTTGGCCGATTTCTGCCATGTTTATATCATTAGGATTGCTGGCGCTTTATCCTTTGTAGATGTTTCCCCTTTCTTAGCTGTTTTTGATTGATCTTTTTCGCTATTCTGTTTCAGCTCCTTAATCACGTGCGAGAACTTTCCGTTTCTTATCAGTTCTTCTATCTGTCTTCTCAAGTGCATACACTCATCCGTGTTATGTCCTACCTCTCCGTGGAACTCACAAAATTTATTGACATTCCTTTTTTCTACCGGAGTCGTCATCGGAGGAGGGGGTTTGGATTTTGCTTAGAGCCAAGATTTGCTTTGGGGATTTAGAGAAGAGGGTGAACTGGTCCTGCTTCCTTTTCATTCTTTGTTGACTCTTAAACCCCCCCCCCCCCCATTTCCGAAAATTTTGCTTTTGGCCCCCATCCTGTTGCCTCTATGGTGAAAATGATATCTTCCGTTCTTGATTTCCGGCTGCCACTTCTCCCCTAAGGAAGGACATGGTCACCTTCATCATTTCATCGACAGACTTAGGGATATTATCGTACAGACGTTTGATCAACTCTGGTTGGTTATTCTGTGCATGAATCCCGATGTATTTAGTACTTTTGGTGCCCCTTTCACATCCCTGCTTTCCTTTTTGAACCTTCCTATGAAATCCTCCGTAGATTCTCCTTCCCCTTGCTTGATGTGATGAAGCTCTATGGGGTCCTTTATACACTTCTTCTATTGGATAAAGTTCGCCAGGAATGCTTCTTTCAGCTCATCATAGCTATCTATGGTTTCTGAAGGGAGGTCGATAAACCACACCCTGGCGGACCCGGTTAGTGTGGAATTGAACTGGAAGATTTTGAGATGGTCCTCTGGATCTTCGCTTCCATTGTACTTCTTGACCTGAGTAGGCAAGCGAGTTCTTTTTGGCATTTCAATGTAGCAGATGCGAGGGGTAAATGGGTCGAAGTCCCGCCACATATATGGCTGCGCTAGGTCATCATCTTTGATGCTGGATCTCTGACTTCTTGACCTTGACCTCCCATTTCTGTAACCTCGGTCTCCTTTTTCTAATAGGTCGTCCCTCCGTCGGGAAGATGCCCCATGGCTGTGGTGCCTTCTAGAGTCACTAGAACAGATGCTCTGGTAATAGCTTTCTTCCTTTCCCCTGTCACTATGGTGAGGTTGGCGTCGAGGGTCTTGTGAGTGTACAGATATACTATTTTCTCTGCTTCCAAGTCTATGGAACACACACTTTTCTAACCTTTTGAACACATTCCTCTTGTCCGGACTCCTTCCCCTTGGGGACCTTGACCTATCACTCCACAGCTCAGGGCTTATGCACGTGCTCCTAGGGCGATTAGCTTCAATTTTCTTTCTAAGATCTTTTCTCCGGTTAGGCGTTCCGGACTCGGATTGTTGTGATGTTTCTTCAAAGGTAAGGCGAGCTTTTACTCCTTTGAGCTTTTGTTGCTTCTTTTCTTGATGATATTTCTTAACAATGATTGGCAATATCCGGTGGTAATGCTTGTCACAGTAATCTTGGAGATCTGTGTCAGGCGTAGGTCCACCGTCGCCTCCCGATGCTGTTTCTTTTTCCATTACCCCCGTATTCCGCACGACAGACGTGGGTACGGAGGGGTCATGGTTTGTTTGACGGCTCATGGCGAGTATTTTTTGAGAATGCAGTTGTGCACTAGGTCCCACGGATGGCGTCAACTTGTTAGTGCAAAGTGTGGTGGGTAATGATTGGGCTTGATTTCGTGTTGGGTCGTCCTTGATGGACTGTCTGCATGTGAATTCTGCACTAATCTAAGTGATTTATGGATCCCCTGCACAAATGAAAGTAAACCGTTAGCCTTACCGTGAGGACGGACCCCACGATAAGTATTCATGTTGTCAGAGGAATATGTATGTATTGGGATGTGTGAGAAATTCATACCACCCCAAAAATGTGTTTTAAGGTTGCCTTTTATAGGTGAGTGAAATACTAGGGTTCCCTAGTATTTCGCAGATTATTGTAGTGGCCAGAGTAGGACTCTTGTCGGGCAAGGATCCGCAGCTTAATCATAACTGCGTACGTAGGTCATCTTCCGGACAGTGAATGGATCCGTAAGCTTACTTCGGAAGTGCCGCTTGGATGATCTGCGTGCATCCTTAGAAATCCAGGTCGCACCTTGCCTGTAGTTTGGGCTTTTGGCGATGTCTAGTGTTTCTGTTTGTTGAGTCGGGGCGCAGTTGCGTATAATACAGTCCAGGCCCAGTAAGCCTGCTATCCGTATTATACGTCATCATATTGAGTATCACATCCTAGTCTTTTTACTCTAAATTAAAATTATATTGTTTTTTGATGACTCGAAAATTATTGGGTATTCGACATTTGTGCATTTGATGTTTTATGTTGTTTCTCAAGGTGATTTTGCTTAGGTTATGTTCGGCATTCAACAATATTATGGTACACGGCTGTAAAATAAATCGACTTAAGATGCGGTTTGTTTATTAAGACATTTTGTGTCTGAATCTGATTCGCATGTCTGAATCTGAATGTTTGGTCTAAAAGTCTAAATCTGAATCAAATAACATTGTTTGTTTTATTGTATGAATGATTCAAATATGAAATAGATTCATTATTATAGAAAAATAATGCGTTTATACATGAAACAAAGCAATTTAATCCTAAAGTTGATATTTTTAAAAATAATAAAACATTTTTTGCAACTAATTAAACAAACATATATATATATATATATATATATATATATATATATATATATATATATATATATATATATATATATATATATATATATTTGTTTTATGTTAATCGCTTATTATATGGACTTGTATTTTTGAAAACAAAGAACAATACAGTAACATAAAGTAAAGAGTTAACTACATTTTTGGTCCTCGTGGTTTACCGGATATAACAGTTTTGGTCCAAAATTTTGAAATGTAACGGATCTTGTGTTTATGAGTATTTATGAGTTTTGGTGGAGAGGAAAAAAAAAAAGGAGATGATCTGGATTTGTGTTTATGAGTATTTATGTTTGTGTATTTGTATTTATGTATTTGTGTTTGTGTTTAATAAATATGTGAATGACAGAAATACCCCTAAAACTAACATTCAAACATAGTCAATTTAACGGAGTTACAAAAAATGGACCAAAAGTGTTACGGGTCAGCGGATATTGGACAAGATCCGTTACATTTCAAAATTTTGGACCAAAACTGTTATACCCGGTAAACCACGAGGACCAAAAATGTAGTTAACTCTAAAGTAAAATGAACCAAAATAAATATAAATAAACAAATGCAAAACTTATCTTCTTCCACACCTCCATGAAACTACACATCCATCTAAAATGAGTCAAACACGGTAGCAATTATTATTATTATTATTATTATTATTATTATTATTATTATTATTTTTTAATAAATGATATCTAGATCTCCATGAAACTACACGTCCATCTAAAATGGTTTCATAACATTATGGAAAAGCAATTCAAGTTTCAATCAACTCGAAATCGGAATCAATCTATGGTTTCTAATGGGATTATTAAATTTTGGGGAAGAAAATTGATTTTAAGATGAGCAACAAATCGACCTCGAAGAACAGATCAAGATGATGGAGCATCAAATGAAGATGTGGAGGCTTGTTATTATTTGGGTTCTTTATCAGATGTAATTAGAGGTTGTTCAACCTCTGACAAAAAAGAGGTTATTTAGACATTTTAACATCATAACTCTGAAAGAAAACAAATAGTTAAAATCACAAAATGTCTGACCGATTCACACATCAGAGGTTATTCACACTTTTTCTTAAAAAACAAACAGCCTCATATTTATATAACCAGTCTGATCATAAAATCGCTTATATAATAAGAAACGAGATGGACGGCGGACATCCGCTTTGGGACGTGGCATTGTTTTGTTAGCAGGATGTTTATAGGGCTTAGCCCATTTGTACTTTGTCTTGGCTTGTCTTAATACATAGGCCCATTATATTTGTATTTGTACCTATCGATTGTAAACAGTGTGGCAAGAAATCAATAAACGGTTTAAGGTTTTAATATGTTTCATATGTTTCACGTTGTTGATAATTGCAAGGTATTTTTTTAAGTAGAAAGTCGATCAGTTTTTGTGTTACATGCATAGTTTGCGTCTTCCTACTACTTGTTGCACCATACGTAAATACCATTTCTAAAACTTTTTTAGATATCTTTTGGAATACTTTGATTGATAACTTATACATTCGAATACCATATAGATTAATTCATTAACAATACAACTTAAAGAATTGCACAGCTTCGAATCAGTCTTGGATATATGATCGGCCGACATTTTGTTGCTGCAAACCGTACCCCAGTTCCTTTTAGTGTTTCCAGACATACACATTTTTTCGGCCTTCTATTCCTGTAATAGCAGTGGTTTAAAAAACATTATTATAGCACAAAGTAGTAACTATATTGTATATGCAATCAAGCCTACAAAGTAAACGACTGCATTTCTTGCGAGTAATTTGGAAAACAGGCACCCTTCAAGGCATATATCATATTCATGAACTTTTTAGGAATTTATGTTCTTTAAAACCGAAACAGATTTTAGCAATATCAACAACACGTAGGTGAACTGTTAGAAGTTGTCCAGTGTTGATACAAAAGTTGGGCGTTCCTGGTTATTGGCTCTTGCTCTCGTACCAATTCGCTTCTTAGTACTTGTTACCTGCGCACTAAGAAAATAAACAACACCGTTAGGCTTATCGAGGGATTGTCTCCCCCGATTAGACTCCGGCGTGAGAGTAAGTAATCGATTTAGGGTTCTCGTAAAGAGTTAGGGTTTGTATATCGTACCTTTGAATGAGAATATATCATTCCTTTTATAGGGGCTGAAACCGCGTAGGTTTCTTGCTCCTTACTCTTCGCACTCGTGGTGCTTATCCAAGGAAAGGATATCTATTCCATGAATAGATAATCCTTATCGTGTACCCGGTGGGTTTAGTTGGGCTTTGGGCCTCGTGGGCCCAAGCTAATGATATTGCGGCTCAAACCATTGTCATGGCAGCCCACTTGTGGTGGACTTAGGCGCTAGTAGTATATATTATTTGGACTCGTGGCCCAAATATAGACTATACGTCATCATGTCCCCCCAGTCTAGTGTGCGTGGCTCGTAGCCGCGGATACAAGACTAATTTTATCAGCGGTAAGCGTGGCGGGAGAACAAGTGAATATTACCGCCCATTTTTAAGTGCAATGCACCTAGTCCTAGGTATTTCAAACGGATACCTCGAAAAATGGGGGTAGTGTCCACGTGGCCCTCGTGAATCGAGAAAAAGTGCATGTACCGGTTCAGTTACAGCCATACGTTTTGTGAGTGGATTCCATGTGGAGGTAAACTAGGGTTTTTTCACTCCCTATATAAGAGTCACCGCCTCATATTTTTACGATCACACAGTAAAACACACACTCACTATTCTTCACTTTTCTTGAAAGTGTTTTTGTAAAGAAAATACTCATTTTCGTAGGTAATTTTTGTGCGTCTCACTTAGTATTTTGAGGAAGATGGTTGCTCAGTTGGAGGATTTTCACTCTGCGATGTCCATTGAGGATGTTACTTAATTTTCGTCTGACTTCTTCGTGCCTTTGGATGTCCATCCAGAGGCTCCAGATGTGGACGCGTGTATAGCTGATTTCCCCGAAGGGAAAATAGGGCTATACACGAAATTATTTGAGTACACGAATTACCGCGTACCCATATCTATTTTCCTGAGCGATTTGCTCAATCATTATCGCCTTTACATCTCGCAGCTGCACTGTATAGGTGCGGCTAAGGTGTCGAATTTTGAAGTAAACTGTCGTTTACTTGCGATAGAACCGACAGTGGCTTTGTTCCGCTCCTTTTACCACACGACGTGGTCAAATGGTTGGGTTTCTTTTGCGAAGCGCCAGGGGGCGCTTCAGTGTTATACTGAGAAAGTGGACGCCCTAAAAAATTGGAGGGAATACTTTTTCTGGGTTGATGATGTAGTATTTCCCTTTCCCCATGAGTTTTATACTCAGGACACATTACCAAGGGATGGGCGCCCCGCACCCGGTTCCTACAGGCTGGCTGACGCGCAGATTCTGGATGCCAACCGACTAGCCATTAACCCCTATCCGGAGGAGTTTTTGGTGTATATGGGGTTGAGTCGCGCTTATTTTGGCGCTGCGGATGAGGTGCCTACTTTCCTGAGTGAGGACGGCCGGGGTGGGTGTTCATCCCTTCAACTTCAAGCTTTGTAAGTCTTTTTTTGTGTAGGTGCGCTTTTAATAACTAATCCCTTTTTTCTTCCTTGTTTTATTGATGTGCGCAGAGATGGATCTGTTTCCTGTGGTTAAGCTGGACAAGTCGAAGCTGGTAACTATAGGGGTGCGCCCTCTGAGGGAAGGTGAGCAGCCCCTACTGGAGGCGACGGAGGGTCATTTGACCGTCCTGCCAGAGGCGGTCCCTGAGAATACGCCGCCGCTGCAAGTGACACCTGTGCAGAGCGTGGCGCCCGATGCGGAGGTGGCGCCCACTGTGGAGGTGACGCCCACTGTGGAGTTGGCGCACAAGGAGGCGCAATCGGGGTCGTCTGACAGCATAAAGATCCTTAATCCTGAGGAGGTGCTGAAGGAGGAAGTTGCGCAGAATGTTAAGCGCAAGGGAGAGGCTGGAGGTAGTGGCACCAGGAAGAGGCGTCGACACATCATTAGGGACGCGGAGTCTAATGCGGAAGAGACATCTACTTCTGGTGCGCGGTTGAAGGTTGATGAGGCTTCCCCATTTCTGTAAGTGTCTGCGTCTTAATCATCTCTCTTTCTTTTTTTTATTTATATTACTTGTTGTAATATTTACTAACTGTTTCTTGTTGCGTAGGGATGATGCCGCGAAGAATGATGGTGTCTTCGTTGATAAGGTTTCCTCTCCACAGAATGAAAACAGGGAGGGGAAAGCCAAGGTTGTTGATGGTGGAGAGGCGCAGCAGCTGATGGAGGAGCTTGCTGCGACTGCGGCTCGCCAAGCTGAGCTGGTGGCTCAGTTAAAAGAGAAGTATGTCGGGGAGAGCAGTGCTCTTGCCCAGAAGGATGAGGAGTTGGCGAAGCTTCGTGCGCAGTTGGCTGATGCGCAGGTGGAGTTGGAGGCCTCGCGGGTGCATGCTGAGAAGATCACCCACGAGAAGCTGTCCGCCATGGCTGAGGTGGTGAAGGCGCATGGAGAGCTGCACCATTATAAGTCGGACTTGACTTTTGCCGTGCGCTTCTTAGAGGAGAAGAAGGTGGAGCACTACGCTAGCCTCACCAAGTTTAGGGAGGATATGTTGAAGATCCTCCAGGCGCAGGAGGACAAGCTGCGTAGCCTTAGCATTGAGTATGACGAGGAATTATATCCTCATTTGATGTCAACCATTGCTGAGCGCAGGTATTTATTTTATCCTTCTTTAAAATAACTTTATCGCCATGCTTTTTTACTTACACAAATTGTCTTTGTGAATGTAGGTGGTTGATTAGTCATGGGCTGCGCTTGGCAGCCATGGGCACGCTAGAGTCCCAAGAGGTGGTGGACGCCTTTGGGAAGGTGGTGCATTGTGCGATGGCGCGTGGGAGATCACAAGCTATGGAGGATCTCCACGAGGCCAAGCTGCTGAAGAAGGACTTGGCGGAAGTCCCTGGGTACAGCCCTACTGCTTATGATGAGTTGCTGCAGGCAATGGCGGGGTTGAAGGTTCTTGAGCTGCCGCACATTGGGAGGCTGGAGCGCGATCAAGATGACCCCACTGATGTACTGATGGCGGGATTGACATTGCAGCGCCATCTTGGGGAGAATGGGGAAGGGGAATCAGATTACTATATGAAACCTGATGTTTCGCAGCTTCAAGTTCCTGTGTTCGCGCGACCCCGCAATATCCTCAAACCCTTTGCTCTTGAGAGGGAGATTCCCTTGAAAGAGGTGCTGGAGCGACATGAGCAGAGGGTTGCTGTGAAGAAGGGTATTAAGGGTAAGGCTGTGATGTGTGGCATTGGCGCTGCACACATCCCCAGGTCAGATGGTGTGCCTGTAAGCCTTCCGACCGTGTCTATGCAGGATGCTTTAACTTTGAGGAAGCTGCAGGAAGCGGGGAGTTCCGCCACTCCGGATGAGAGTCCTGAGCATCGCCATAGCATATAGGCTTTTTGTATATTATGTATCTTTCCCTTGTAATTTGTATGAATAAATGTGGAATAAGATACCTTTTTGCTTAAGTTCGTGACTTAAATATACCTGCATTGTTTGCCAATTTATTTAACCAAGTGTTTTAAGTGCGTGACTTTAAAAATTATACTTGTGTCATTCGCGAAGTTTTGACCAAGTGTCTTGGCTCGTTAAGTGCGTAACTTTTAAAAATTATACTTGCATTGTTTGCAAAGTTTTATTATTTGACCAAATGTTTTGGCTCGTTATGTTGCTAAGCTTGTACAGTGTACTTAGTATGTGCGCATCCGTCATGGGGTGCGAACGCAAAACTTACCTTGACGTCTCAAGAGTAAGGCGCTTAGCAAGGATACGTGATCCAATGTTGATGGGTTTGCAACCCTCTTACTCAACGAGTGAATTAGTAGGTTAACTCATCCTTTATGCCGTCGTGGGTCTTTAAGTGGTGCATGCACGCCATGTAGGCAAAAAATATAAGATAGACAATATTGACATATATGCAATAAAGTAAAATACGCTATGGAGTTAGCTAGAAACCATAACATTTTATTGATACTTGCAAGTTTTTGAAAAAATAGAAAATACAATTCCTAGGAAAGAAAAAACAAACACTTATTGGGCATCACGTAGGATGCGAGGGTGTCTGTGTAAGGGCCGTAGCCTAGAAGTAACATTTTTTTAAGATTGCAGATGTTCCAGGTGCGCGCTAGGTCTTGACCTTCCATATCGCGCAGTCTGTATGCGCCGTTGCCGAGCGCGTCTGTGACCTCGTAAGGTCCTTCCCATTTAGGTCCGAGCTTGCCTGTGTCTTCTGCGTGGCTCGCGTCATTGGCACGGTAAACAAAGTCTCCTGGTCTGAATGAAGTGTGTTTGACCTTTGCATCATAATACTTCTTCATTTTTGCCTTAGCCTTTGCTTCGCGTATAGCTGCGCGTTCGCGTCTTTCTTCCAGTACGTCCAAGTCTATGCGCCGTTCCTCGTCGTTTGTTGTGACGTTGACCTCTGCTGTGCGTATAGTTGGCATTCCTATCTCAGCTGGTATGACGGCTTCTGTTCCATAGACTAGGGAAAATGGCGTGTCGCCAGTACTGGTTTTGATTGTTGTGCGATGCGCCCACAAGACATGCGAGAGCTCGTCTACCCACCTTCCTTTGTGTCTGTCAAGGCGCGCTTTTATTCCTTCGCCTAGACTGCGGTTTGCGCGCTCAACTAGGCTATTGGTTTGTGGGTATTTGACTGAAGCAAAGTGTTGTGTGATGTTCAATTGTGCGCACCAATCTTTGAATGGGTTATCACAGAATTGTTTTCCATTGTCTGATATGATCGCACCCGGTAGTCCGAAGCGACAGACAATGTTGTCCCAGACGAAGCGTTTGACTTGATTCCCCGTGATGTTTACCACCGCCTTTGCTTCGATCCACTTCGTAAAGTAGTCTATGGCTACGATGAGGAATTTTACTCCTCCCGCTGCGACAGGGAAAGGTCCTGCGATGTCAATACCCCATTTGTAAAATGGCCATGGTGAGGTAATTGGTGTTAGCTCTTGTTGTGGTCGGCGCGGAATTGGCCTATGTACTTGGCAATTGTTGCATTTTCTTATCAGATCGCGTGCGTCGCGATGCATTGTTGGCCAATAGTACCCTGACCTTAGAGCGCTTTCCACCACGGATCGCGGCCCTGAGTGCATACTACATGATCCAGCGTGAATTTCTCGGAGTACGTAGTCTGCTTGAAGGGGTCCAACACATCTGAGCCATGGCTGTAAGAAAGAGCGTCGATAGAGTACGTTGTCTCGTAGTTCAAATCGTTGCGCTGTGCGCCGTATTCTTCGAGCGTCCTTATGATCTTGGGGTAGGATTCCCTTGCTAATGAATTCAATGATAGGTGTCATCCATGTAGGATCTTGTTCTTCTATCACTGTGGATATCTCCATTTCCAAGATTGACTTGTTTTTTAGGGTTTCTACCAATACCTGTTTTGAGAGGTGTGCGAAGCTTGTGGATGCGATCTTGCTGAGTGCGTCCGCCTTCCTGTTATCTCCTCTAGGCACCTGTTTTATTGTGAACCTATCAAAGTTTTTGATCAAGGATTTTGTCTTTTCCAGGTATTGGATCATGTGTTCATCCTTGGCTTCATATTCACCTAGCACGTGGTTAGCGACTAGTCGCGAATCTACGTTTGCTTCTAGGTTGCGTACACCCATTTGGATTGCGATACGTAGTCCGGCTAGTAGGGCTTCGTATTCTGCCTCATTGTTTGTGGCTGTGA
Source organism: Artemisia argyi (assembly GCA_030686995.1). Classification (NCBI taxonomy): domain Eukaryota; kingdom Viridiplantae; phylum Streptophyta; class Magnoliopsida; order Asterales; family Asteraceae; genus Artemisia; species Artemisia argyi. The sequence goes on from CM060676.1 coordinate 88,405,247, forward strand.
ACTCAAAGCGTAGCGCATAGGTGAATTCCATACCTTCTGGATTTGTAAGAATAAGGCCTGCGCCTGATCCATCTACACATGAGGACCCATCTGTGAACAGAATCAAGGGTTCCTGTAGATCTGTTTTAGTTGCGGACGTTGGGCTGTCGCTGTCTGGCTTCTCCACGATAAAATCGGCTAAGATTTGTCCTTTGATTGCAGTGCGCGGTCTGTATGAGATGTTATACTCACTTAGCAGTACACTCCACTTTTGTAAGCGTCCTGATGCGTCAGGCTTAGAGATAACTTGTTTGATTGGCTGATCAGTGATTACAGCTATTGGGTGCGCTTGAAAGTATCTGCGCAGCCTTTTGGCTGCGAATACTAGAGCTATGACCAGCTTTTCCATAGCGCTGTAGTTAGTCTCTGTTTTCTTTAGGGCTTTGCTTACAAAGTATATGGGTGTCTGGACGGAGTTCCTATCTGTCAATAGTACTGCGCTGACTGCTCCATGGGTTGCCGATAAGTACATGATTAGTTCTTCCCCTGGTCGCGGTGCGACAAGTTTGGGAAGAGATGCCAGATGGTTTTTAAGTTGTTGGAAAGCTTCCTCCGCTTCTTTAGTCCAGCGGAAGTCTCCCTTTTTAGTACACTTCGTGAGTGTTTTAAAGAGAGGAAGAGATTTGTCTACTGACTTAGATAAGAAAACGGTTTAGCCCTGCTAGCTTTCCATTCAATGACTGGACTTCTTTGAGTGCGCGCGGTGAGGGGAGATCAGTAACAGCCTTTGTCTTTTCTGGGCAAGGCTTGATTCCATCGGGTTCTATCAAGTATCCAAGGAACATGCCTTCGGTTGCGCCAAAGGTGCACTTCTTGGGATTTAACTTCATGTTTATTCGCCCTAATGTTCTGAATGTTTCCTCAATGTCGCGCACCAACTCGTTCTCTGTGTGGCTTTTGATGACAAGGTCGTCAACGTAGACTTCCAAGTTGCGGCCTACTTGTTTTTCGAAAGCTGTGTCCACTAGTCGTTGGTATGTCGCGCCTGCGTTCTTCAAGCCAAAAGGCATTTTTGTGTAGCAGTACACTCCTTGACTGGTGTGGAAAGCTGTTTTTTCTTCATCTTCCACTGCCATCTGGATCTGATGATACCCTTTATATGCATCTAGGAAGCATTTGAAAGGGTATCCGCATAAGGACTCGACCTTCCAGTCTATCTCTGGCAGTGGATAGCAGTCCTGTGGACATGCTTTGTTGAGGTCCGTGAAGTCCATGCACATCCTCCAACTGCCATCGCTCTTCTTTACCATAACTGGGTTAGAAAGCCAGTCGTGATAGTATACTTCGCGCATGATACCTGCATCTACGAGCTTGTGTACTTCTTCCAGAATAACCTTTGCACGATCTGGGGCCTGGCCGCGTTTCTTTTGTCGTATTGGAGGGTATCCTTGTCGGATTTGTAGCTTATGCTCTGTAATAGAGCGCGGTACTCCCGTCATATGCTTTGGTTCCCATGCAAAGATGTCTAGGTTCTTTTGCAAGAGTGCGCATATAGCTGCTTTACCTTTGTCAGATAAAGATCCTCCAATCGAAACTTGTTGTTCCGGATAATCTGGATGAATAGCGACTTTTAAATTCGGCATTTTTTCAGTGCGCTGTTCTGGAATAGTCTCTGCTTCAGTTGTTACTGCGATGCATTCTCTTGGTGGTACTGTTGTGTTATAGAGAGTGACAACTCCTCCTTCCACTGGAAATTTAAGCATTCCGTGCGCTGTGGATGGTACTGCGCTCATGGATGATATCCCCGGTCTTCCAATGATACCATTGTATGGTGAAGGAGACTTTATTACCATGAAGTTTATCCATGTTGCGGTTGAGTGTTGTTCATCTCCTACGACCACCAACAAGCGTAACTGCCCCATGGGCCAAATCTTTTCTCCTGTGAATCCTGTTAATGACGTTGTAGCTGGTATCAATGACTTTGGATTTCAGGTCGCAGTCTTTTGAAACAGTGATCGTACAGGATATCTGCGGATGCTCCTCCATCAATGTACATGCGGTGGATGTCATGTCCCCCTGTATGTATTTCAATGGTTAGAGGCTCCACGACTGCGTTGTCCGCAGCTATAGTAGAGAAAGATATCTCTTTTTCTGGAGAGAATTTTTGGCTGACTTTTTGCTTTATCTTGCGTTGCCATGATTGTATCATGTATATAGTATCAGCTTTTTCCTTAGGGGGCTCTTTTTTACCTCCGCCCCTTTGTTTGTCTTTCCCTTCTTTGATATTTTTTACAAGGTGGTCCATTCTGCCTTCTCTTACTAACTTTTCAATTAGTTGTTTTAGCTAGACGCACTCATTAGTGGTGTGGCCTTTTTGACCATGGTATTTGCAATATCCACTCCCTATGCGCTTTTCTTCTGCGGTGCGCATTGGTGGTGGTTTTGGGAAGTTTGCGCCTTCTGTTACAAATATTTCCCGCCTTCTGTTACAAATATTTCCCTCGGAGTTTTTGTAAGAGGGGTATATTTGTCATTGTCTCTTCCACTGCGGTAATTCCTGCTGCGATTGTTATTCTGATCATTGGATTGTCTCCGAGGCTGCTCTTGCTGCCTATAGTTCGAATAACCCGTTTTACTATCCGCAGCGGCTGCTTCTCCTTGTATGAAGGATCTAGTGCGCTTTGTTAGCTCATCAAAAGTTTGTGGAACTTTGTCGTTTAGCTTTCGGATGAGTTCTGGGTTTTTAATCCCATTCATGAACCCTGAAATTTTTAGGATTTCAGGACATGTCTTGACTTGTATGCACTCATCCTTGAAACGTTCCATAAAAGCGCTGGTTGATTCACCTTGACGCTGTTTCACTCTTGCTAGTTCCACAGGGTTTTTAGCGCACTTCTTTCGTTGGGTGAAATTGAGGCGGAATGCTTTCCTTAATTCCTCAAATCCACCAATGCTCCTACGTGGGAGTTTACTAAACCATGTGCGCGCGTTTCCTACTAACGTGGAATTAAACATGTGGCACCACACAGGCTGTGGCCAGTTTTCGATAGTTGCGGCTGATTCGAAAATTTTTAGGTGATCGTCTGGATCACCTGTTCCATCATATGTTTTCACGTTAGCGGGCATGTGCCTGCGTTTGCGGTCTGAGTAATCGCTGATGCGCCGTGTAAACGCATCAATTTTCTGGCGTCGCCATGGGAGAGACATATCTTCATTCTCTTCCTCGCGACGTCTTCCTCTTGACTTCCAGTGTCCTGTTTCTTTATCCTCGTTGTCCGAGGAGTCACTGGAAGAAGGGTAGTTTCTTTTTCGGCGCTTGCGCCGGCTTCTTTCAGAAGAAGAGCTTGAGGGATCTCTGCTTGGGGATCTTCTTCTCCCCAATCTATCTTGAATCCTCCTACTCCCAGGTTTGGAAGATCCTTGGCTTGGCGAATGTTGAGGCCCTAATCGATCTTGTATTCCCCGACTGCCAAGTCTGGAGTGAACATTGGTGCGCCTCTCGCTATCTTCTGAGTATTGCGAATCAGATATCGTACCCAACCTATCATGGATAGTGGTACGTTCTGTGCGTCTGCCTCGTGGGTGACGTAATGGTGATGGTTAGCGTTCAGGACCGAAATTGAGTCGGGCTTGTAGGCCCGCTCTTGCCCTTCTTGTTGCTTCTTCTTGCATGAGGGCGGTTAGGGTTTCATAATTTTGGGATACAAAGTTTCCCAAAGTTAGATCGGGTGTGTCCTCAGTTGTCGCAAGAATTTCTGCCTCAGTATTAGGCGCCCTGTTTCGATCAGGTGCACCTGGCGGCGCGGTGTTGTTCACTGCGGGTGTAGCCTGATGAGGAGTGGTGAAGAGGGTGCGCTGGAGTTCCTCAACGCTTGGGACCACTGGGGTGATTTGGGTAGTCCTTATAGGTAGTTCTACTGCTAGAAGAGGTGGGGTTGTCCCTGCCTCGTGGTGACCAGGTGCGCTGGTTGTCCCAGCAACCTGTCTGGAGGTCGGATCTTGTTGATTCTTCCTCTGATGGTCACGCTTTTCTGACTGCGAAGTCCGCTGGCTTGGATTCTTATGCTTCGTCATTCTAGTTCTTAGTAGGGTCCCACGGATGGCGCCACTTGTTGATACAAAAGTTGGGCGTTCCTGGTTATTGGCTCTTGCTCTCGTACCAATTCGCTTCTTAGTACTTGTTACCTGCGCACTAAGAAAATAAACAACACCGTTAGGCTTATCGAGGGATTGTCTCTCCCGATTAGACTCCGGCGTGAGAGTAAGTAATCGATTTAGGGTTCTCGTAAAGAGTTAGGGTTTGTATATCGTACCTTTGAATGAGAATATATCATTCCTTTTATAGGGGCTGAAACCGCGTGGGTTTCTTGCTCCTTACTCTTCGCACTCGTGGTGCTTATCCAAGGAAAGGATATCTATTCCATGAATAGATAATCCTTATCGTGTACCCGGTGGGTTTAGTTGGGCTTTGGGCCTCGTGGGCCCAAGCTAATGATACTGCGGCTCAAACCATTGTCATGGCAGCCCACTTGTGGTGGACTTAGGCGCTAGTAGTATATATTATTTGGACTCGTGGCCCAAATATAGACTATACGTCATCATCCAGGGAGTGATCTTGAGTCATGTGTTACAGATCTTCATGTGCCAGCCTTTGTTGGACTGTTAAATTTTGCATAAGCAATCAAATTACCTGAAGTTGCAAACTGTCGTGGTTTGTGCCATAGGAGCTGTTGATGATAAAATGTTTTCACGATTTTCTATCTTGACTTTGAAGATTTTGTTTCAATCCTGACTTTTCATGAATATGTAAACAGATATTGTTATATACACGCAATTATTGATATGTAATTATCGATATAACTTAGCCGCTTACTTCTACTAATGTAGGGCTAAATAGCGCATTTTCTTTTTAAAATAACCAATTTTCATTATTGCGAACCTATAGGTCCTTAGTCGAAACGAAAGGATAGTAGAGGAGATGTGGATCAGCTTTCGTTGGAGAGCCTAACTGTTCTAGGCGGGGTGGGCCGCACACCTTCGAATGGTGTTGGGCCGTAGGGCTGTGAATGGATTCACCTCTTGCCTCTTGGCACGTCAGAACCGCATGAGTTCAGACCGCATGAGTTCACTGGGGTGGAGCACGGTCCGCCTAAATAGGCATAGGTTAGGTGCTATTGATGGAACATGGTAAGCCTATCTTTCTCATGAGAGAAATGTAAAGATTCTTTACACAAAAATAATAAATATGTATTATTGTGAAAGTATCATCCTCTCTTAAGAACACACAATAGGCTAAGCTAACATGCTTGCCTTCTTCATCCATAAGCTTCAACTTATGTTTTAGTTGAAGTTTAGGAGAGTTTCATTAGTTATTCAATTGAGATAATGTTCCGTAACTGTCCATTTTAATTCTTTAATTTATTTCTAATAAGAATTATATACAATATGTTCAAAAAAAGAATTATATACAATGAAAAATATGGATAATGTTATCAATTGTCAAATGAGGCTTGGGTAGACATATTCATGTTTTACCCAAATAGCGATACCTTACAAATTTCATTTGAAATATCCGGTGTATCATCCGCTTTCTCCAAAAAGTAAAACATACTCTATATAAAAGAACAGTTCAAAGATAGAAGGGAAAGATCATATTCATATATTTGCATCAGCATTTACATTATAATGATACAATAGGAAGCATTTAGCATGATTCATACTATACTGTTCACGAGTCCTGGTCTTCTAATTTCTTGGTTTCTCACTTAGCTTACATATATACATAAAACGGCCAAACATAGAGCAACAACGTTACAAATGTTTGTTTCTCGTTCTAATGGCAGCTGTACGTTGCTCTAAGATTTGGTTATTTCTGCTTAGCCTTGCCCAAATTACACCATATATGCATTGCGTCTATACTATAACAAGCATTTTGTAGTTGTACCTACAGATCGAAACTGTGGCTGTTGAAATGGAAAATAGGCTCCCCACTCGTCCTCCCAAAATTCTTTGATCTGCACTCGTTGGCAACGCTTGTTTGAAGTGCTGTAGGCCCACAAACCATCACACCAATATCCACATTCCCCCATCGTTCTGCCATGCCTCCAAATAATTCTACAGTGACAAAAGAAATATAACACTATAGATTAAACAAGAGAAACACAAATCTAGTGTCAGTAACCAAGGTCCTATCTAGCAAGATGGTTAACAGGTTAATCATGAAACCGGCTGGGTTAAGTCACAAATACTTTCTCAATATAAAGATTGAATGCAGTAATTATAATTACAATAACAATGCCATTTATCTAATAATCTAAATCATTGAGTAAACCCATTCCCCTTTTAGGTACAAAATTATTTCACGCGTTTCAGATGAATCACAGCCCAGATAGACCCATTCATAATTAAATGGGTCAAAGTTATGACCTCGAGTGCCATCTCATATGTTAAAGACAGGTACCTTTTAAGTTTGGTCTTTCACCATATTTCAAGATATTCACATGGTCTTCCTGTGAAGGATTCTTGAATGCATTAGAATCCTCATGCTGCAAGCTACTGATACCATTTTCGTCTTCGGTGCTCTTCCTAGTTTTAATATCCCAAAGATGCCATAAAGCAATCACAAAACCTCCAAAGAGAATAACACTTGCAGTCATGCATATGGTAAATAGAAGCCCCTTGTACCACCAATGCGTTATGTTGTAAGGGTTAATGTAAAATACATCCAACATAGCAACTAAAACTACCAAACCGACTGTAGACACCACCAAGTAAGCTCCAGACCACATGATATTTCCTGTCCCAACCAAACTGGACATGCCACCCCCGCTGGGACCATGATAGACTGACGAGCTGACATTCTTTGGTATTTTACCCTCTTCCTGTAGTTTAAGGTGACACGTTAGAACTTGGAATATTAACAAGAGGTGGGTCGATAGGGCAACAACAGGTTTGGTTTAAAATGGATCATATTTTAGTTCGGGACAAAACACGTTAGGGCAGGTTGGGTTGACCTGCAAACACTATTGTGTCCAATTTTTATTCTATTTATAACTAACAAATGTGATATTTATGATCCCAAAGACATTATTATTGCATAAAAAAAAGACAATATAAGACTACACGAGGGTGTATGGATTATATCGACTCTGGTCGAATTTAAATCCATTCGACAGATTCCCTTTTAGCTAATGTTATATCTGATCCATTTGAGTTCAAACACAACCCAACAAGTAAATGATCCAAAATTTCCACCTCCAGTGTTAACTGATAAAATGAATAGGAAGTAGAATACATACCAGTGGGGGTTCTGATTCTCGAGTGACATAAGTTTGAATCTCTAGATTTAGAGTGTTGCTGAAATACGGGCAGAGGGAGTTCAAGTCAAGTGAGTGGAGAAGTGGAAGCTCATCCGAGTTTTTGACAGCCCAAACTATTAATACATTTCTAGGCAGACATGGTTTAGAGTCCCTGATACGCTGAAGAATATCACTCAAGATAGCAATGAACGGTGATATCCCAATGCCACCAGCAACCAAAATAAGATTTTCATACCTAAATAGCAAGAATGTATACTGATCAATTAAGTAACCAATCATTTTCTTTACTGGTGAGCAACTTAGATAACAAGTTCTATACATTTTGTAAGGAACATCGCCCGTAAATGGATCATACTTTCAGTTTATTTGAAGGCCTATTATAAAAGTTTACAATAAAATAAGGTGCCTGCTTAAATGTTTGTGGGTTATACCCAAAACAGTGTCCCTTATTTGATTATAAACTTATAACATAGTACTTAGACCTTAAATTACTAACAAAAATAAAAGAGTAGAGTATGTACGTCAAGTGGTATGGTGACTCATGCCCATAAGGTCCCTCCACGGATGCCTTTAGTGTGACATTTGGCTGCAGTAGACCCTCTGTTTCACCAGGAACACTTGAGATACGTCCCCTTAGTTTCTCAGTCCAATCTCCAAGTACTTTTATGAGAACAGCAAGATGGTGTTTTCCATCTAATGGACTAGATGAAACACTAAAAGGATGCCACTGCAACCATGACAATTCTCTAATTTGTATGAAAACCCAACCAAGGGCATTGTATCGTAAACCTACATTTTAAAAGAGAAAATGAATTAAACACAATGCCGGGAAAGTCTATAGGGGAAAATTTCAAAAGAAGAAACTTAGTTACAGTCAATCTCTTTAATTTGTTATGATATGTACTTTCATATTCAAAATCTAAACAGCTATGTTATAACTTAAAAATTTATGATAAAATACACGCGGTTCCTGTAACTGATTATAACTTATTAACCAGACTGATAAATTTTTAATCTTGATGTAAGTTACCTAAAGTAAAACTTACTTAAAGTATGTATCAAACTATCAATACCTTCTGGTTTGGAAATAACTAGTTCCACAGTCCCAGATGGAAGGCATTTGGCTGAGAGTATGTCAACAGTCTTTCGTGACTGAAAGAATCTTAGAAACCGATCAAGCATGAAAACGAATATTCCAGCAGCAACTATGCTGAAAATGAAATCACCAACGTGCATCGCCAAGAAGACAACAAAAACGACATATAGTTGATGAGTGTAGAAGAATAGCTCAAAGTTTATCCTCCTAACCGGCGGAAGTGATGTAACCCACATCAGTAGACCTGCTAGTAGACTGATTACTCCAGGAAGATTGGCAACTCCAATGCTTTTCCATTGTGTAAGCTGAAAAAAATCATAACATGTCAGCAGCCTTCTATGTTTGTATCATGCACTTAGTATTAATCATGATTAAAAGACACTATTTTGTAATGTGATTATAAGTATTTTCTTTAAAAAGAGAAGTGTTAGCTCATCAACACAGATCTGACCCATTTTGGTCCATAAATTCTTAAGCACCTTTTTAGTTTTAGCCCGTTTGAACATGTTGTTTGTCCTAAACAAAACAAATAAAAGAAGAGTCGAATTCCCTGCTGGTGCACAGTGTACACTTTTAGAGTCTCTGGCTTTAGTTTACAGACTTTATTGAGTTAATTTACTAATCATTATTGGTAGTTTCATTTTGTTAAGTTATAAGTATGATTTGTCATGCTTATATTGAGTGTCTGTAAGTGTCCCATATGATTTGTCATCCTTTGTACTTCAATGTTTTTGGTGTAATGAAATTTACCAGAGTGAAAAATCCCTTTTACCCAAAACAAATAAAAGACGACAAAGTTAATTAGGTGTGTTTAGTTGAAAGGAAACACTATTCTTTTCGGTAAATGTTTTGTACAAAATAAGGAAAATTGAGATTGCGTTCCAATCAATGTTTCCCATCAAATTCTCTACAAAACAAAAAATTTGCATTTTCTACTTTAACAAGGGAAACTACAAAACACATTTTTTTTATTATATTTTTGTTTTCCTTGTAACCCCATTGTTTTCTTGAGAATAGATCGAAAACAATATTATATGAACGCGTTTACTATGTTTTGTAAAAAATTAAATCCATTTTTTTTTACAAATCAAAATAGAAAATTAAGATTTTTTTTTTTCACTAATTAAACGCACCCTTAAGTTTTGTCAGTTTGGGACACAATGTCCCTACTTATGCATAGAGTACTCACTTCTTCTATCAAACGGCCTTGGATTGCCCATGCAATCACATAAAATAGACCATGTAGAGTGAAGAGCATCATTGTGAGATGCCCCAACCAGACATGGTAACGAGTTGCATGTTCAAAAGGGATATCGATCAGCCGTAGAAGAATCGATCCCCTTGCAACTGGAAGAAACAGAAATGCCATGCATACTAATCCAATAAACCCGAAGCGCAGTCCTGTTAATTCTAGTAAGAGAAGATTCCTGAAATTTTTTTACAACGAAAGGAAAATGTCAGAGAACAAGAATAAAGTCCCTATGCGATAGGAGTAGATGTGGCAAGATGGAGTACAAGTCATGGGTTAGGGTTTAAGCAAGACATTCCTTAGTACTCATAAAAACGGACCAGTTTGGTTGGGTTGACCGTTAAACACTTTTTCTTGTCCGGTTGATTTGAATTATAGTTACATTAGTAATTACTGTATAACAATACGATTACAAGAATTATCTAAAACGATTTATGTGGCTGTATGCATTATAACATGACAATGGTCAGACTCTCAACCTCTTTGGACCACGATTAGACCTGTTCATCTTTTAGCTTAACATTTTGATTTGACTCATTTTGTGTCTTTGAGATAAAACACAGCCCAATTGACCAATTCATAAGTAGATGACCAGAAATTGTTAACCCTCCATAGTAGTAAGAAATAGTTTAAGATTTTGTTAGAATTATAAACTACACAAAAACATTGGCAGGATGCACAAGGAACAGATGATTGCAGTGTCCGATAAGAGACTATATCCTGTAAGATTGTAGGTCTGATATGCATATACTATTATTGCATTTGTAGCACCTTTCGGGAATGTTTGGAATTCTGAAAGACATGTGCGTGTCTTCTTGAAAAAAATCTTTTAAGTGTAAACATACATATAATTCATGTTCTGTTAAAAGAAAGGTGATTACATCCACAGATGACAAAATCCATTAAATATAAAATTTTGGGGGTCAAAAAAGTTTAACAAAATGCCATATTTCCTAATTTAACAACGAAAATTACAAAACAAATTTTAGTTGTTTTCCTTGTTTTCTTTTGTAACCCACAACCCTCCCCCTTTTTTCAAAATAGAAAATGCAAACATAAATTAAACACGTTCTCTATATTTTCAAGTGTTTGTGGAGATATATTTCCCTTCCAAATTTTTATAAAACTAGAGATAGAAAACAACATAATTTTTTCTCCAACTAATGGCACCCTAAACTTTTATTATTATTTTTGTTTATAACCCATACACATATTATTTTCATTGAGTTTAAATCACATTTTTTTATCAGAAGTTTAAATCGTATTTAATCTCCAAATTCTTAAACTTTTAGGGTGCATTTAGTTGGGAAAAAACACCGTTGTTTTCCACAAAATGTTTTGTGGAAAATAAGGAAAACAGAGATCGCGTTCAAATCAACGTTTTTCAAAACACAAAATCCCCTATTTCCTAATTTAACAAGGAAAATTACAAAACAAATTTTAGTTGTTTTCTTTGTTTTCCTTTGTTACCCACAAACTCCCTCCTCTTTTTCAAAATAGAAAATACAAACATCAACCAAACGCGTTTTCTATATTTTCAAGTGTTTTATGGAGATAAATTTTCGTTCCAAATTTTTACAAAACAAGAGATAAAAAAACAAGAGAATTTTTCTCCAACTAAACGCACTCTTATTATTTTTTCGTTTATAACTCAAATAAACCTTTTTTTTTTCTTTTTTTTTTAATCACTACAACTATCCGCTATTATAAAATCCTGTTGCGATGTACGGATACTCGTCTATTAACAATAAAAGTATATGGAGTCTAAAATAATCAATTATTGAATTAAACAAAGAACACAAATATAAAAAAGCATAGTGTCCACCTTGTGCGAATATCAGTGATCTCAAACAAGGGCAACAGACTGATGTTCTTAATGGTATAAGCTATAACAGCCCAGATGACATACACACCAAACAACAGAATTCCAATCAGCTCGGCTGCAGTAACAACTCCGAAAGGTCCATCTACAATAACCGGAAACGTCCATAATCGGAAACTTGCAGTTTTTTTAGTTTTCCTACATATTTAAAAATTTATAAGTTGTTATGAACATAATATATGCACTACCATAAACATATACAGTAACATATAGCTTACTCTTGAATCTCTTCTTGCCCACGTATCCTAAGGTAAATTATCGCAAGAAACGCGATAACAAGTACTGGACCACTATATATCAGAAAGATGCTTCCTGCAAATTATAAGAAATAAAAAAAAAAAAAAAAATGATAAGTTTACTGAGAATAATGGTAAAGTTGATTTAAGGAAACTGATACATGAAGGAAGCATGATAAGTTACCTGTGAGACCAAACAGAGTTCCATTAGTAGCGTTAACGACTTTTGAATAAACTTTGTTCACCGAGTCTAAGGGAACGAAAAACAAGAAACTAGCCCATGATATGAAGATCAACCACATTGCAAATTTAAGAACCCACTTGGTAGATTTTAGTATAAAAGATGGTTTGTTTATGTAAGTGAAATTCTCATGATCATCTGGTTTACTAGAAACAAGAAGAGGTACATTAGGTCCTTCTGTGCCCATTTTTTCCAAACAAGCAAGCAAACAGATTGCTTGCAATTATGTATGAATGAAAGGCTAAGGTTTTTGCTTTGAGAATATGTATGGGTTATTTTTGCTTGATTTCTGTTGTTAGGTGGAAAGTGGTTTATTTATACACTTTCAGTTTCATTTCATGTGGACCACTTATTTTCATCCTAAGGTATTTTCTGTTGGTTGAAAAAAGTATTTTTTAATAGAGTTTCAATTTTTATTTTAAGGCAGAAGTTTCTGAAACTGAGTTTCAGAAAGGGGGACATCCACAAAGTCATTTTTTAATAATTTCTGTTTAAAAACTCATACGCAAACATTCTTTCTTTTATAATGTTACGATTTAAGATCAGTATCACCTTTCATTTTTATTTGATCTAATAGATGAGATTAAATCCCAACAATTTAAAAAATCAACTTTTATCTTTTTTCAAATATTAATATCTTTCAAACCGTTAATCGTTAAGCGAAAAAAAATATCCCGTTACGACTAGCATTTAATTATTTTTTACAGACAAGCACTTTGATATATTTTTAACAATTTTTTTTTTGTTTTTTCACCTTTTTTTTCGTGGCCGAAAAAAACATATGTGATGTATCACATGTGATATTACATATCACATGTGATATATCACACGTGATTTTTTCGTCCAAGAAAAAAAACGTGAAAAAACGAAAAATTATTTTTTGTCGAAATTATATCAAAGTGCCCGTCTATAGAAAGATAATTAAATGCTAATCGCGATGGTGTAATTATTTTCGCTTAACAATTAACGGTTTAAAAGATATTTAAATTATAAGAAATGGGTGAAATATTAAAATATATTTTTTTTATCTCAACCATTGATTTCTTTTTAGATAGATAGTAGGGATGAGTCCCTTGTTTTGTAAGAAAAGTTTTGTATTTAAAATAACTTTGCTCTAATGTTACCATGTAAAGTTGTAAACCACTAAAACCATTATTATTATTATTATTATTATTATCTGATGGATCTAAATATCTTGATTTGTGTTAGAATGATACTTTGAGTTATATCACCAAGTATGCGGAATTTACTTAGTAATACTTAGAAGGTTTTTTTTTTTTTTTTTTTTTTTTTTTTTTTTTTTTTTTTTAGAATAAAACAGTTGTATATGAATGAGAATAATGAGTGAACCAAACTGTTAGCTCCAATATTATTAAGAATAATAATACGAGTGAATCTTTGTATCACTAGGGTTACAACCTTGAAGCTCTAAGAAAAACGTATATGAAACCTAAACCTAGGACCTCCTTTTATAGCACAAGGAGTCCTCTTCTACAAGATACGTATAATGATAATAGAATAAGATATACACAAGATCTATTATATATTTATCTATACAAGTTTCATAACAGTTATCCTAACAGCAGTGGTAATAATATGTACTAGCAGTGGTAATGAGTTTCCACTGCTAGTGCATTCTTCAGTAGTTGTAATCTCCATACTAGCCGTGGTAACTGTTTATGTAATTCCCAACAATCATCCCCTAAACTTATGATTACTATGTAAATCAATAAGTTTCTCCCAGTTATCAGCATATGTGAGGATATGGGAATTCTTCCAAACACTTATCTCCTTTTTCTCAACTCCTTATCAGCTTTCACACTTTGATCATAAATCCTTTATAGCAAATCTTCTATGATTTCACTTCTTTCCCAACATCTAAGCTTAACAGACATCATAACAGTAAGAACACCTGCTCTCAATGGATATTCCTTTTCAGCTAACATAAATACATCAACTCCATCTTGAGTAGAAACATGATGTACATCACTTGAATCATAGAATTTCCCAAAGTATTCATATTATGAGCTTCAAATCTCCAATATCTGTCACTAGAGTCAGGTTCATATAATCTTCTGAAGTGAACCCACAACTCTTTAGCTTTGACATCAACAAGTTCATCTTTCTTGAACTAATCTTGTATTATCCTCCACAAAGTATCCAGATCTTCTCTATCACAAGATCTAACAACATCTTCAAAATCTCTGCAAATGCTTGTGATATTACCAGTTCTGATAATCTTCCATGCAACTCCAAAATCATTAGAATAAACTTCCCAACCAACTACTGGATATTTTGATTGTAAAGGTTCTACATTCAGCACATCAGTTTCAATAAATACCATATTTGTGACTTGTTCTTCAGTTAACTTGCTAACACATTCCATTGCTTGAGATAACTTCTGAGTCTTTAATTTCTTAGCATCTTTGGATTCAAGACTCACACCTAACCTTTTTGATTTCTTAGCTTCTGGTTCTTTATCCATATGAATGAAATTACTCTGCTGCCTTTTAACCCTGTAATAAATTCCTTCAATCTGATCATGTGACATTCCTTTAAAATGTGCCATTTTCCAATTGCCAACATGACAGCAATAGGTCTTCATCTCAGCAATAATCTGTGCCTTTGTAGGTTGTCTTGACTTCTTTTGACCTTTTCTTACTGTGCCAATAATATCATCAAGAGCCTGTTGATTCTTCATCTGAATAAAATCCTTTAATTGAGCAGACCTTTGATCTTCAGTCAAAGTTGTATTTGCAATGAGTTCAACTGCCTTCTTCCTAATCACTGGATCATTTGCAATCATAAACTCAATCTCTTTTTCAGTAGGCACATAATTAAACATTTGAGGTTTCTCTTTTAACACAGTTGGTGGAAAAATGGAAATTGGTTCTTCAAGCACTGTTTCCAACTTATCCAACCTCTGAGCCTCCATGAAACTTGCAATATCTAACTCTTCTTGCTTTTTCTTCTTTGCAATTTCAACTGCTTCTAATTCCAGTGCCAAGTTTGCATCATAATCTATCTGAGCTTGCTCACTTTTGGAAATCTTCCTTGACTGTTGCTCAGATGATTCTTCAAAAATGTGAACTTTTCCTTTTTCAACTCTCTTTCTTTGAAATTCTGCATCAGCAACATCCACTGTGTCTGGATTTGTTTCCACTGTGTCTTTATTAGTTTCAACTGCTTCAGCAAAAATTTCCTTAGATCCCACTGCTTCTTCCTTCTGTTGAACATCATCAACATCATCAAGTTCAGCAAATTCTTGTTCAAAGTTAAGTCTCCTCCCCTTAAATGTAGCATCAGTTTTAATCCTCCCCTGTTTAGGAGAACTTCCCAAATCTTCACTAAAATATGCTGAGTCTTCATCATGAGGTGAAGAGGAAGATGAAAGCACAAGGTTGGCAGATCTGTGCTTCTTTAGCCCCTCAACTTCTTCCTGTAAATTCTTGATCTCTGCTTTCATCTGAGCAAGCTCTGTGGCATGTTGTTGCTTAGTCTGTACCAGTTCTTTCTCCAGAGCTTGAACCTGTTTGACTAAATTGGTACAAAGTCCCATCAATTCATTAGGTTGCACACTGCCCTCAACACTTCCAACTGTGTTACCTGTTGGGAGAGGTGAATCATAGGGCATTGATTCAGGCTCTTCTCTAGTTGGACTAGAAAGAAGCCTAGAACCACCACTGCTTGTTCCTAAACCAAAAGGCTTAGAATCAGGCAATGTTGTAATGGGAGGAGGTGGTTGTTTGTGCCTCCTCTCATAAGTATGAGTAACTGCAGGGGTGTGTTGAATAGGTGGAACAACAATAGTGGGTGTGTGATGGGATACAACTGGGATTGTTGCATCTTCTCCCTGTACCTGTGAAATCTTTGAAAGCATTTCAGGAAAAAGTGGTTTAACCTCCCCATTCCAAAGTTCTGAAGCCTTTCTCATATTTTGAAAAACTTTTGGCTTAAGACAGGGGGTTTGATAAACTCTTTTGTGGGTTTGCAGTGGAAATTCATTTAGCACTGCTTGCACAAACCTTGGATACATCAAAAATTTATATGAACTCTTTACATTGCCTTTCATATTATTGAAAATAAACTTTGAAAAATTGAAAGTCCTATCAGTTGCTAAGCAAACCAAAGGGTAAGCCATGGTAGATGCAAATTGTTCATAAGAAGTTTTCTTAGGACTTAAGCAATGTAAAAGAGTATGTATGAAAAATCTCCAATGGGGACAAAAACATCGTTTTCTGAAAGTCACCTTTTTATCAGATGTATCATACCCCATGGAAGCAATATATTTGTGAATGTCTGAATTAAGTAATGTGATGATACCATTGAGATCATCCAATTGGAGAATTCTCCTCAAGGATGACTCATTAACATCAATGGTTACCCCATCCACCGTGGCTCAAAAAGCTTCCATAGATTCATGTGTGTCTCCCTGTTCAATAGTTATGGACTCCACAGTGTTCCAGAACTGTTTGATATGAGAAACATAGATTGTGGGATTGACAGTTAAAGTATACCTTATATGGGTAGTGTTGAGAAAATCCACAATCTGATGAAAAACAGGGCCACTCTTTTCGTTAGACTTCTGTAAATAAGCCACTTGGTTGTGCTCTTCAGCAAAGTTTAGAATCGCCATAATTTTGTGAGAAAAATATAAAAGTGTTAATAATCGTGAATGATGATCAAGCCGTATGAGGATGAATATATACTAATAGGGTTTTGAGAATAAAGTGTAATGTGAATTATCTTTAGAATAAATTTATCTTTGGTAAAAGAATAAATTAAAATAGGTAAGTGGATAATTCACAAAAATTTACCCTATTAATAAGGAAACACAGTTATTTACAACGGCTAGTTAAAAAATAAGATTACTGACACAACAGTTGTAACGGCTAGTTCACCAGTGGTAAAAATAACTCTTGCATTGGTAACTGTGAACTAGCAGTGGTAATATTTTTCAAATTTTTCAAGAGCAGTGGTAAGTAAAGCAAGTAAAATTCAGCTGCTCTAAGCATAGTTTTTAGCAAACTATCAGCTATCAACGGATTTGATATATCTTTACCATGAGCCGTTTGCTATGGACTAGCCAACTCTTCATCACTTGGAATATGGTGGGTTGATGACCATATAGTTTTTGGTAAACTATCAACCATAAACGGATTTGATAAGTCTTTACTAGTAGCCGTTTGCTCTGGACTAGTTGATTCTTATGTGGATTAGACATGGTGAATTAATAACCATTTGTTGTGTGTCTTAGATACACACCTTATAACTCCAATCACTTAGTAAATATTGGTTGGTACTCTGCATAAGTAGTAAACACCAAACCTCACCAATATATTTTAACCCGAAGTAACTTTTTGACCAAGTTACTATTCATAAAAATATCTCTTCAAAGTCAACCCGATAATATCCAAATTTACTCCTCCAACCAACCAAAACAGATAGGAGTAAATATCCCTCATTAATTAACCCTTGGCCTTGACTTTGCATATAAAAGGGGCTCAAAACAACACAAGTTTTTATCAAAACTAATCTTCAATATCACAAACCCTAAAAATCATCATGAGTTGGTTTCCACTGATCTATATCTCATCTGATGACACATCTGATGAAGAAATCAGTTACTGTTCTGATTCAGAAGAACTATCATCTGGATGGAGTGGATATTTTCCTCCAAGTGCTGCAACAACTACATCATCCAATATGAAGCCAAACAAAAAGATCTCAGCTGTTTCTGCTCCATCTCTGGAATTTTACTCAAGCTCTTCTTCAGATGATGATGATCCTTCCTACACCCTATCCAAGGAGCTTCCAAAGGCCCTTACTTCAGCCCTGGAGTCAGCCATAGTGAACATGAAGTAGCCTACACTTGAAAAGCCTTCAATACTCCAAAAGCCACCAAAATAAGTACTGGGCCTTGCTTGCCCAAGGAGGCAACTTTCCTTTGATAACAAGAGAAAGACAGCTTCTAAGGCCAAGCATGACTATGAGGGGAAAGGCAAGAAGCCCATGGAGTAGCTTGTTTGAATAGTAGGGTGTTAGGTTGTTAAGCTTTTGTGTGTTTTGATATGGTTTATGTATTTGTCTCTCTGTTGATGTACTCTGTCTCTGGATAATGGTTAAATAAAAGTACTTTTTATCTTTTGCTTTTACCACTGAGAGAACAAATATTTCCACTGTTTGTTCCATGGTTTCCACTGTGCTTTAATTCTTCTGCATACAAGTTAGTAGTAAACCATACAAACATATACAAACAATATTAGTACCTAAAACTATCCTGCAACACTAAAAATCATTAGACATCAAAGATTTATGGGTTTAACATTCCAATACCTGTTACCAAGTACTGAAACCTACCCACATCAAGCCCTTTTGTTAACAAATCAGCATAGTTGTCATCAGTATGAATCTTGACAACTTGAATAAGCTTTTTCTCAAAACAATCTCTAATAAAGTGATGTCTAATCTCAATATGTTTAGTTTTAGTGTGTTGCACAAGATTTTTAATAATGCTTATGGTACTACTATTTTCTATATATATAATGGTGTTCATGAAATTGTACCCATAATCCAACAATTGATTCTGAAGCCATAAGATCTGAGCACAATAGCTTGCTGCAGCTACATATTCTGCTTCAGTTTTTGAAGTAGCCACCATTGTCTGTTTCTTGCAATGCCATGACACCAATCTACATCCAAGAAATTGACATCCTCCTGTAGTTGACCTTCTATCCAAACTTGCACCAACATAATCACTATCTGAGTATGTGATCAACTCCATAGGAGATTCTCTTGGATACCACAATCCTAGATTAGGATATGTCTTCAAATACCTGAAAATCTTCTCTACTGCTGTCATATTTGATGTCTTTGGAGTAGCTTGAAATCTTGCACAAGCACATACAACAAACATAATGTCTGGTCTTGATGAAGTAAGATACATCAAAGAACCAATCATAGATCTATAAGTATGCACATCAACATCTGCTCCACTAGCATTTTTCAACAATAGATGAGTAGTCTTATCTGCAGGGGTATTTGAAGGTTTTGCATCAGTAAAGTGAAACTTCCTTATAATGTCAGTCACATACTTGTCTTGACTGATAAAGATGCCATATTTTCTTTGTTGTACTTGCAGTCCCAAAAAGAAAGTAAGTTCTCCCATAGAACTCATTTGGAACTCATCTTTCATCAATTTTTCAAACTCTTTGCACATCTCTTGTCTAGTTGCTCCAAAGATGATATCATCAACATACACTTGAACAAGTAGAATATCACCCTTGTCTTTCTTGATGAACAAAGTTTGATCAATCTTTCCTCTATGAAACCCATTGTTCAATAAATATGTGGCTAAGGTTTCATACCACTTCCTTGGAGCTTGATGTAAGCCATAAAGAGCCTTAACCACTGTATACACTTTATTGGGATGTTGAGGATCTTCAAAGCCTGGAGGTTGAGAGACATAAACCTCCTCATCAATCTTTCCATACAGGAAGGCACTCTTGACATCCATTTGATAGACAGTAAAGCCCATAAAGGATGCATAGGCTAAAAACAATCTAATAGCCTCAATCCTTGCAACAGGAGCAAAAACTTCTTCATAATCAATGCCCTCTTCCTGAGTGTATCCTTGAGCAACCAATCTAGCTTTGTTCCTGATAACAATACCTTTTTCATCTTTCTTGTTTCTGAAAACCCACTTAGTACCAACCACCTTCATTCCATCAGGTAAATCACAAAGAACCCAAACCTTCTGAAGTTTGAATTGCAACAACTCCTCTTGCATTGCTTTAACCCAGCTTGATTCTTCTAAAGCCTTATAAACATTTTTAGGCTCCACTTGTGATAGAAAATAGAAAAACAAACATTCATTCTTGTTTGTATGCTTCTTGGACTCATAAACTTCACTAATGAACCCATGCACATCATTCATCTTTGTCTGCCTTCTTGTCTTCACACCTGATTGTAGCTCACCAATTACATTTTCAAATGGATGCACTTTGTGAATTGAAGTCTGTGATGTGCTAGGAATATCATATGTTGTAGGCATGTTAGTGATTTCAACATCATCACTGGGTGATTCCTGAATTGAATTTTTCACATTTGGACCATCAGTGGAAACTTCTAGTGGAGCAGTGGGAAGTGGATTACCACTGCTTTCAGGAATTTCTTTATTCAAAACATCAAAATTCACAAAATTTGCATCACCTTCCTTTTCAGAATTCTTTGAAGGTTGTGTGTCTTCAATATTGTCAACGAAGTCCCAAAGTGGCATAACAATTTGATCATTATCATCTTCATCATCTTTGCAAGATTCATCTTCATCAATGAATTCTTCTGATTCTTGAAGATTATTGTCTCCTGTACCTGAGGTAATAGGTACATAATTCATTGTATTTGATAAAGTCTCAAGATCAAATAGCCATTCTGGTCCTGAACCTGCTATGTTAATTCTATTTTCAAGGAACTCAACATGCAAATTTTCTTCAATCTTCTTTGTTCTCAAGTTGTAGACTCTAAAAGCCTTGCTAGCCATAGAATATCCAACAAAGAAGCCTTCATCTGACTTTTCTTCAAACTTTCCTAGATGATCAATGGTATTGAGAATTGTGACATGACATCCAAATGGCCTCATAAAATCCAAGATTGGGGGTCTTCCTCTGAATAGCTCATAAGGTGTCTTGTTCTTTGTCTTCACAACTAAAACCCTGTTCTGAATATAACAAGCAGTGTTAACTGCTTCAGCCTAAAAAGTCACTGGTAGCTTGGAATCAGCTAACATGGTTCTAGCAGCCTCAATTAGTGTCCTGTTTCTTCTTTTAGCAACACCATTTTGTTGAGGTGTTCTTGCAACACTAAATTCTCTTTTAATACCTTTGTCTCTGCAGAAATCATCCATAACTTTATTCTTGAACTCTGTCCTATTGTCACACCTGATGATCTTGATCTTCTTATCAACTTGGTTTTCAACTTCAGTGATGAAAGTCTTAAGAATGCCAGTGGTTTCATCCTTAGTTCTTAGAAAGAAAACCCATGTAAATCTATTAAAATCATTAGATACAACAAGACAATACTTCTTCAAATTTATGCTGTGCACAGATGTAGGTCCAAACAAGTCCATATGCAGCATGTAAAGTGGATGATCAATAGAGTTATATGCCTTGGTCTTGCATGAAGCTCTATGTTGCTTGCCCTTAAGACAAGCAACACATGTTTGGTCATTCTCAAATCTCTTCTCTGGTAGACTTCTGACTAGACCATCTTTCACAATCTTGTTAATGGTCTTGAAGTTAACAATACCAAGTCTTTTGTGCCAAAGCATGGATTCATCCAAAGTAGCTTTTGCAAGCAAGCAAGTAACATCATCTTTAGCCACTATGTTCTTCATGTCTATGCTATATAAGTTGCCTTTTCTAGGGATTTTAAGCATAACCTCACTTTCATCAGGTAGCTTATAATCCTTAGACAGGATATAGCATTCATCTTCTGAGAATAGAACTCTATGTTTCTTGTCACACATCTGTGACACACTGAAGAGATTGTACTTGAGTTCTTTCACATAATACACATACTCAAAGTCCAAGTTTCCAGCCTTGATTGTTCCTTTGCCAGAAACCTTTCCACCAATACCACCTCCAAAGCTGACAAACTGTCCATCATAAGGTTTGAAATCTGAGAGATAGGACTTATTGCCAGTCATGTGCCTGGAACATCCACTATCTGAGTATCCTTGATCTTCTTTAGGCTTTGAATGTCCCTACACATAAAATAAAGGAATTAGTTCCTTTTGGGGACCCAAGCCACAAATGACTTGGATCTGCCTCGTGTATCAATATAATTATATCTGTCAAAGGTCATTGATACACCATTGGGATTGTTTGAGGTGATAATTCCTTTTGGTTTCCACTCCCAACGTGTTGAGGCCTTCACAGCATTTCCCACATTTACCCTTTTGTTGTTCACAGAACCACCAGTGAAAACTTTTGGCCTAGCAGTGGCAACTGCTGGTTTTGAAATTTTAGGTGCCCACTTGTGGTTATTGTAAACTTTCTTTTCATAATAGGTCTTTTTCCCTGTTTGTGCAGATTTAAGTTGTAATTGGTTTTGCACTCTTAACAGGAGACTTAGGGTAAACTCTGTTCATTTTTCTGGCAGTGGCAACTGCTGGTTTAGTAGTGGAAAGAGATTTGATGCTAGAGTTTTTAACAAAACAGACCTGGGAATCATTTTACTTAGTGGATTTGGGTGAGTATTCTTATTGACATTGATTTCATTCACCCTGGTATTCCCAAACACTTCCCTTCTACCCATGTGATAGTTACAATTATAATGAAGGTGTTCAAAACTACCACATATGTGACAAGGTTTGTTGTTAAACACAAAGTCACTACCAAATTGTCTAGATTTAACATGATTCCAACTCCTTTTGTTGCCCCTAGGAGTTGTTGACCTGCTTCTGTACATCTCAGCATATATAGTAGTGGGCCTAGTGAAATTAGCTTGTGTCCTAGGCTTCTCTTTGTCAACTTCAGGAATACTCTTTTTAACTTCCACTTGAACACTCCCAGGAACACTAGTTCTAGACTCAACATTCATATTATCATCTTTAAGAGATGAGTCACTAGCACTATCAAATGGATCAACCTCAACCTTAACCCTCTCAATAGCAACTTCTTTAACAAATTTTGGGCCATAGGTCATGGTTGGTTCCTGGAACTCTTCTAACCCTGTGTGTGCTAAGTCAATACCAGGAGGTGATGGAACACCTCTTAGGGGTGGTGGAACTGATTTATATCCTACTCCTGATTTGGCTTTATTTACAACTTGGGCCTCCCAAATTTTGTCAATGCACTTAGATTTATGATCTAGTGTATTACAAGTTATCTGTATGTTTTCATTGGCCTTTTTAATCTTCTCTAACTCTTCCCTAAGAGCCTCATTCACAGCTATCTTATAATCTAAGTCTCTTTTTAAAACAGCAATATCATCATTGAACTTAGATTCATTGGCTCTATAGTGCTCTAACTGTGCCTCTAAAACAACAAGACCTCTTTTATGATTTGCTAGGTTATAATTAGTTTGATTTAACTCTAACAATTGTTCATCATATTGATCTTTAAGTTTCTCATAATCTTTTAAAGCTTTACAGGTTTTAGAACAAGCATTGTTAATATGTACCTCAGAGTCAGAAAAAGCCATAAGTGCAAGCTCTGTAGCAATCATTGCAGACTCTGGAGCTTCTTCTTCATCCTCAGCCATATAGCTCCAATCATAGCTCACTCCATCAATGGCCAAAAGCACCTTTGGTTCTTCAACTGTGGGCTCTTTCTTCTTGTCTTGCTTGTACCAAGTTGACCTATTATCAGGCTTCTTTGGTTTCCTGGATTCCCTGGCAAAGTGCCCCTTCTTGTGACAGTTTTATCACTCCACCTTCTTCTTATCAGAACCTACAGTTTCATTGCCATTTATGATGATCTTCCTACCAGTCTTCTTCCAGAACTTCTTTGCCTTTAAGCTTAGCAATGCAACTTGCCATTTAATATCCATCTCTTCCATGTCATCTTCATCAACTTGATCCAAGTCTTCATGTGTCAGAATTGAACCATTTGATTGACTTGAAAGAAAGGCATAAAAAGTAGAATCTCCAAGATCAGCAACCTGCCTTTTTGAACTAGCAGTGGTAACACCTCCACTGCCAGTGGAAACAGCAATGTTAGCAACATCATCATCATCACTATCACTCTCTTCATCTGAGATATCATCAACAGATGATGATATAAGTGCTAAGTTCCCTGATCCTGAACTTAGTTTGCCAGCCTTCTTCAACCTCTGTTCAATAACTTTAAAGTTATTGTACAAATCATTAAGCTTCATATTCTCCAGTTCTGGCTTGTCTTCCCACACTGCAACATTTGTACCAAACTTAGAGGGTAGACTTCTTAAAAACTTTAAATTGAGGTCTTCCCTTTCCACCTCAATTCCAAACACTGTGAGTTGAGTAACAATCTTTTGAAGCCTTGTGAAGATGCTATCAATTGATTCATTACTTGTTGAACCAAAGTTTCCATAAGTCTGTTTCAACAAGGTCTTCTGTGTCTTCTTGGTGGAATCATTACCACCAAAAACATTACAGATCTCCTTAAATAAAGTCTTTGCAGTCTTGTACTTGCTGAAGGCTAACACTTGATCCCTAGGAAGGGTCATTAGCAACAAACCTCTGGCCTTCAGATCATTCTTCTTCTGAAGTCTTTCATCAGTTGTGACTGGTCCAGTGTTTATCTTTTGCACTACCTTGCCATCAATAGTTTCTGAGGTAATACCAGGTTTAAAAGAATCACCAAACATAATGATTTCCCAAAGTACATAGTCTTGCACCATGAAGAATTGTTCAACCATTAGTCTCCACATCTCATAGTCATTCAACTTAAGCTTAGGAAGCTTAGCAGCAATGTTGGACTGACTGGTCTCTGTTTCCATTGAATCTTGTGAGTAAACTTCGGATCTTCTAAATCAAAGTATCAAAGCCTATCTCTGATACCACTTAATGGATCTAAACACCTTGATTTGTGTTAGAATGATACTTTAAGTTATATCACCAAGTATGCGGAATTTACTAAGTAATACTTAGAAGTTTGTTTGTGAATAAAACAGTTGTATATGAATGAGAATAATGAGTGAACCAAACTGTTAGCTCCAATATTATTAAGAATAATAATACGAGTGATCTTTGTATCACTAGGGTTACAACCTTGAAGCTCTAAGAAAACCGTATATGAAACCTAAACCTAAGACCTCCTTTTATAGCACAAGGAGTCCTCTTCTACAAGATACGTATAATGATAATAGAATAAGATATACATAAGATCTATTCTATATTTATCTATACAAGTTTCCTAACAGTTATCCTAACAGCAGTGGTAATAATATGTACTAGTAGTGGTAATGAGTTTCCACTGCTAGTGCATTCTTCAGCAGTTGTAATCTCCATACTAGTCGTGGTAACTGTTAATGTAATTCCCAACATTATCATTATCATTATCGTTATCGTTATCATTATCATTATTATCATTATCATTATCATTATTATTATAGTAACTGCAAAAAATGTCATTAAACTTTGCCAAAAATGCAAATATTGTCCTCTTACAAAAAAAATTGCAAAAAGTGTTCCTGACTGATTCTGTAAATGCAAATAATGCCCTTGAGGTGTTATTGTTTATGCAAAAATGATTTTTTGGCTTACGCTCGTTAGGAAATCCCGTTAAGTGTCGTATGAAATGACTCTTTTACCCTCCTTTTCTTCAATAATCGCAATTCCATCATTTTCCTTTCTTTCCCACAAGTATGGAAAATGACGTATTCACCCTCCAAAGCTTGAGGGACAATATTCGTGATAAAACTTTGATATGAAACTAATTCATTTGGGGCTGACAGAAACATAATCACGTCGTTCCTATCGTCTAACACATACAAACATAAACCCTAATTTTTTGAGCATGGATGGCGGGCAAAGTGGAAGCGACAACAAGGGAATCCCTGCTGATAATGTTGTTTGGTGCTAGTAAGTTTATGTTGTTTATTTAGTTCCTTTATGTGTTAAAAATTGGCTTAGTTTGATTTTGGTAATTATATTTGACCGTTAGTTATGCCAAAAAGTAGTATTGACTGACTTTGTAATTTTTGTTTCATAGCACTTTAAAGTAATTTACGTTGTTTATTTAGTTCCTTTATGATCACATCTTGTCTTGTTGTCTATCTTTATAGATTTCAATGATGGTGCAAAGACTTTTTGTGCTCGTATGGAAAAGAAGATTGCAAAACTTAAACATGTGTTATACAGGACAAGAATCATGAAAGGTTAATTTTTTGAACCTCTTATGATGTTATGTAAATACATTTATTTGAGTTAGTATTACAATTTGGCTTTCTGGAATAATGTTTATAGATATGAGATCCAAGGTTGAGCTTAAACTGATTGAATGTTTGGCGGATGATGAAGAAGTATGGTCTAAGCTGGGCAATTCCGTTGATTATGAATTAATAGAGCAGATGAAAGAAAGATATAGGCCATTCAAAACCATCACTGAGGAAAATGTAGATGAATTTCTTGATGAGCAGGTTATGAGGAGAAAGACTAAAATGAAAGGCAAAAGTATTCAAGCTTTTAAAAGGGTGTTTGGAAAAGCAAATAAGTCTTATTTAATTCATTTTCGCTATCTTTATAGATATCATGGGAAAGGCAAAAGTGGCTGCTTGATGAGCTCTTTATCAGTTGAAAGAAGAAAACTCTACAAGGTAAATATACTCAACCTCTTAAATGGGTGTTTGAAATGTCTTTGTACCTTATAGATGTTATTGATTTCAATACTGTTCTTAGAAGTGAATATTATAGCTTGTATTACAGTTTGGGTTTGTTGTATATTCTATGCAGTTTTGGATGTTGGTACCAGTTATCAGAGGAAGGTTAGGCCAGATGAGGGTACAAGTGAGCAGAGGAAGGCAAGGCCAACCGGCTGCATCCTTGGCCTAAGAGCAAAGTTGAAAGAACCAGCTCCCAAAAGAGCTTCTAAGTGTTATTCATTACATTCCAAGAAGAAAAACTAAATGCAGGATAATGTTCCTCTTTTGTGTTGTCCTTTTTGAATGTAATGAGATATTTTAAGACATTTTTAGTTAATCTATGTAAGACATGTTTATGTATTTGGTTTGGTTAAGCATTTTTCATTTTGGATAACCTTTTCTTCAGCATTTTGCATGTGCATTTGCATATTCGGGGGTGTTTGTATTTATTCATTTTGATTTTTTTATAGTTAACAAGTATCAAATACCCCATATGTTACTGTTAAAGTAGTTTAAGGGTATAAAATAAAAAGCTGTCACTATTGTTTTGGATGGAAGCTTGTTGATGACTATGGGCAGGCTGCAGACTTTTGTTTGGATTTACCCATTGTTGACTTTTAAAAGTCAACGTATACAAAAAAAATTTCCATTCACTATTGATATTTATTAATGTGTGTAATTTGCGTTCCTAATGGCCACTTTTATTTCAATGGCTTATCCAGTTTTTGGGTTGTTCGGATTTACCCATGCTGACTTTTAAAAGTCAATAAATACCAAAACATACCCATTCACTTAGCAATGTCAGTGGCTTCATTAACTTCTCACACACGAAGCACAAACCTGCCCATTGACTAGTTAAATGCCTCTCCCTTTATATACTACACCACACTTACACCACAACTCTCATCTCATAAACATTGGTCATCAAATTCAGTCACCATTATCACACCCGTCTCCCTGAACCACCACTTGCAGCAATGCCAAAACCACATTTCTCTTATTGTCAATGTTGCCAAAATACATTTCAACTTCGTGAGAAACTACGTATGTTTTAGGAAGAATTTACTTAAAGAGTGAGACACAAGTACCTTGTAGAGCTCATGACGGAAAAAGCTAACAAAAAATTAAACCTTTCCTTCTAACTTTTGATATGGTTGTAATAGGTTGTTGCGAAATAATTAAGTATTTGGATGGCAGTTGTTTTAATAGTGGTTTATCTTTTGTTTCCTATTACTAATGCAACTTTGTTTGGTTAAATTTGTTATTTTCCAAATTCTTTACTTATGAGATTGTCTGCATACTTGAACGGTGTGCCATAATAGTAACTAGTTGGTAGGAGAATTTACTTAAAGAGTGAGACACACTCTTCCTAAGCTAGTTTGAATTTACGTTTGTGTAGTCAAATATAGGGTCAGGCTACTTGAAATAAACCCATTTGACTTTCTTTGTGTAATATAAAGGAGTATTAACTGAGGACATTTACACACAAACCTACCCATATCACTGGCTTCATTTACTTCTCAAAATTTCTCACAAACCTACCCATCTTATATCATCAACCTTGTTCATCAAACTCATTGAAACTCTCAGCTCACCATGGATGCACAATCCAGAAAGTTAGCAACAAACAGTCACAACGATGTGGTCCGTTACCCATTGAAAGTAGCAGGCTCTCAAGCATGGTATTTCTCCATAGACCCAGAAAAACCACTTCCACCAATGCCATAACCACACGCCTCTAAATGTCAATATTGCAAAAATACATTTCAGGGTTGTGAGGAACTACGCATGTTTAAGGAAGAGGCTCGCTCTATGTGGACATCGATTAAAAACTTAATCGTGCTAGTCATGGAAGAAAGAGTCAAAAAACCATGAAACCTGTTCTAGTTATGTTATGGTTGTATTAATTTCAGTTCTAAGTATGTTTATGTAATATGTTAAGTACCTCTATCAATGATATGGTTGTATTTATATTAGTTTATGTATTATGTTTGATGAACATCTATATTTATGTAATATGTTTAAGTACCTCTATCTATGATATGGTTTTATTAATATGTCTTAAGAACATAAATGTAATATGCTTTAATTCAAATGTAGATTTTTTTTATTATTTGAATGTTTTTATTCGTGGAAATATGAATACAATTATGCAAAACTGCACACGCTAACCTATAATGATTATAAAATTTAATACCAACTCTTCGGTTTTCTCATTATTTGTATATATACACGTTCCATAAACATGTTGCTACATAACTATCTTACATCATCAACCTTCATCAATCTAATTGAAACAACCAGTATGTCGTCCGGAGACAAAAGTGCAAGAGATGAGGCAAAGGCACTTATTGAAAACATTGAAGCACCCAAACTCAATTTAAATACAGTTTCGTTCATCTTTATTTTTTTTGTCTATGTTTCTATATCCATTTGATTTATTCATTCAACATTATAGGAAAAAACATATGGAAGATGTGGCAGCACAACTTGAAGTTGTCAATACTAAAAAAGAACCCCAATGCACTTATGATGAAAGCTTCTATTATGAACTAGAAGCTACATTGGAGGAAGAAGAACAGGAAGATGAAGAAGAAAAGGAGGAGGAAGAAGCAAGGCATACTGAAGCGGAAGAAGAAAGGGATGGTGAAGTGGCAGAAGGACGGCATGTTGAAGTGGCAAAGCAACAATGGAAAGAAGTGGAGGCAGTTAGGAAATTAGAAAAAAATATAGTAAGGATAAAAAGGTTGATGAATGTCTAGAAATATTCATTTATGATGATTTGCATTTGTCATACCTTTCAGATTAGTTTCCTTACTATAATTGATATTTTTTAGTTTATTAAATAATATTTCCTTATGAATAGAAGCAAACTTAGTTGATGATTTTTATCTTGATTTTCCCAGTTTTGTTTCAATTTAGTTGATAATTTTTAGCATTCACCTTGTTATGCACCATAAATCTTCCCAAGTGTGTTACTGCTGTTGGTTATGAAGGTTAAGACTGCTAGTTATAGTTTCTACTGCTGTGTTCCACTTAGTGCTGCTTGAATCAAGATTAATACTGCTTCAGGTTTTCAGTTAATGCTGCTGCATTTTTTTTAAAGGGGTAAATTGAAAATTTAGTCCCTAAAGTTGTCTAAATGCTACTCGCATCAAGATTAATACCCGCCAATTATACTTCAAGGACTATATTTGCGAATTTAAGTAAACTTCATTAAAGTAACAAGATTACTAGAGTAGGCTTTTTCAGAGAACTATAACTGCTAAAACAACCCCATTAAGTTCATTTCAAAGTGATAATCAACAGTCACACCCTAGATTAAAAAAAAACCGGCACAATCAATCCTCGCTATGGCAAATAATGATAAGGGAAAGTCTTTGTTGATTGGGGGAGGAATCATCGGGAAAGTCTTGGGAGAAATTTTTATTAAATGATGAAGTGTTTGAGGAAGTTTTGGATACATTTGGTGATGAAGTAATTGCCAATTATGGTTCGTATGCAAACATAGGGAAAAGATGATAGAAGTTATTCTTAAATGGATGTGGAACAAAACTTTCAACGAACCACATATGGGTGGAAGTGGTAGCGGAACTGAGTACAATGTAACCAAAAAAAAGAGGTAGTTGTAATTGCAGAGAAAAAAAGAGGGAGGGGAAGGCAAAAAAAAGTAATTTTCTCTGTACCAATCGATAATCTGAGTACAATGTCACCAAAAAAGAAGAGGGGAAGGCCTGTTTGGAGTGGGAGGAAGAGGGAGGGGAATAGTAATCCGAGTACAATAACACAAAAAAAGGAAGAGGGGAAGGCCTGTTTGGAGTGGGAGGAAGAGGGAAGGTATGTTAATCTAATATACTTCATTTATGTGTCATTTTTAATTTGCTTATGTTGGATTTTGTGACCTTTTTGATACACTGTTATATGCTGATATTGAGTGGCATGATTGGGTCTCCTGATTGGTTTAGGATAAACAAAGTATTATGTTTCTAAGTAGGCCGTTAGGAATGGAAACTTTAGCAGTGTTTGGATCTTCAGTAAATAGGATTGATGTCATGACTATTGATGTTTAAATTTAAACGGTGGCAAGTTTAATTGCTTATGATGATGAAATTGTGTTCAGAATGCACAGTTATGGATTCTTTGATTTTGCTTCATTGAGGTATGTACAAGGGAATGTTTCTACACTTTGTGCCTTTATCCATGATAGACATATCTTTAGTATTGGTCTGGATGATATGTTATTACACATTAGGGGAGAAAAATGGGATGTGTTCTTTTGTTTGCCTAGAAAATCATTAGAAGAAGGTTTGAAGTTCATTCACGCAGACAATGATGTGCATACAATGATCAAACTAGGTTGTCGGTCTAGTTTTGTAGATTTGTTTGTTGCTTACACAAAATAGATGTTATCTCAATACTATTTAAAAACATTGATTTAGGGGGTGAAGGTGGGGAGGTTGTCAGATGGGTAGAAGAAGATGCTAGCTTGCGGTGCTCTAGTACTTCAACTCCTTTTAAGACTAGTGCTTCAACTCCTTTTAAGGCTAGTACTTCAACTAGGGAGAGAAGTGTAAACTTGAAAAGAAAGGTTGTGGGTGATGCAGATCTTGAATTTAGGAAGAATAAAAAGGTGGTGAAAAGGTCTGTGGATAAGGGAAAAGGACTCATGGTTGATGAGGATGAGGCTTTTAACAGGAATAAACCTGTTTTGCCAAGGCTAGGTGGTATTGTCATTAGAGAGGGTGGTTCTATGAAGAAGACATCAAGTGTTGGTTTAGTGAATGTGGGAGCTACGGGTGCGGGTTTTTTGAGACTAAGAAGTGGTGTTAAAATCACTAATTGTGTGCTGGGTCTAAGGGCACCAAGATCATTGGGAAACAAAGTGGTGTTATTTTGACTAGGTGAGTCTGATGAAATGTTTAGCAATTTTTTTGGATACATTGCATTGCATATTATACTAACCTCATTACATTGCATATTTAGTTGTGCAGGTGGTGTAAATCTTAGGGTAAGTACGTTTTTCCAAAGAAAATGCAACGAATGCAATTCCCCGGATTGTTCTCCCAACGAATGTTTTAAGTCGAATTGTCGGTTCGGAAACGTGTAAACATAAAGTGAATAGTGTCCAAAGTGAATTTTTGGTTTTTCCACTAAGATATATGGAATAACAATAGAAATCAAGAAATAATGCAGAAAGTACAAACATATAAAGCACATATAACAAGAAATGCGAAAACGGATTAACAAATAAACGTAACGTAATAAAAAAAATGAAATCTAGAGAAAAATGATCCAAAAATTACAAAATAAATTTCTAAAAATCCTAAACATTCAAAAATAATTTTGAGAAAAGAAATTATATTTTTTTGACTTTTTATTTATTTATTATGAATTAATTTCTATTTTGGAATTATTAAAAATGACTAAAAATACAAATAATTGTGAAAAACAACTAGAAAAATACAATTTAACTTTTGAAAAATCTAAATAACCTAAAACTAATTTTCTAAACTAATTTTATATTATTTTATTACTTTTTCTGAATTTTTACGAATTTTTATTGATTTAAAAAGTATTAAAAACTAATTAAAAATAGGAAAAATAGCAAATGATTAAGGAAAATTATGAAATTTTTTGGAAAATTCTAAGATATTATAAGAAACTTAAGAAAAATGAAATCAAAGAAAATCTAAGCTTGAAAAGCTGTTTTGGGCAAATAAGCAGTTTGTGGTAAGCATTAAAATAAGCAAATGAGCACCAAAATAAGCCAAAAGCTTAGAATAGGTCTAAAATTCTTATACAAGCTCAGTACTACTTAAGTAACTCAGATAAGCTCTAAGAAAAAAGCCAAAAAGCACTAATGCTGATACAAATCAAGAGACATAAATAGTTGCTAAAGAGGCTTCTTGCAGACTAAATTAAGCTGATCAAATAAGCTAATTGGTCGGATAAAGCTAGAATCTGAAAATTCATACTATAAGCTCTATGAAAAACCTAAAAGCCCTAAATCTAAGGCTCAATTGACCACTCAATTGAACCCTAGATCAGATCTGTTTAGAACACAAGGTTGCCCTACTTACTAGAACAGTCAGAAATAGGCAACTTACACATGAAATTTTGAGCCACTAAATGTTTATGGAAATGTTTGAACTTGATAAATGATGCAGTTTAGACTACAAACTTTAACCAGAAACAACTTCAAACCATTTGCATTTCATTTGATGCCTTAAAATTACCCATGAAGTAGACTGTTTTAGACAGAACTTTACTAAATGTTGACCTTTTTATGCAATTGAAATTTGACTTTATTTAGATTCAAATGACCAAAACTGATTCTAAATATTATGTTAAGATAAATTGTGACTATTATTACCTAGTTGCAAGCTTTCCCTAATAGTTTGCAAGAAATCAGATCCACTATTCAACTACTGCAGATAGAGAATTAGTTTAGAGTGAATGTTGACTATATGTGTTAAACCTACCTATTTAATGACTAAATTCACTTGTTTATGTTTAAAGGGAACCAGTGAAGCAGAAAGAAAAACAATCTAACAACTAGATCAAACAAGATGCAGCAATTCCAAACACCCTTTTAACTACCTGCTTATACTAACTTTTTAACTTTTAAGCTAGAACCTATCAACTAAATGATCAAAACTGATTAACCAACTAATATTAAAGCTAAATAGAAAAGAAAATCAGACAAATTAGTGCAAACACACAAACTTGCAAATACATCTATTATATGGCAGTAGGATATTCAAAACTACTCTAGAACATATAAAAGCATACCATAAACACCAATTGAGCTATATAGAACTAAAATAAACTATATTAAGCAGAAATTAAACTAAATTAATACAATCTAATATACTAAATATGAAATGCAATAAAAGGCTAAAATTAAATAGAGAACTTACAATGAAATCCCTAGCTAAACAAGGGAATCATTTCAACAAAGCCTATCTTTAGATAGGCTCAAATCAAACTCAGGGACCTTCAACATCATAGAACAGATCATAGTCTTCAATGGATCATGCACAATTTGACTTTGTTGACCAAGTATGAGATTTGAACTTTTTTTTTGTTTAAGCTAAATAACACTCACCTAAGCTATGTACAGCTTAGATGAGCTAATAACTATAATAAAGAGCTTGGTTGCAAGCTGAGATTTAATAAACTAAAGTTATTTTTGTATTTTTTTGCTATTTTCTTATTTTTTTTGTGGTTTTTGTTAAAGTAATAACAACAATGAGAAATGTAACTTTAGAAAATCTTGAATAAGCTTCTGAGAAGCTCAAATGAAATAGTAGAAAGTTTAAGAGAACATTGAATAAACTGAATAAACATTAAAATTAAATAGAATAACTAGATTAAGCATGAATTAAAGACATCAAACTAAAAAATTTTATTATTAAAACTGAAATTACACTATATTTAAACTAAGAATACATTGAGAAATAAATTTGACAGCATTTCATTATCTAAAAACTACATACAAAATGGGGATGAAAGAGCTCCTTTTATAGTTGAGCTCAAGGCCTTGGAATGACATCAGCTGAAGGTCCTAGAAGCTTGAATGTCCACCCTCTGATCCTTTTGTGCTTCTTCAAATCAATGAGATCCTTTAGATTCAATCAGATGATGTGGTTTGTCCAATCAGAGGCCTTGGTTTGTATATGCTGGCAATCCGAGTGCATACTCTCTCTGACATGTGGTCAGACCTTCTAGAAGAAGTATCCAATGATTGGGTGAGGTGTTTCACCCAATCACAAGCTGCCATTTTGCCATGTAGACATTCCTTTGATGCAAATCCTTCTTTTCATGTTTTTGGTCACGTGATTGAGCTTCTAAAAGGCTTAATTGAAGGTAATTAATGTGGGAGTGGGTAATTGTAAAAGGGTAAAATTTAGGGTTTATGTTTGGGGAGGAAAGGGATGTGCGGGGTATCAATTGGGGGGAGGGAAAGGGTGATTTTATTTTATTATTGTTTGACCGATTGGATTAATGGGTTGACCATGGGTTTTGGGCTTGGGTTTGATTTTTGGGCTTGGGTAATATGTTTAGTTATTTTAGTTTCCAGCTGGGCTTGTTATAGATTTGGGCTAGGCTTAGAGTAGATCCGGATTTAGGCTAAGTATCACAAGGACCATCCTTGCCAAATTAGATTTCACAAGGACTATTTCTGCCAACTTTGCGAAGTACTCTTCAAGGGCCTCTTTTGACTTCATGAATATTTGGAGAGCCTGAGTTGTCATTTCTTCAAAAATTATTCTTCCAGGGACCAAATTTGACAAGTCTTGAAACTTGGAGGACCATATTTGCCATTTTAAACAAACTTTCACCAAGGACTATTTTTGCCATTTTTTTCAATCTTTAGGGACTTGTAATGACTTTTTGAGCTTTCTATTATCAATATCCTTCCCGGGCTCCAGCTTTTGACTATCTTTCATTCTCGTGCTTGGTTTTGTAGTTTTCTTACTGATTTTCGCCCTTTTCTTGAATAACTGGACCTATACATTCACAAACACAAAAAACACACAATCTTTGGCATTTATAGTTAGTTTTTGGTCGTTTTAGTCTTAATTTGGATAAGGAAAAGTGTGTGAATAAACACACACCAAAATCCCCCGGACTAAAGTATTGTCGTGTCCTCACGCAATGTAATCAAATCACGCTTTTGAGATAAATAATTTCACAACTCTTCCTACTAACTTTGAAAAGTAGCAAGGAGGTTCAAAAGAAGTTACGAAATCATTTATTCCCGAAAACGTCCCGTTTTTGCAATTTATTCCTTATACTAACTATTACTACTATTTTTGTATTTTTCACTTTATTCATATGACGGTTTGATGAACTTTCATTATTTTTTCAATAATTTTTAGGGTCTTAGAGTAGAAACACGACTCATAAAGAAGTGACCATTCAGATAAAAATCGTCATCCTTGATTTTTCGCGAGCCCCTAAACTAAGCGTAAAAACAAAATCATTGTTTATTCACAAGTTAGATGCTAACACTACCCATACAAGTTACTTGTGTAATTACCTCTCATTCCCATTTCCTATTTTTGTATCTCATTATTTTATTTTTGTGAGAAATGAATTGCTTTATATTT
Organism: Artemisia argyi; assembly: GCA_030686995.1. Classification (NCBI taxonomy): domain Eukaryota; kingdom Viridiplantae; phylum Streptophyta; class Magnoliopsida; order Asterales; family Asteraceae; genus Artemisia; species Artemisia argyi. The sequence goes on from CM060676.1 coordinate 88,440,708, forward strand.
TCTCGTTTTTATAGTTTTTAGTCCGATAAGAGCACAAAGTTTAAACGCTAAGTACTTTCCAAACCTTCCCTCGAAAATCCCTGCATACAAAAATGAGGTCCACATGGAGGTCTCTGATTTAACACGATTTTGAGGGTCACCTTTTTATTTACAACCGAAACATCCCATTTCTGAGACTCGAGATGGAAGCTTTTTATTAGGACACCCCAGGAGTCGAAGCTTGGCTTTATTTAACATTTATAAGCACTTTAACAATTAAGCCCCTAGCCTTTTACAACAATTACAACATCGGTTATGAGCCGGCAAGATGTAATAGTCTTATTATGACCTTGGAATTTTTCCTTTGCCTTTTTGATGTCTACAACAATATGTGTGAACCATCAAGATGCAGAAAACTTATATGGCTTTGGATTATTTATTCATTATTCATAATTATTTGCCAAACCCCGAGTCCTACGGCCTTTACTAAGATCACAACATCGGCTGCGAACCGGCAAGATGTGATAGTCTATTTCACCGTAACACTGGAAGTACCCCTATGTGTACCCAACCTCCATATGCAGAAATTTTCTTAGGAATGAGAAAAAACTAAGTATTGCCCAAACCGTGCACCCTTAATTAAACCTAAGAAATCTATTTATATGGGGAAACAATTTTGTGGGAACGAAAAAGCCACAAGTACCTTCCATGAGATCTAAAGAGAACCAACTAATCCACGTTTCGCATCTAACTTCTAAATAAACTCTATCATTTCTCGTTCTTCACAAATTTAAAATCTCAAGTAATGAGATCCGCAGATGCTTAGCCGATAATCAGCCACGCATATATAAAGTCAAATACGGAAACTTGCAAATTCTTAGAAAAGAATTCGTATTTTCTAGCTCCTTCTGTAAAAGACTAGCGAAAGATTTTAAGCCATGCATATCTAAAGTCAAGTACGGGAACTTGCAAACTCTTAAGAAAGAATTCGCTTTTTATAGCTCCTTGTGTACAAGACTAGCACAAGCTTAGGACGATTATATTCGTTAAGGGAACAAGCTAGGGCTCAACACGCCCGGTCAAGTCAAAAAATTTATTCCTACTCTCGCCAGCGAGAAAGTCAACAAGGTGTCAAAACTTATTATATTTTTGCACAATTTTTTCAAATTTTCTCATTTTTTGTGCTTTTTCACAACATTTTCATTATTTTTTCAAAATTTTCAACTTTTTCAAAATTTTGAGGAAAAACGGAGTTGCGTAAGTATACGACAAGGTGAAAGTGCAAGGTCAAATCGAATCGAAGATTCACCCCCCTCCCAGACTAGAATGAAACATTGTCCTCAATGTTTTACGGGTAAAGGTAATCCTAACAAAAATCTAAGGCCGTCTATTAATTATGCCAAAGATAAACGTTAGTCGATAAGATTTTCGGATATAGGATTTCCATAAGCATCGATGAATGAAACTAGAGTGGAGAGAAAGAAAAAACACAAGCACGAGAGTCATCATAAATCGAGGACAACCCTGGACAATCATAAACAAACAACCACGGAAACACGAGAATGGAAGAGGTCGCCCCCCTTACGTCATTGGATTAGAAATAAGAAAATTAAGAAGATGAATGGATAAGCATGGGGTGCCTCCCACGAAGCACTTGTTTTTTATTACCGAGTCACATAGCTTGACTCGATCCCCGAATTTAGTTGTCAATGGGGAAAGTCTGGAGATCCGGGACAACCTTGGGTGGTATGTCCCCTCCGAAACAGTGTTTGAGTCGATGACCATTCACCTTAAAGTTAGGACCATCGGGTTAAGCTAACTCGACAGTTCCATAAGGGAATACTTGAGTGATTGTGAACGGTCCAGACCAACGGGATTTAAGTTTACCTGAGAAAATCTTCAATCGAGAATTGAAAAGAAGGACTTGATCACCAATGTTAAATTCGCGGTTTTTGATCTTTGAGTCATGAATCCTCTTTGTTTTCTCTTTGTAGATTAAAGAATTCTCATAGGCTTGATCACGAAGCTCAGTTAATTCATTCAATTGAACTTTTCGATGATCACCCGCGGTCTTAAGGTCAAAATTAGCATGTTTCAAGGCCTAGTAGGCTTTATGCTCAAGCTCAATGGGGAAATGGCATGCCTTTCCATACACCAACTTATAAGGAGTGCACCCGATTGGTGTTTTGTAAGCAGTGTGGAAGGCCCAAAGTGCATCATCTAATTTGTCAGCCCATGAGGCTCAGTTTTCTCCTACGGTCCTTTCTAAGATACGTTTCAAACCATGATTGGACACCTCAACTTGTCCGCTTGTTTGCGGGTGATACGCGGTACTAAGACGATGTGTGACACCATACTTAAGCATAACTTTAGCAAATTGATCATTGCAAAAGTGAGTACCGCGATCACTAATTATAGCACGAGGTGTACCAAATCTAGCAAATAGATTCTTTAAAAACTTAACCACAACTCGGGCGTCATTGGTGGGAATGCTTTCACTTCAACCCATTTAGACAAGTAACCGACCGCCACAAGTATATACTTATTCTCTCTTGAAGATGGGAATGGGCCCATGAAATCTATACCCTACACGTCAAAGATCTCACAAACTTGAATGGCATTTTGGGGCATTTCATCTTTTTGTGAAATTGTTCCTTGACTTTGGCACGAGTCACATGACTTTACCAAGTCATGTGCATCTCGATACATCGTCGGCCAATAAAAGACGGAATCAAATACTGCGGTGTAATTAACACATGGTGTCCCCCTGTAGGTCCACTGTGGCATTCCAAAAGAATGTCCTTGGAATCAAAAAATGAATCAGATACATAGCCATACAACCCAAGTTCCCAAGCTTCCTCACATTCTTTCCTAAGTCTCTCTTCCTCCTCTTGTTTAGCCCTTGCTTCTTCTGGGATTGTTTCTATCAATGCTTCTTGGTCTAATCTCATTTGATGTTCTTGTTGCTCAATAAGATATCCACTATTCCGCCACTCTTGTTTAGCCTATTCTTCTTCTTCTAACAATTCCATTATTTCTTCCTCGTTTAACATTCCCTCACCAGCTACCCCACTACCATTCCCATAAAGTGTATCCTTGGGGAAAACCTCAACTAAGTTTTTCTTTGTAATGTTAAGAGAATGGTGTGATCGATTAGGAGAAAACATTGAAACATTATGAACAATTACAACAGCTCCTAAAGTGATATCCTTTGTATAACCCCCCTCCTCGTTAATGATTTTGTGATGTATTGCACCAGGCATTGAACCTGAGAGATCTTTGAGAGTTACCGTAAGATCGCCAACGGCATTTGGAGTACACAACTTGATTATTGCAACAACTTGATCAACTTTACCATTATTGATAAAGCTCTTGATATCACCTAAACATCCATACACCACCCCCATTAGCATTCACAAACTCAACCGCGCTAAGCCATGGCCCACGTGAAAAATCCTCATCCTCACCCACATCCTCAACAACTTTCCTAATATACTCTTGTGTCGAAATTACACGCTCCTGTCCACCTTCGCTAATATATGCTTGTTTACGACGCTTAGCCAATTGGACAATACCAGCAGGACCGGGTATTATCCTAACCTCCTTTTCAGGGCTGTGTGATGAATGTAGGTTTTCCAAGGTGGAGGTTATGTGACGGGTTTGGTGATGGTTGTTGCAGGGACGGATTGGGATATTGAAGTTAACGGATTTGTCAATTTTGTTTTGAAGATGTAAGATCGATTATGTGTTCTAGAAATTGTGTTTGTGAATCAGGGGTTATAAGTGCTTGAGACATTTGGTTGTGATTGGCGGGAAAGAAAGAAAAATGGCAGAATTGCAATTATTGAAGAAAAGGAGGGTAAAATAGTCATTTCACACGGCACTTAACGGGATTTCCTAACGAGTGTTAGCCAAAAAACCATTTTTGCATGAACATTAACACCTCAAGGACATTATTTGCATTTACAGAATCGGTCAGGAACACTTTTTGCAATTTTTTTTGTAAGAAGACAATATTTGCATTTTTGGCATAGTTTTGAGACATTTTTTGCAGTTTACTCTTATTATTGTTGTTGTTGTTGTTGTCGTCGTCGTTGTCGACGTCGTCGTCGTTGTTGTTGTTGTTGTTGTTGTTTAATTTCAAGTAATCAAAAAGTTAGACAAAGATTCACACACACACACACACACACACACACATATATATATATATATATATATATATATATATATATATATATATATATATATATATATACTAGCTTTCGAAGCCCGCCCGATAGGCGGGCATGACTTATAAATATTTGTTTCTTAATAATAGATGGTCGTTAATTAATTGTAATAATTGATGATTGTTACATAGAATTGATGAATGTTAACTATACTTGATGAATGTTATTGTGTAGCTTCATCCAACCCTTCTTCAAGTATTGTTATTATAAACCCTTCAAGAAAAGGCTCCATAATTGTTGATTTTAAAGTCTCTATTAACTGTTAATAACCACAATATTCAAAATAAGATAATTTGCAAAGCAATGACATACATTTCAATGATATTGTTGAGAGCGCACATACGAATGTTAACTTGATGAATGTTAATTAATGAATATTAACTATACTTGATGAATGTTAAGTATACTTGATGAATGTTAATTGATGAATGTTAACTATACTTGATGAATGTTGTTGTGTAGCTTCATCCAACCCTTCTTCCAGTATTGTTATTCTAAACCCTTCAAGAAAAGGCTCCATAATTGTTGATTTCAAAGTCTCTTTTAACTGTTACTAAGCACAATATTCAAAATAAGATAATTTGCAAATGATACTTTTGAGGCCGCATATACAAATGTTTACTTGATGAATGTTACCTAGGCCTGATGAATGTTAACCATGAACCATGATCCATGTACCCATACCAACCTTCCTCTCATTATGAATGTTAACAGATGAAAATTCTACCATTTGAGCCTAATAATGTTAATAATATATCTACGTTATATGAGAAAATAAATATTTAATTTATTTGAATTGTTTACATATTAAGTGTTATAATGTTTACTATATCAATTCTATCTTTAATTTAACATAATAACACATGCGTATTTGTGAATACAATCTTATCATTGGGTAAAATTGATAATTATAGGTTTATACAATCTTATCATTGCGTATTGATAATTATAGCTTGCTAAATCATCATCATCATTAATAAAGCCTCCTAGTTGTTTGCATGCTCAGTTGTTCCTGCAGAATCATAAAGACATACCAATATACTTTACGGTAAATATATACGTATATGATTCAAAAATTCACAATTACATATGCTGTAAAACCACCAATGTTAAAGTTATAAATAAGCTTGTTACATTCAAAACATATATTTGACTATGATAAACATGTGTAAAACCTGGTTTACGCCCAACAGGAGGTGTTTGATCACCACCTTCAAATGTCTTCTTAGGGTTACCTCTTGAAAGCCTAAGTGAATGTCTTTGTCCCTGCATTGTCGAATGTGATGGACTACCTAAATTAAGTTATTTATTTGTTCAAGAATCCTTTTAGATAACGCATAATAACCATGGTAATATTGCAGTAAAAATAAAATACATTTCCAAAACATATACGCTTTTTAAAATTTAGTACAAATATTGTTATAAAAAAAAGGTAGGTTCGTTCAAGAATATGATTGGAAATTCATACTTAAAAACATTGCCAATTAAAAGAATATGAGTAAATTTTAAAAACATTGCCAAAACATATATGCTTTATTAAATTTGGTTCAATTATTGATAACAAAAACATATAATTTATCACATATATATATTTTGTATAGATATATAATTTATCACATATATATATTTTGATAAAAACGATTCATAGTTACTAATACATATATATATTTTGTATAGATATATATTTTATATATTTTAATTATGTCATGTCCTATATACATTTCCTAAATTTATATATTTTGTCATGCAAAATAAATAACAAAAATTGGATTGCTCTAGTGGTAGAGATGTTGGTTTATGTTAGGAGAGCAACCAAGGTTCGAACCTTACTTACTACATTTTTAAATTACAATTTTAATACATTTAATCTTTGCTTAGCTGGACACAAATATTGTAAATAATTTCGAAAAAAATTAAAAAAATATAAAAAATTTCGAAATAAATTTAAAAAATACAAAAAAAATTATAAAATTTGCTTACATGGATAGAATGTGATGACATGGCACTAAACATGATGACATGGACTTAATGCATGATTATTTGGCAGTCAATGGTCAAACGCCTCCTGTTATATATAATATATATATATATATATATATATATATATATATATATATATATATATATATATATATATATATATATATATAGGTTGAGGATCACGTGTGGATTTTTATTTTTCGTGCGGACGTACGGATGAATCTCGACCACCCATTTCCAGATCTGATCTTGACTTTTGTAAAAATGTCAAGATCTATATATATATATATATATATATATATATATATATATATATATATATATATATATATATATATATATATATGTTGAGGATCATGTGTGGATTTTTATTTTTCGCGCGGACGTACGGATGAATCTCGACCACCCATTTCCAGATCTGATCTTGACTTTTGTAAAAAAGTCAAGATCTAGCGCTATCTTCACGGTACAAATTAACCATGCAAATGATTTTTTAATTTTTTTTTTTCCTTTTAAGCGCTCCTTACTATTTTTGTATTCTTTATTTTATTATTTTTTTTCAGATTTTTCTGAGCACTTTTTTTATTTATGAGTCCTATTATGATACTACCGATATTTACTTAAAAAGTTACTTTGATATTAGTAAAAAACTTAATATCACTGTTTTTTTTTATTACGATATTAAGAAAAGTTACGTTGATATTAAAAATAAAATAACTTTAATATTAAGAAAGCATGATATTTATAAAACGGTAATATTATAAACCAACTGTGATACTATTTTTTTTTTACATGTAAAAATGAACCGTGATATTAAAAAAAATATTCTATGATGTCAAAAAAGTTATTGTGATATTAAAATTTTTATTAAAAAAAGGTTTATGTGATACAAAATCTGATTTTGACTTTTTTACAAAAGTCAAGATCAGATATTGACTTTGTCAAGATCTGATCTTGACTTTTGTAAAAAAAAAGTCAAAATTAAACGCTAATATCACAATACCTTTAACGATGAAAACGATTTTTATGAAATTTTTTTCCGCGATTCTTAATTATTTGTTATCCTCTTTCTTTTTTTAATTTTTTCAGATTTTTTTGAATTTTTTTCAAGAAAAAAAAAACTACTGTGATATTAACGTTTTTAAAAAAAGACGGGATATCTACGATTTTACCACTCCGCCTTTTTCAGATGGTTGACTAGATGGAGGGCTGAGATTCGTCCGTACATCCGCATTAAAATCCAAAAACGTACCTGATCACTTCATATATATATATATATATATATATATATATATATATATATATATATATATATATATATATATATATATATATATATATATGTAGGCAAGGGATCAGGTGCGGATTAACTTTTAAGTAGGGATGGTGCGGATAATATCACAGTACCATTCAAAAAAATAATAATTGAAAAAAATCTGAAAAAATAATAAAAAGAAAGAGGACAAAAAATTATTAAGAATCGCTGAAAAAAGTTCCAGAAAAGAACCGTTTTCATGGTTAAAAGGTATTATGATACTATGGTTTTTTTAATATCAATTAAATACTCATACTTTCTTAATATCAAAGTTATTTTTTTTTTTAATATCACTCTTACTTTTTTTAATGTCGTAATAAAAAGAGCAGGGATATTAAGGTTTTTACTAATATCAAGGTGACTTTTTAAGTAAAATTGTTAATATCTCAGTTACTTTTAATATGTAAAACAACTTTTCTTTATTTTTTTTAATATCACAGTAACAATCATCGTTTTTAAATATCATACTTCTGATATCACAAAAGCCATCATCGTTTTTTAATATCATACTAACTTTTTTATTAAAAGAAATTCAAAAAAATATGAAAAAAATTAACAAACTAAGAGGAAAACGAATAATTAAGAATCGTTGAAACAAAAATTAAAAAAACATCGTTTTGATGGTTAAAACTTACGGTGATATTAATCAGATCTTGATTTTTTTACAAAAAGTCAAGATCAGATCTGGATTAGACGGTGTAGATTCATCCGTACGTCCGCATGAAAAACTGAAATCCGCACCTGGTCCTTGGTCTATATATATATATATATATAACAGGAGGCATTTGAAGAATATGTCACCCCATTGCCCAGTAATTCATTATCAGCCATGTCATCAGCCTTGTCATCACATTGTTGCCATGTAAGCAATTTTTTAAATTTGTTTTATTGCATTTTCCATTTCATCATTAAATAAATCCGATTTTTTTTTGCGTAATAATTTCGGATTTTTTTTCATTTATATTAAAATTTCAGTTTATATATATATATATATATATATATATATATATATATATATATATATATATATATATATATATATAGGGAAGGGATCAGGTGCGGATTAACTTTTAAGTAGGGATGGTGTAGATAATATCACAGTACCATTCAAAAAAATAATAATTGAAAAAAATCTCAAAAAATAATAAAAAGAGAGAGGACAAAAAATTATTAAGAATAGCTGAAAAAAGTTCCAGAAAAGAATCGTTTTCATGGTTAAAAGGTATTATGATACTATGTTTTTTTTTTAATATCAATTTAATACTCATACTTTCTTAATATCAAAGTTATTTTTTTTAATATCACCCCTACTTTTTTTAATATCGTAATAAAAAGAGCAGGGATATTAAGGTTTTTACTAATATCAAGGTGGCTTTTTAAGTAAAATTGTTAATATCTCAGTTACTTTTAGTATGTAAAACAACTTTTCTTTATTTTTTTTAATATCACAGTAACAATCATCGTTTTTAAATATCATACTAATGATATCACAAAAGCAATCATCGTTTTTTAATATCATACTAACTTTTTTATTAAAAGAAATTCAAAAAAATATGAAAAAAATTAAAAAACTAAGAGGACAACGAATAATTAAGAATCGCTGAAACAAAAATTAAAAAAACATCATTTTGATAGTTAAAACTTACGGTGATATTAATCAGATCTTGATTTTTTTACAAAAAGTCAAGATCAGATCTGGATAGGACGGTGTAGATTCATTCGTACGTCCGCATGAAAAACTGAAATCCGCACCTGGTCCTTGGTCTATATATATATATATATATATATATATATATATATATATATATATAACAGGAGGCATTTGAAGAATATGTCACCCCATTGCCCAATAATTCATTATCAGCAATGTCATCAGCCTTGTCATCACATTGTTGCCATGTAAGCAATTTTTTAAATTTATTTTATTGCATTTTCCATTTCATCATTAAATAAATCCGATTTTTTTTTTTTTTTTTTTTTTTTTTTTTTTTTTTTTTTTTTTGCGTAGTAATTTCGGATTTTTTTCATTTATATTAAAATTTCAGTTTTATATTTATATATATATATATATATATATATATATATATATATATATATATATATATATATATATATATATATATATATATATAAGGAAGGGATCAGGTGCGGATTAGCTTTTAAGTAGGGATGGTGCGGATAATATCACAGTACCATTCAAAAAAAAAAAATTATTCAAGAAAATCTGAAAAAATAATAAAATGAAAGGGGACAAAAAATTATTAAGAATCTTTGAAAAAAATTCCAGAAAAGAATCGTTTTCATGGTTAAAAGGTATTATGATACTATGTTTTTTTTTTTTTTTTTTTTTTTTAATATCACTTTAATAATCATATTTTCTTAATATCAAAGTTATTTTTTTTGTAATATCACCCTAACTTTTTTTAATATCGTAATAAAAAAAGGAGGGATATTAAGGTTTTTACTAATATCATGGTGACTTTTAAGTAAAATTGTTAATATCTCTATTACTTTTAATATGTAAAACAACTTTTCTTTATTTTTTTTAATATCACAGTAACCGTCATCGTTTTTAAATATCATAATTCTGATATCACAGAAGCCATCATCGTTTTTTAATATCATACTAACTTTTTTGTTAAAAGAAATTCAAAAAAATTTGAAAAAATAAAAAAACTAAAAAGGACAACGAATAATTAAGAATTGCTGAAAAAAAAGAAAAAGAAAAAAAAAGCATAGTTTTGATGGTTAAAACTTATGGTGATATTAAGATCAGATCCAAAAAGTTAAGATCAGATCTGGATTAGACGATGTAGATTCATCCGCACGTCCGCATGAAAAAGTGAAATCCTCCTTGGTATATATATATATATATATATATATATATATATATATATATATATATATATATATATATATATATATATATATATATATATATATATATATATATATATATATATATATTGTCACCATGTAACAATCACATTTATCTAAAGTGTGTTTTTTTTATCGGCTTATACTAGTTTTAGGAGACAAAGAGTACAAAACTATGTTAAACAAGAAACAAGAGTACAAAATCATGAGATATGGATTATGAATCATTGACGCTACATTAGTGGCACATCACTCCTACTGCTTTAGCATGTTCACCAGGCATGGGTTTTTTGGACATCGGATGCAACGTTAGTGACATATTACTTTTACTTATTCAACACATCCATACCAATATTCCTCCTTGTAGAGCATCATGTATGTGTTAATAACCTCGATGACTATGGATGCCACATCAATGTCATATCACTTCCCCTCTACTACTTTCCTATTAAGGTTCCCTATTATGGTCCTAAGATGACACCAAACTACTTTTTCACCATTTCATGCAAAAAGCAAAAACTATCATGCACACACATAGATCGTTTTGTGTACGGATTTCTTTTACGTTCGACTCTAAAGAGAAGAGGGCTAAGTATGAATCAAAATGAAGAAGGGAAATCTTTTGCGAAAGATCCAAGTAACTATACTGTAGAAGAAAAGAATTTGGTTAAAGCTGATGATTTTGCTAAAAATCCCTGATTCTCAGCATCCCGGATGATGCTCTTATGAACATTGACAATTGTGAGACTGGCAAGGATTTATGGGATGGAAATGAGAAGCAGATGCAAGGAACTAAGTTGGTTGCTCGTATAAGCTGACTGATGTAATAACAAGTTATGAGAAATTTGCTACTGAGGAAGAAGAGCTTTTTATTGACACCTACACCCGTTTCTGTGGTCTACTAAATGGATTGAAGAAGAGCAATCTAAAAAAAACCAAGCTGGAAGTCAATGCCAAGTTTCTATATAACCTTCTGCTTGATTGGAAAATCCTCGTAAATAACATACAACAAAACAAAGAAATTGGAGAGATAGATATCCACACTATCTATGAAACTCTCAATTTGTGCCAAGATGATGTTTCTGAATTCTTCAAATCTTTAAACAAAGTTTCTACTACTACAAATAACCCTTTGGCTCTTGTTGCTGAATAACTTCCAAAGTATTTTTCCTCATCAAGCAGAGAAGTGAAAGTTGAAACCAATGGGTAAACTGATTTTATCAGTGATAATGAAGGATATAAAGATGAAGAAATGAAGAGAAGCATTGAAGAAAGTTGTAGCTCTACTTGCAAGAAACTTTCAGATAAAGAATTTCTACAAGAACTCTACCAACAACAGTCTTTGATCTTCATCTGCTAAGAAAGAAACAGATTACAAGCCAGTGTATGATGAGAAGAAAAACATGAAGAAACATGGGGAAGCGAATTCAAGATGTTACAATTGTGGGAAACAAAGACATTCTGCCAAAGACTGTAGAAAACCTAAAGTCACGGACTTTAATTACTACAAGAGGAAGATGCTTATGTGCAAGCAGTAGGAAGGTGGAACTACATTGATGGCTGAGGATGCAAGCTGGTTAAAGTTAATGGATTTTGAAGAATAAGAGTTGGATGTTAAGGTGTGTTTATTGGCTAAGCTGTGTGATGTTCATCGATATTGAAGAAAGGCCTACAACCACCACCTCTAAGGTATGATTTTTAGATCCATTAAATTTAAAACATAAATTAGTTAAATTGGCAAAGAAACTAGATTTAGAAAGATGAAAGTTCTCTACAGCATTCAAAACTTTACAACGTGTTAAAGAAGAAAGAAACAATGCCTTAGTTAGGAACTCTAATCTTCAAAAATTGGATCATGTTACACAAAAAGAAAGTGATAGTTTGATCTCAAAAGTTTTTAATTATCTGAAAAACTTAAAGATGCCGAAAGAATTACTAGATACAAATAAGAAAGAACAAGAAACTGTTAAAATAATGCTTTCAAAGAAAGCTTCTAAGATTATGATGCTAAACCTTTTGTAATTAAAAGAATGAAAAATTATCTTTCTAATAACGCTTCTTTGCAAAAAGAATATAGTGATCTAAGGACTTCCTACACCTAGCTTAAAATGAAATTTGATTCAATCAATAGGAAAAAGGAAGTTCCTAAGACTTCAAGAGCTATTTCTAATAATCTCAAGCAGAAATCCCATGAGAATATTGCCTTTGAAAAGCCTGTGAGATTTTTTGAAGATGTTGTAAAAGAGAGAACAATCCTATTTAGGTTTGATAACGAAAACCCTACAAGATCCTCACAGAATATAACACCTTTCACTAAACCAATTGTGCTTGCTCCAAGAATGTACTTCCTAGGAAAAGAACCTAAAATTAAGAAAGAAAAGATTTCAAAAAGATTTTCGCAGTTTATCAACTATTCTCTTCAAAAGAAAAATCAGTTTTTTAAGAAAGTTGTAAACACAAAACAACCTTTTTCTACAAAAGTCACTAATTCAAATGTTTAAAAAATCACAAATGTGAAAGGTGGTAATTTTTTAGAATAAATGAAGTTAAAAGCATCAAGAGGAATAATGTGAAGAATCAAGAGTCTAGAGTTTACAATTCCATTTCAAATCTTAAAAATAAATGTAATCCTAAGACTAAGAATGCATGTAATTTTTTAGAATAAATGAAGTTATTATGATGTAAATGTTGTTATTGGTTCCTACAATCGTTTTGTGAACAAATGGGTACCAAAAGGATTAGAGAAACAAACCCGTGTTTGCATGGATCCAAAGCCCAACTTAGAGACAGAATCTAGGACTACTAAAAATTTAGGACCTATTCCAAAATGAGTTCCTAAAGCTTGTTGAGTCTTGTGATTTGTTTGTGTACATGTTATGGAGGTATGTTTATGGTATTTAGACTTCGGTTGTTCAAGACACATGACTGGTAATTGTGCACTGCTAAAGAACTTTGTTGAGAAGTTCTTGGGTATTTTAAAGTTTGGGAATGATGAATATGTTACAATCTTGGGTTATGGTGATATTCTGAATGGGAATACAACAATCAGGAAGGTTTATTAGGTTGAAGGGTTAAACTAAAACTTAGTCAACATTACAGTTTTGTGATATAGATTAGGAAGTCGCCTTCAGGAAAACTTGTTACATTATCATAACTGAAGATGGCATACGACTCTTAACCAGATCGCGGACATCAAACCTCTACATGATCAACTTTTCATAAATAGATCCAAATGAAGATCTTTGTTTGGTTTCTCAAGCATTAGTGCAACAATCTTGGTTATGGCATTGACGTCTATCTCACACGAACTTCAAAACAATTAATTGCCATGTGTGAAATGGTTTAGTTTGTGGTTTGCGAGACTTGAAATATGACAAAGATAATCTATGTTTACATGGGAAATGGGAAAGATAAAGAGAGCTTAACACAAATCTAAAGCCCTCTACTGTTATAACAGTTCTTGAATTCCTTCATATGGACATATGTGGACCAATGAGGATTCAGAGTATCAATAGAAAGATGTATGTACTTGTGACTGTTCTTGAATCCTCTCGGTATACATGGGTATTCTTCTTACAATCAAAAGATGAGGTTCCTAAGGTGATCATCTCTTTGTTAAAGAGGACACGAATGAATCTGCAACTTCAAGTCCAAAAGATTCATTCAAATAATGAGATTGAATTAAAAAAATATATAAGGAGTTGTGTTCTTATTTAGAAGAAGTTGGCATCTCAGATCAATTCCCTACAACACGAACTCTTCAGTAAAACGGAATAGTTGAAATAAGAAATCGAACACTGATGTTGACTTAGTCTAAATTACCTCTTTACTTATGGGTTGAAGCTATAGCAACTGCTTGCTTTACTCAGAGCCAGTCAAATCATTAATATCCGTCTGATGTGTTTTGAAAGCTTTAAATTTATAATACAAGTTTTATCGATTCCATAATACACAAAACACACAGGTAAAGTATAACCCCCGTTCATAGTAAAGGTTTTTAGGTAAGACCAGGTCGTCCCAAGAGATTTGTAGCAATTAACAGAATTTTTATCAAGTAACAAAGCCAAATGATTGTCATATATCAAACAACCTAAACGTGTGTATAGCAAAGCAAAGTAACACACAAGGTATGGTCTGCATAAGATAATAGAAAGAGATAAAGCAAGACTTATATAAACAAAACCATGCAAGTTACAATTAATGGTGTTTTAACATAACAAACATATCTACCAATAATGATATAGAATCCTTTCGACCTATAATCTACATCATCACGAGTGCATTAAGAATGGTTTATATCGAATATGCATACATATGAATTCCTCCCAACCCGACATTTCTACATAAGGAAGGGTCTTAAACATCATTCCACTTGGTTTGTTTATCAATTTATCACACAATTTCTACAAGTATGATATTGGACCATTATAGACAGATGTTCCAAAATATAATCATAACAACTAACCCTTTCGACTTATGATAGATGCAATAATCAGTCAAAGGATACACAAGTTCCAAGCAAAAGTAATATTGAATTCATAAGCATTCATACTCACAAGTAATACTAATATCGTCCAAGTAAGTGAGAATCCACCATATCACAACCAAACCAATAACTAACATCACAAACATATAAAACTCAACA
This sequence comes from Artemisia argyi, assembly GCA_030686995.1. NCBI lineage: Eukaryota > Viridiplantae > Streptophyta > Magnoliopsida > Asterales > Asteraceae > Artemisia > Artemisia argyi. Next base: position 88,455,733 of record CM060676.1, read on the forward strand.
ACATATTCAATATTATTAGTAAAGAAATGTACCAAATCCGTTTATGCGAGTAATATGAATACAAAGAACCAAAAACCAATATACCGACTACCACAAGTACTAGTCCAACAACCAAAGGTTCCATTATCAACCAACAACCTATGCTACTGCATATACCGAGGGAATGTCATGTTCACCTCTGCAAATCCGCAATGTGTTACCAAATGGAGTGTTTGGTAACAAGGTTAATGGTAGAGACTTGAGAGAATTTGGTGTGAATCCTCCAAGTGTTATGTTTAGGTTCTGTAAAAGTGATGAATGGTGATCTATAAATGGTGGTAGACTTCTGTAATTTGTGGTTAGGGAGGATGGTGATGGTAATGGTGGCTCAATGGTGAAAAAGGGGTGTTTGGATAATTGGATCCTAAGACCCTAACCTTCAATCTTTGCTTCCAATTTGTATTCTTATGATAGAATACGTTCTAGGTCAAGTTACTGTATTTTTGTGGTTTATATAGGCTTAGGAACACTTGGGGATCAAGTTGGAAGGTATATGACCGGATTACTCAATTTAATGCATTATAGCTGATCAGGAGCGAAGTACTCCGCACTTACTTACAAAACCCGTCGTACTTGTAAAGTGCGCCGTACTTATTGCCAAGTACGGCGTACTTGTGGTCTTTTTTAGCTATTGACATAAGAATGAAAGTTGTAGATAATTCTCTTAGCTTTCCATGGCCATGAACGGGAGGTAAAACGGAGTCTGTATGCTCCAGATATGGCCAAAACAGTAGACAGGTGTCGGGAGATCTTAACTTGAGTTTATTTCTTCGTTTTAGCTTCATTTCTTTACGTTTTCTTCCATTTGTTCCACTACACCCTACAATATCGAATATATTCTATTAAGTATCAAAAATTCATATAATTCATCAATATATATACATAAAATCATAGATAACGCATCTAGAAATATGTATAATTTGAGCGTTATCACCGTCACAAAAAGACTCCTTATGAGATCGTCAACAAATAGACACCAAACATCAATTTCTTTCATGCATTTGGATGCAAGTGCTATGTTCTTAACGACAAAGATGATCTTGGAAAGCTTGGTGCTAAAGGAGAGGAAGCTATTTTCATATGATACTCAAAGGATTCAGCTACATTTAGAGTCTACATAAAGAAAAATGGAATGGTAACTGAAAGCACAAATGTGAATTTCGCTAAACTGGCTGATATGAATTTAAGCTACACTAGTCCTGGACTCAAACTTTCTAATGTTCCAGATCTGATCAAAACTCAACATAGGATCAAGATTACAGTCAAGCTTTATCTGCTACACCAAATGATGACAACTTAGATACTTTGTTCGATGAGATGTTTGATTTGCATCCATAACCTATGAAAGAAACTACTACAAATTCAACACCTCCTCAATCATCTGATGCAATGTTATCTCTACAAGGAACACCAACTCCACTATCATCATCAACAGGTAAACATATCTCATCATCATCATCATTACCTATCTTTCAAAATTCTACTTTTGAAGTTGGTGAATCCTCCCAACAAGCATAAAATTATTCATGATAAGGCAAAAAATGATCCGTTTTTAGGGGGTCATTTAAGCCGGAATTTGAATTTATTTGATCAAATATTGCCCTAAATCGTTCCTTTTTGTGATTTTAGGTACTTTGGGAGTGAATTCTGGAAAAGGAAGCATTTTGGACGTTTTTGGAGCATAAAAGTGAAGAAAACGGCAAAGTCTTGATTTTCCTTGCTGGGAACAGTACCTGACGGCGTCAAGGGGAATTTGATGACGGCGTCAAGAGCAAAAGAGGTGACGGCCCATAGAAAACGTGACGGCGTCAGAACATGACCGTCAAGAGTAAATGTGGTGACGACCCAGAACAAGATTACACATGACGGCGTCAGATCTGGATCTAGGCAATCCGAGAATATTTTTGGCGGCGGGTTGACGGCGTCAGAAGTTTCTTCTTGACGCCGTCACCTTAGTAAATCTATATATAGTTTTTTGTAATTTTCATTCAAAGAGAGAAGAATTTTAGGGTCGAACTTAATAAACTCTAACATGACTTTTACAGTATTTTCAAGGGTTTTCACCCCTTGAAACCCTTCATGTTCAATTGAGATAAGTATCCTTTCAATTCATTCAATATGTCTATGTGTTTTTTGAATATATCTTACGCTTGTCTTGATTTTAACATGCTAGGCTAGATCTCTTGTGTGTTTGCTTAGATGTAATGAAACCTAGATGTTGATTATAGGTTGATTGCTTGTTTATAGTAGTAATGGATGAATGATTTCAATGTTAGGCTTAAGAAAACTGGCAGATCTCCATTGTGTAACTTGCTTGAACGTCTTAAGAAACATGAACCGATGTGTACTAGGTTTTTATGGTTGTATTTAATGCATGAGCGAATTCTAGTGATCCCATGTTAGGAGCTTCTTGCAGGCTCGACATAGGAGTGAAGTAGGAGCTTATAGAATTGGGGAAGTAAGTACGCCACCCCATGATTGGTATTAAGGAATATAACCCGTCATCCACGCAACTGTAACAATCAATTAACCTGTAAAAGATATCTAGGGAGTAGTAAAATCTAAGTAAACACAATTCTCCCATATATTGTTCACACCACTAGTTTAATTAGCTTTATTTTCATTTCCGTTATTTTATTTTGATTACATCTTAGTTATTGGGTTAGTTGACTGGCAACTAATTCCGCCCACTCTTCCAAAACCCGAGAATTTTAATTGCTTTTCTTAAAATATAAAAATACAAAAAGAATCATCCCTCACCTCTAGACCTAGTTCTTAGGCTTCCTGATCCTATCGACACTATTCCTGAGTTGAACGATCAATCCCCCGGTACTTGTCACTATACTATACTACAACGATCAGGTACACTGCCTGGTGGGGGTTGTAAGCTTCTCGAGATCCCTCAAGAGGTAAAGCCTGGTGCAATTCCCACGCATCAATTCATCATATGATCATTTGTATTACCAAGCTTATCCTCATGCTGACAAGTGGACAAGAGATCACCCTCTACACCATGTGCTTGGAAACCTTAATGAAGGAGTCAGAACAAGAATAAGTATCACACAAAATGAATGCTTCTTTATGTCCTTTCTCATGCAACCATAACTGAAGCTCGAAAAGATGATGGATGGATTGAAGCTATGCAAGAAGAACTTAACTAGTTCGAATGATTGAAAGTTTGGCATTGAGTTCCACGCTCTAATAACAAATCAGTTATTGGCGTAAAATGGGTGTTCAAGAATAGTAAAGATGGAGATGGGATTTTCATAAGAAACATGGCAAGATTAGTTGCTTTAGGGTATTGTCAACAAGAGGGCATTGACTATGATGAAACTTTTGTTTGCGTTGCAAGGATTAAGGCAATATGGGTTTTTCTAGCATATGCTGCGAATAAAAACTTCACTGTTTATCAAATGGATGTTAAGACTGCTTTCCTGAACGGAGAATTAAAGGAAGAAGTATTCTTAGAACAACTACCAGGGTTCATTGACAAGAAGTATTTGAATTACGTTTACTATCTCGTGAGGCTCTCTATGGTTTGAAACGAGCTCCTAAAGCATGATATGATGCTTTATCAAAGTTTCTAGTCAATGTAGGCTTATCTAAAGGTACAAATGATATCACCTTGTTCATCAAAAGGGAAGGTAAGAACATAATCTTGATACAAATAAATGTCGATGACATTATATTTGGCTCTACTATTCCTAAATATACTGTGAAAACGTTTCAAAACTAATGGTCAAACATTTTAAAATGAGCTTAAAGGGGGAGTTAAACTTTTTCCTTGATCTACAAGTCAAACATCTTCCAAAAGGAACATTTATTTGCCAAGAAAAATACGTTGTTGAAAATTTGAAAATGTTTGGCATGTTTGATTGTAAAAAGATAAAAACCCTCATGATTGCAAATCTTAAACTAGATACTGATAGCTATTACACTGACATTACTATTACATCTTAAATATGTATGGTATGATGTTTGTTGGGTGTTTTGATTATTGTTGGATTACTAACAATTTGTTGGACTATATCTTAAATCTATATGGTTCACTGTTTGACCCATTTTGATGGGCTTTTGTAAAGTCAAACACTAAATGCCTATTTTGGTCGGATTATTAACACCTTTTACCCATAATTTTTGGACTTTTATAAAGTAAAAGCATACCATTTTGGTTGGATTATTAACACATTTTACCTATTATTGTTTGACCATTGTAAGGTCAAACACTAAATACCCATTTTACTTGGAGAATCAAGACTCTTTACCCATTATTATTACAATCAAGACTCTTTACCCATTATTGTTGGACTTTTAAAAAGTCAAACACAAAAAGAACTATTTCAGTTGGACTATTAACAATCTAACAATTCCAATTGCAGAATAAATCATTAGGCAAAAGGCAACATTTTTATTAGAAATTAAAAAACTTGTACAAAACACAAAATGTCATTTGCCATTACATCATTCATTCCCTAAACTAAACTTAATACCAAACAACCTCTGAAAGTGCTTAACTTAAAATATTGAACTAAACAAACAACACAAATCCCATCCAAGAATTATACCAAACTCTTCTAATCCTTTCTTGATCTTCTTCCATTTGTCTTAGATTGTCTTCAAGGTTATTTCTTGTCCTCGACAATTCGTGTCTTATCGAAACTGTACGTTGGCACATTAGGGGATCCATAAACCAATGAATCAACACTCAGAACCCTGACTACAACATCAAAAGATAAGATCATTCATATGAACCATAAGTAAAAAAAGTAAAACTAAAGCACCTTACCTTACCACTTTGGGACAAGCATAAAATCGACGACCAGGTTCTGGTCTAAGATGTACGAATTAATGCAACTCTACCACAAGAGCAAAAAACCATTTTTGATTTAAATTAGAGAAGTAATATGAGAGATTTAGAATGAGAGTAAAAAAGATGGTTAAAAAAAGCGACGAGGTTGAGAAATTATAGATGGTTTAAAAAATAAATGACAAAAATACCATCACATGGGAGGCATATATGGAGAATTAACGAGCAAAGATAGCGAACGTTAAAGGTAAGGATGCTTGGTGTTACGAAACTTCTTTATAAGGATTCATCATGCAAAAGAAAAAGTCGAGGGACATGGTTAGGGATTTCAACCAAAATATAGGGACAAACGGTGTAATTTACACAAGTATATTTTTTACGAGGTATTATTATATCTTTATACTCATCTTCATACGCAGGGATGACAACGGGGCGGGGAATGTCAGGGATTATACTTACCATCCTCATCCCCGTTTTACACTCTTCATTCCCATCCCCGTCCCCATCCCCATTGGGGAATTGCTTTACATCCTCATCTCCATCCCCAATGGGGATCGGGGATCCTCGCGGGGATTCGGGGATTCTCCACCCTTATTAAATAACATAAAAATTTCACCAACTCATAAAAAGTATAAAGAATTTTGACTCATAAAGTACCTCAACAAACGTACATCGCACATAGTTATATTAATTAGAATTTCAATTCAACTTTAAAGCATCATAAACATTGTAACATCAAAGATAATATAAAACAATATGAATCATATTTGTGTATTCAGATAAAATAGTTAAGTAATATATAATTGCTAGTTCTACTTCTAAATCTAAATGTGTGTGATCCTATAACTATCACATATGCATATAAACATACATGACGATACTCATAAACATATATACATGTACATATACAAGTTAATCAAGTATGAATAAAACATATAAATTTTGAGTAATTATACACTAGAAAGATCGGGGTCGGGGCCGGGCTCACGGATTTATGTTATCCCTATCCCCGCCCCATCCCCGGTTTAATATTTCAGGGGATTCCCCATCCCCGTCCCCATCCCAGGTCAACTCGGGGAGTCCCCAGTCAAATCGGGTTTAGGGATCGGGTCTCCATCGGGTACGGATTTTTTTGCCATCCCTAACTGTGCTAATTAAAGAAACCAAATTACCAAAACGTTTGACAAGCAACGTTACCCTTAAAAATAGTCTATACGGCACATTTGAAAATCAAGCCAAAACCGCTTATATATATAAAAAGCCGATACTCATATAGGTCAGGCTTTATAGCTCGACTAGTTTGAATGTGACATGCATAAATATGTTGACCCCTTATTTCATACATGTACACACGTCGAGTCGTGGCAACTACATTTTTTAATATCTAATGATACCTAATCATTGTTTGGTTTAATTTTCTCTTACGCACTCGCTGATAGGAGCTCATATATATACATATATAGTAACTAAGCCTTTCACAAAATCCCAACAATTGGTGACCAATAATTTTTTGTAAGAATCATTCTTTAAATAGAAAGGAGTATATTGTCATACTCTTCTTAATAATAAATCCTCCTATTTATTTTGTTAAGTAAATCATCACCAAATGAAGAATATATGATACAAAACGATGGTGAACTTCATATCATCATATCATTAGGATGATAATATAGAAAAAAAAAATAATAATAATAAAAAAAAAAAATAATAATAAAGTAGATATCATTCTCAAAAAGAGATTTGTAACCTTGCAGTCAATTAAATTTTTGTATATAAATGATACGAAGTTATTTCTCATTCACAAATTCCTGTTTGTGGATAGAATTTTAAAAGAAAGTTTAAATGCCACATGCAGCATTATAAGGGGGGTGGCAATGCACTCGGCATCAAGGCTCGGCAATGGATGCCGGCATCCTCCATAACCACCTTTCGGTATCGTGAAATCGGCATGGTGAATAGGATCTCATACCGAATCGGTATGGGCTTCTCAAAAAAAAAAAAAAAAAAAAAAAATGAACGTTGGCCATTAATGTTATTTGTATTCTCCAAAATAAATCATGGTGCATCACCATTGCCACTAAAAAATGAAGGAGAGACATGGTGAATTATGAAATGTGTTGGCCACCTTTGATTGGCTAAATTTTTTTAAAGATGAATTATGGTGCCTCACCATTGCCACCCCTAAATGAACTGAAAGCATCTAAAAATCATATTCGAAGTAGTAAATAACACGAAAACAAAATAACATCGAAACATTTATTAAGCTAGGGGCAATTTTATTTAAAAAAATTCCTAGCTTATAGTTTTATGTGGCTGTTGGTGAGACAACCTAAATGCCCCGTGATCACTCATTTCTTAGCCTAAATGGTACGATGTCATTTCACTTTTTACCTTTACCATTCAAAAAATATGTTGCGTAGGGTCTTTTGGTCATTTTTAATGAAACACGGTCGGACCCATGTTATATACTTGAAAGGCCAAGATTTTTTCGTATATGAGGCGACCAATAAATCTTCATTTGGCCACTTGATGGCGTTGTTAGTGGCAAGCGTAATGCGTAAACAATTATTCCGTGGGGGCGACAAGGTACTAAATTTTTTTATTTGTTTTTAAGAATAACAAGGTACTAGAACTTAGTATTGTCATTTTCGATGGATAAAGCGATGTATTATAATTGTGGCACATATTAATTTGTAAGGGAAGATAATTGTTATTTTCATAGGTTGTGTGGCGTCAATTGAAAGAAATCGAGCACACTATTAGTTGGTAGGAAAATAACTCTTTCATAGATAAAATTGGTTTAGTTAAATAACGTATTAGCTATAAGTTTTGTGTATTTATATAAATTTAACACTTCATTAAATATATATATTTTTTTAGAAAGACAACAATAGAATAAAACCCCATTAAAAAAAAGAGAAAAACACAATACAATCAAGACATCCATTCTCAATTAAATAAGCTAATTAAAAGAGAAAGAAACCAAAGAAAAAAAAAAAATACAAACCAAATAACAACCTAAGCTAATACATAAACAAAACAATAAATACCAACTTGTGACCACAACAAATTGAAACACTTCAACTCACAAGAGACAATTATATTCCCATGTACCTTGTCCACACAATTAGCCAAAACAAGAAATAGTCACAAACGAGTGGGGAAACCCGCGCGTTGCGGCGGGAGTGTTTAGATATGTGTTTTATGTTGTATGTTTTGTGTTTTGCGAACAATAGGTTTTACGGTTTTAAAACTTCGTCGATTTTCTAATATTGGTTTGTCACAGAATTAGAAAGAAAGGGTCTATTGCAAGATAGACTCTTCAATCTTATGCTTGGTGAGCAAAATCTTCCCTTGATTGACCCAGCACAACCTAGAAAACTCGAATCGTATTGCACTTGCCAAATTATTTGAATTATTTTGAGTTTGAGAAAAACTCTTAAGTTTATGCTTGATTTTATTGGAAAAATTATTTCGTGAACAATGGCGCAAGTTTCGTAATTTTTCGAGTCCATTTCCTATGTCGTTTGGACCCCGAAGCATTTATCGTGAGAAGTTTAATGCGTTGGCAGTTTTGGTCCCTTGACTTATCTTTTTATTTCACCCTACACTTCCATGATATTCAAAAACTACCCCATACTTTTATTTCATATAAATACTCCCATTACCCCCACTTTCTCTCATTTCCACTCAAATAAAATACACACACCTCACAAACTCTCTCTCCCTCTCTTGATTTTTTCGGCCGCCGCCCATCGCCGAACACCACCAGAATCCGGCCACCATCGTCGGAAAACTTTCCGGCCACCTCACCTTTTTACACCAACTTGTAGATCGTGATATCCCCGACACCATCGTACCACCCACGCACCACCAAACACCCCCGTTTTCTCCCACGCGCCTCCCACCGCCGCGACACCACCACCGAACACCACCACCACCATTTTTACATCATTTTTCGACGGTAAATGGCGTGCCACGCGCTTTTCTTTCTCATTTTCTTTTAACTATTTTGAAAACCCTAGTTTTTATAAAAATTTTATAAACCGATTTTGTTAATAAATCTTTTATGAAAACCTTTTATAAATGTTTTTAGCCTAAAAATCGTGTGGGTCTATTTTGTTTTCGACTTGGACCACGACTTGGATGGACTCACTGAGTCAACTTGGTGACTCGGTGAGGGTTTGGTGATATTTTTCTTGTTGTTTGGTGACCAACGGAGTAATATTTATGTTTGGATTTGGATTTCGAGGGTCCGTTTGGCCCGTTTGTATAGCCGACAACCACCACCACCGCGACTTGGGTGGTGGTGGAGGAGGGGAGTAGTATTATTATTTTTGTTGTTGTTGTTGTAAGTGATGGGTTGATTTGGTTCAGATTTGGATTGGTTTTGGTTTGAGCCGAGGTAGCCTAAGGCTCGGCTTGAGTTCGGTTTGGATTCGGATGAAGTTATTTTTGTTGTTGTTTTAGTTGTAAAAAAAAAAAAAAAGAAAAAGAAAAAAACTGTAGCGTCCACTGTAGCAACTACAGTGGTTGCTACAGTAACCTCTTGGGGTTTAGTATATATATAATTGATGCAACTTACACTTTGACATGCCAAGATAACAGACAACATGAATCAGTTTAGATCACATGCCAAACAGACTAGTAACACAAAAATCATTGGACCCAAACTGTTACTCACACATATATTTGCAGCAGGCATTCACACAGATGACTTATAATTTGCAGCAGACACAATGCAGTACCTGACTGAACCAAACACCCTTTTAGCATACTTTCACATAAATTAGCCTGATCCAAAACCTTACTGTATTCGAGATTTTTGAAGGTCCTTCAACCATTGTTGCCAATCAATCCCTTTATATTTATTAGATCTTCTTGTAATCCACTCGTAGCTTTTTAGTTGAATATCTTGCACGATTTTATTAGTACTTGAAATTTTGTTATCAAACACCCGAGCATTCCTTTATTTCCAAATCAAGTATCCCAATGACCAAATAACTGCTTGCCACACACGAGAGATAGCACCAGGGACGTTTACGTTCCCATATGATGAGAAAAACTCATCAATAGAGAAAGCGTTAACCATCCCCATCTTCCACCAATTAAAAATGTTTTCCCATACACTCATAGCAACGTCACAAGTGACCAAGCTATTAGAACATGACTCCACACTATTATTGCAACTTGGACAAAGAACCGAATCCAAATCGATACCTCTCCTATGAAGTTTCACGCGTACCGGTAGTCTACCTTTAAGAGCCCCCAAATGAAAATATTAACTTTTTTAGGCACAAGCACAGGTGGAAGTTCTTCTTTGACGGTAGCTGCTAGCTGGTTTGTGTTATTTCTTGAGGTGTAAGTGCTTATGGCATGTCATTAGCACTAGTTATTTTCAAGCTTCTTAGATGTCTTCCTTGTTATGTAAGCTTTATCGCCTATGTAACGGGCTGAGATATGGAATTTCACTCATATCCTTTGTACTTAAACGTTTTTGGTGTGCGTTCAGATCCGAATTTGAGTAGTTGACAAGTTTGAATTTTCTATGAGTACTTGTGTGTGTTATTGGTCCATGGCCTTCTGGGATTAGCTTCTATGCTTATGAGAGACCATGGTAAATTTTTGGTGTGAGTTGTTGAGCTTTATTTGTCGTGATTTTATGTCAGTGAATGTACTCAAAAATTCTGCGTTTTCTGAGTTTTAGAGTGCAAGGGATTTAGTGAGTATTAAGTTATGGTAGTGGTTAGTGTGGTGTCTAGGAGATCCATGGTGGGTCATATGAGTTTTAGACATCCATCATATGTGTATTACATGGGTTGTAGCTTTTAGCTTGACCTTGTGTAATGTGGATTATTTTTGGTGTGCTATAGATTGTTAGTTGTTTTTGTGGAAGCTGCGGAGTTTAAGGTGAGTTCATAGTCCCATATTTTTACTTTGTTTTAAACTTGGGATGGGAATGATGCTTGTCTTAAATGATTTGATTTACTGTGATTATGTGTGTGGTATTAAAGAGCTTGGACTTATAATGTTATCGTATGCATGCTATGTGTGATTATTTGCTTGTGTGGATGTTTATGGGATCCAATTAGGAGGATGCTTATCCTGTTGCTCGCGTATGCGACCTAATTGATGATATGTTTGATGGGATCCAATTAGGAGGATGCTTATCCTGTTGCTCGCGCATGCGACCTAATTGATGATATGTTTGATGGGATCCAATTAGGAGGATGCTTATCCTGTTGTTCGCGCATGCGACCTAATTGATGATTATGGGGTCGGAGGACACGAGCCGTCCTAATGGTTGCCTTATGAGTGTTGTTGCCTTTGTGTTTGAATATTAACTTGCAAATGCATGTAGCTATATGATAACTATAATTATTTGTCCAGCTATATTTTGTAATCATAGTGAATTCGGTTGCCTTGTGTGTTGAGTCTCAAACCTATGAATCTCACCAACATTATGTTGACGTTTTAAGCATCATTTTCAGGTGAGCTTTCTAAGGATAAGATAGAAGGATGTGGATAGACGAGACCTTAGTTGCATTGGAAGTGGTTTATCATCTATGTTTGGATTTATGTTTTGTTTTGGTTATTTTTGTTTTGGGGTATTGTTACAACACTTTGTGTTTGTACAATTGCTCTATTTATGCGCACGTAGTTGTTCTCTATGTAGACACCAGGTGTTGTGATGATATCCATGAAGTCGCACCCGTGCGTTTCTGCCGTGGCGGGGTGTGACAGATTGGTATCAGAGCCTTGGTTATAGAGAATTAGGCGGTTGGACCTAGACTATAACCTAGGAGCCCTTCATGTAGTTGCATTTAGGATCTATGTGTAAGTATAGTATTTTATATGTCTATTTTCCTATATTTATGAGATGTTTTATTGAGTTTCGGACGTCTATTTTATCCTCTATACATAGTATTGTATATATCGACTTTATTATATCGTCTTCCGCGTGTAAGATGCTTCGTTGGACAACCGTTGTCGCTATTGGATGCAAGAGAAGTGGTCGGATGGAACGGATTAATTGCAGAATCCGAGTTCCCGATAGCATGTATCTATGTTCGGAGAAGGAGAGGACGATTATGGGAAACGTTGGTGGAGAAGAAGTGGAGAGGTTTGGAACCACGATGACTTCTGGAGATGGAGCCATTACCAAATACCCTTGGTAGTGTCCTTACTTCACATAGGAAGGAGATATGGTTTAGTCTAAACCTCATGATTTGTATGCGCTTGTAAATTATGTGGAATTGGAAGAAAAGATTCGAGATGGTTTTGCATGTTGTCGACTACCTCAACATGTAGGAAACATGAATGGATGGTTGAGTAAAGATGAAAGGGAGTTAGGATGAAATGGTGTGGATTCGGATCTAGAGTCCACAACGAGTAGTAAGTTGAATTGATCTGAGTGGGGAGATAAGTGCGGGAGTGGAGTTGAGCCATTATGCGACGTCTTTTGTTTTGTGTCATGTTTTGGAATTTGTATATTGTCTTTTGCCGTCTGGAGCCATGTTGGAGCGTGATTACACTTGGATATTGGGTCGACCTTATCCAAGTGATTCTGATTATAGAGTTTACGTTATCATTGGAATTGTTCCATGTGAGATGATTGTTGCAACGCCTTTTGTTTTTGTTTGCGTGATGGTTTGCATGATGTGTTGTCATAGGAGGGAGTACATTTGTGAAAGGGGGCATAGATAATTATGGTGGCCAACATAATTATACATGCGTCACAACACAAGTGGACTTGCAAGTATGATGGCATGGATTGCATGGTGTATTAGGTGCTATGTGGTATATGTGCGTTATCATTGAGATCTGTGGTTTTGGAAGTAAGTATGCGTGTGGAGTAGGCTTATAACTATGGTCGCGAACATAATTATAAGGGTATCACACATGTGGACTTGTGACCAATATTGCATTGATTGATGTTAGTTGTTATATGTTGTGGTAGATGGTATGTGATATCATGTTGGTGATGGCTGTATGGTTAGAGAAGTATTCTCTTAACCGTTTGGGCAATCATTATATGTTGAGGTGTGTAGGTGGTGAGATTCCATCCTACCTATCATATGTTGATACCTCAATTATCGGTGGGTACTTATGTTGTGGTATTTAAGTTGATTCCTTTGTTAGACATTCCGTTTGTATACCTAATTCTTTGGTTGGCATCCCTACTCGTACCATGATGGTACAGATGCCATAATCTTTCTATTTGACGTCGTGAAAGGTGTTGGGCAATCGAATTCGTTTCGTTGGATACTAGTTCGTTTCTTTGGTTATTCCTTGCATTCATTATGTGAATGAATATTATATTGTTCTTTGAGTATTATTGGTTCGTGACGAGTTGGTGTGGATATTTGAATCCCTCATTTACACACATCAATTGAATTTCATGACATGTTTTTGTGACCTGTTAGTATCGGTGTTTTTTCTATGATTTTGGTTTGATTGTTGTACGAATGAGTCTTTGCGTTCTTCGTTTGGTTTGCAATGCATTTGCGTGAGTGTTCACTGGTATGAGTTCATTTGAGGATTATTTTGATTACGGAATTCTTCAATGTCTTTCGCGTTCGATTACGAGGTTGTGTTAGAGTCTTTATGGTATTTTACAAATTCGTTTTGGGTATTTCAAGGTCGTTTGATGGAAACTAATATTTTTATGGTGAAAATGAAGTGTGGAAAGAAAAAAAATGGTTATGTTGATGTCTTACATAAAATAGTTTATATATATTGTATAAAAAAATGTATAAGTTTAAGATATGTCTTGTGAAAAACGGTGTTCAATTGTTTTTGGGAAGGTTGAGTACGGGAATAAGAACTATCTATGGTTCTCATTTACCAAACTTGTTAAGTATTTAGTTCATCGAGTGTTTCTTTCATTGAGGTATGCTTGTGGACGTTTTATGGGTACGTGTATTTTATATTTTGTTTGTATGGGTTTTCATGAACATTTTATCCGTGTCTATTTTATTGGGGGAAAATTTCTCATTGTGTTTTTTTCTAGCTTTGATTTTGATGTTCGTTACTTCGCTAGTCGGTAATTCGTACCCCTTTTGAGTTCGTTGATATACGTTTTAGTTCGACCGGTTTCATGGTTCGCGTCATTTACTTAGGATAGATTGTCGTTTTGATTATCAATTTGTTCGTTGAAGAAGAATAGGATGTTTGCCAAGTTGTTCAAGTGAGAGGTGTAGCTTTAAGATGTACATTCTTCAGGAAGGTGGTCAACGATAGCGAGTGTTCGTGGACGCTAGTAAGATAAAAGTAGTGAAGCGTGGAAAGTACCTGGGACACCATCTAAGAGACGATTGTCCTCAGGATTGGCAGGTACTATTGACGATTCATTTCTATCTTTCTATAGATTGCGTAGGCATCGCGGAGGTGGAAGATCCATATGAGGAACTATGTGATACGTGATTTAAAGTTGGGAAGTAGAACTTGGAGATGATATTTTATGGAGCAAAGAGTGTGGTCTACCCAGATCATAAGAATCTTTAGCATATATTTGACAAGAGGTTAATATATGTTGAAGAGAAGTTGGGTGTGGAATTTCTCAGTGACTTCGATTGTCTGATTCACTATCGTCAAGGAAGGGAGGACATCGTGGTAAGAGCGCTGAGCGGGAGTGAACGAGTGAAACTTGGATGTTTGTGAGCAATGGTTATGATAATTCGGTTCGGAGTTAAGAGGATGATACTGGCAGCCTAGAGAGAGAGGCTCAAGGTTGAGAACATGAAAGAAGAATGATTACTTGGTTTAGACCAGTAAATGAAAAGGAACAAAGATGGAGGAATGTACTTTGCGTTCCAGCTATTGGTTCCATTGAGAGGAAGCGTAAGGATATCAATCATGAAAGGTATTTGATACATCCGAGAATGGATAAGACGTGTTATTACCTTAGCAAAAGATGTATGGAGGACTAGGCGAGACTTTTCGCTCGGTGAGTTGATAATGAGCCATGGGGTGTCGCGTTGATCATCAAGAAACATGATGAAATATTTACTTTGCGATAGTGGTAAACGTGTTATACAGTTTTGAGAACGCGCATGAAGATGAGTACGACTTATCGTTCTTAAATGAATGGACTAAGTGAGCGTACAAATCAGGCGTTGGATGGTATGATGAGAGCATGGGTGTATTTGAGTTTGGAGGAAGCTGAGGTATGCATTTATCTTTAGCTGAGTTCTCCTATAACAATAATTATCAGTCTAGTATTAAGAATGTGTCGTTGAAGTGTGGTATGGAAGGTAATGTAGGTCACCTGTTCTGTGGGCAAAGGTTGGAAGAAGCCAACTAATTGGTCCTGAACTGGTACGAGAGACTACGAATAAGGTTTTCCGATTAAGGAAAGACTTAAGGCAGCAAGAGATCGCCAAAAGAGTTATGTGGATTATTTCCGTAAGCCCTTAGAGTTTGGTGTTGGTGATATTGTGAGGTTAAAAGTATCTCCTTGGAAGGGTGTGGTGCGTTTCGGTAAGAAAGGCAAGCTAGCACCGAGATACGTGAGACCGTTTGAGATTTATGGAAAGGATTGGATTTGAGACATATCGGTTGAATTTGCCTGAGGAGTGGAGTAGAGTGCATGATACGTTTCACGTATCTAATGGAAAGAAGTGGTTGGCGGATGCTAGTCTACATGTGCCATTAGGTGAGAATAAGGTTGACAAGACTCTCCGTTTTGTTGAGAAACCTATTAAGATTATGGATCGAGATGTTAAGGGTTTGAAGTTTGGTGAGATAGCGTTAGTAAAGGCATGGTGGGATTCTAAGCGTGGTCCTGAGTTTACTTGGGAACGTGAGGATCCGATGAAATTTAAGTACACAAATTTGTTTGCGGATGTGGTTGGTGAGCAGGTCATTTGTAGTTGGATTTAGATCGTGGATGTTAGATGCGGGTTGTTCATAAATGCTTTGTTTATGGGTATCTGTATTTGAGAGTGCGTCTTGCGGTTACCATTTGGCTATTTCATTTGGTTCGAGAGTATCGTACCTACCTGTGAGAAGTCGTTTGGATTTTTGGTGTTATTGATCGGGGAGTGTATCTATTTGCATGTATCGTTGGAGTGACGGGATGTTTTCCATCGTGTGAATTCGAGTATTTAGTCGGTTCACATTTTTGCGATTTTTTCTCTTTGATTTTATGGAGTGGTATTTATCCGCTTAAAAATCCATAAATTTTCTTTTGCTGTTGTGAGTCGTGACTCGTGTAGTTGAAATCTCGGGACGCGATTTCCCTAAGTGGGGGATGATGTAACAACCGTGGTTTTAGCAGGTCAGTTTGACTGATAGTCTTGACTAGGTTGGCGTTTGTTTGGTGTGTATTAGGTGTTTGAAGTGATATGAGTGATATAGGTGAGTTTTAGCACTAAATCCCTTTGCGTAAATGGTTTTTATTGTGATTTGGAAAGTTTGGAATTTGGGAAAGTTCATTTCGATCACCTTTGTGGTGTAGAAATGACTTGTGTAGTTTTGGTGTTTTTGTGTTTTTGCATAACGAGGCTTCGTTCAAGTAATTGAGCGTTAGTAAGTTACGTGGGATTTGTTTTTATGAGTTATGTTTCAAAAGAGTGTGGAATTCTATTTTTGGAAACTTTATTTTTGAAAATGATATTTTCCGGTTTGTCGTAAAATTAAGGTTTATCGCGTAAGACGTTAGGTTTTGTTTTGGGAGTTTATAAAATATAAAAAAGTATGAGGTTTTGAGTGTAATAAATAAATTTAATAAAAAAAATAAAAATATATATTTTATATATGTAAAATTCGGATTTAAGGGATAAGGGGGAAAAAGGAAACCCAATTTGAGTCCAAATATGACTCTTAGGCCCAAGGATTATCCATAATTAATATATATACCAAACCAAACACCACTAAAACGTTTTTCCTGCAATTTTAGTCGATCCAAGGAGCAAGAGAAGGGAGAAAAAAAATTAGGGTTTATAATTGTGAAGCAATAATCAAGAATCAAGGTAAAATTCTTAAAATACATGTTCAATTGTTTGATTAATTAATATAATTCATGTAATAATTATATGATGGATTAAGGTTTGGGTTAACTTCTGTAAATTAATGTTATTAAACATGTTGGGATCAATTAATGATAATAGTATGATGATTGGTTAAAAGAATTGAGTGTAAAAATGTTAGTTATTGAGTTAGGGTTTGGACAGATTTGTAAGGCTGTAAAGATGTGAGTGTAAATAATAGATGGTGATGAGTTAAGTCACGAATTTTAAGTCTAAATTGAAGTATAATGAAAGAGCTTTCCAAAAAGTCTAGCCACGATCAATTTTGAGGTCGGGAAGTCGGTCTTTTGATTTTTCTTTGTTAAGGTGTCAAAGCTGTCAAACCGGGACAGATTTTGGGTAAAAGTTTGAGGGTGGCATGTGGTTGTAAAAGTGGTATTTTGACTTGGTCTTCTGGAATAGTTAAGTTTTAGGTTATATTAGACTACCGCCAAGAGGATTCGCGATAAAAACTTGCGGAAGTAATTAATAAAAATCAAAACTTTTTGGTGTGCGTTCAGATCCGAATTTGAGTAGTTGACAAGTTTGAATTTTCTATGAGTACTTGTGTGTGTTATTGGTCCATGGCCTTCTGGGATTAGCTTCTATGCTTATGAGAGACCATGGTAAATTTTTGGTGTGAGTTGTTGAGCTTTATTTTTCGTGATTTTATGTCAGTGAATGTACTCAAAAATTCTGCGTTTTCTGAGTTTTAGAATGCAAGGGATTTAGTGAGTATTAAGTTATGGTAGTGGTTAGTGTGGTGTCTAGGAGATCCATGGTGGGTCATATGATTTTTAGACATCCATCGTATGTGTATTACATGGGTTGTAGCTTTTAGCTTGACCTTGTGTAATGTGGATTATTTTTGGTGTGCTATAGATTGTGAGTTGTTTTTGTGGAAGCTGCGGAGTTTAAGGTGAGTTCATAGTCCCATATTTTTACTTTGTTTTAAACTTGGGATGGGAATGATGCTTGTCTTAAATGATTTGATTTACTGTGATTATGTGTGTGGTATTAAAGAGCTTGGACTTATAATGTTATCGTATGCATGCTATGTGTGATTATTTGCTTGTGTGGATGTTTATGGGATCCAATTAGGAGGATGCTTATCCTGTTGCTCGCGTATGCGACCTAATTGATGATATGTTTGATGGGATCCAATTAGGAGGATGCTTATCCTATTGCTTGCGCATGCGACCTAATTGATCATATATTTGATGGGATCCAATTAGGAGGATGCTTATCCTGTTGCTCGCGCATGCGACCTAATTGATGATTATGGGGTCGGAGGACACGAGCTGTCCTAATGGTTGCCTTATGATTGTTGTTGCCTTTGTGTGTGAATATTAACTTGCAAATGCATGTAGCTATATGATAACTATAATTATTTGTCCAGCTATATTTTGTAATCACAGTGAATTCGGTTGCCTTGTGTGTTGAGTCTCAAACCTATGAATCTCACCAACATTATGTTGACGTTTTAAGCATCATTTTCAGGTGAGCTTTCTAAGGATAAGATAGAAGGATGTGGATAGACGAGACCTTAGTTGCATTGCAAGTGGTTTATCATCTATGTTTGGATTTATGTTTTGTTTTGGTTATTTTTGTTTTGGGGTATTGTTACAACACTTTGTGTTTGTACAATTGCTCTATTTATGTGCACGTAGTTGTTCTCTATGTAGACACCAGGTGTTGTGATGATATCCATGAAGTCACACCCGCACGTTTCCGCCGTGGCGGGGTGTGACAGGTTAGTATATCCTTGAAAACCAAAGGAGGCCTCGACTACCTCACTTTTGATGACTTGTACAACAAACTCAGAGCATTTATCAGCTCTAACTCAAACTACATGTCACATACCTACTCAAGTCCATCCACTCCCAGTCAAAGTCTTCCCATTACCACATTGTCTTTTTCAAATGCTAATCCAATAACTCATCCAAAGATTAGTAATGTGATGGAAGATGTACTTCATTCGTTTGTTGCTGAAGTTGATAAACAGCAACAATTAGCTTATGAAGATTTTGAGCAGATTGATGAACTTGCTTTTGAAGAGTTGGACTTAAAGTGGCAAATGGCTATGCTCTCTCTCAAGGTCAGAAGATTTGAGCAAAAGGTTAGTAAAAAGCTCAATATTAATGGTAGAGATGCAGCTCATTTTGACAGGAGAAAAGTGAAGTGTTATGCTTGTGGAGAAATTGGCCATTTTCCAAGAGAGTGCACAATCAAGAAGGGTGAAGCTAATACCAGATATTCAGCATACAAGAAGAAAGAGGTGGAGGCTGGAGAATCAAAAGCATTGATAACTGCTACAGATGCTGGTGTTGACTGGAATGAGCATGAATCTGAAGATGCTACAAGCAGTTCACCTCAAGTCTCCTGCATGGCTAGTTGTGATGCTGACTTTGCTTTCATGGGAATATTTCCTCAGGTATCTTCTTGTGTTTGTGATTGTGATTCCAAATATAAAACTCTTAAAGAAGCTTATGATGAGATGAAACCAAAATATAATACTTGTTTTGTTGAAGCTCAAACATACAAAGAAGCTCTTAAAACTTTAGAACAACAGAAAGTGTGGTTTCAACAAAATCAATTGGCCTATGAGGAAAAGATAAGAGTTTTAAATAGAGATTTAGAGAATACTAGCAATGAATTAAAGTTTTCTGAAAAAGAAAAAGCTAGAATTGAGTCTGAGAAAGATGTTTTGCAAGAGAAATTGGATAAAGAAGTAGCTAGGCATAAAGAGTGGGTAGTTTCAGGTGATAAATTATCTAGTTTGCTCTATGGTAGTAAGTCTGTAACATCTGAGATAGGTCTAGGGTTTAAGAAATATGTTGGTCCAGAAGCAAACCGCTATTTAGATAAGAAAAGTAATAATTACTCTGTTCCTGTAAAATATTTAAAGGAAGGTGAGATGCATGCTGTACCAGGACCTATTAGAGGTGTATTTATGCCTACCACCAAAACCTCTGACTTTGATGGTTCACACCATCTGTTTGGCAAAAAGTCTGAAGACTTGCCAAACCTTTCTTGTAAATATACCTCTGACTCTCCCACAACCATGGGAACCCCTAAGCCTACATCCCATAAGTTGGACTTACATGAATCAAAGGAAAACACTGGCATTAGGATCAATGACTCCCCTGACTTTAGAAATAAATCTAGTAATGATTCTAATACATATGTCTCTTGTTCTTTCAGGGACAAGGCCTCAGAGACCTCTAGTTATGCCAGCTGTGATTCCAAGACCAAGTCAGACTCACCCAAGTCCTCAATAAAGTCTTCTGACAAGTCATCTTACAAGTCTGTGGACTCTGAAGTTGCTGCTGATGAAGTTCTTTCTAAGACAGCCTCTTTTGAAGACTTGTTATTTACTTCTTTTGAAAACAATTCCTTTCAGTATTTGCAAAACAATTCTATTTCTGGTGTTTCTTTGAATAATTCTGTGTTTAATAAGACATCTTTTGGATTTAATAAATCTTCTAAGAAGAAGAAGTGTTTTGTTTGTGGTGGCAAAGTGCATTTGATTAAGGATTGTGATTTTCATGATAAGAGGATGGGTGTTTCTGTTGCCAATAATAGACCTAGACCAAAGTGGACCAATACTTATTTCAAACCCTCATTAGTTTCACAGGCACATTACACCATCAGCAGAATGAACTCTATTCCTGCTGATTGGTCTGTTCCTTCTGGTAGGTCTGTTTCTGCTAATAGATATATGAATACCAATAGAAATAGATATGTGTCAAGACCATTTTATGGATTTAATCATTGGTATGGATATAATGACCCAATGTTTTTGGGAAGGGCTAATTGGGATTCTACTGAAAAGTCCTCAGCAGATTGTTCTTGGACATATAAAAGGCCATATAACTACAGGGATTCTAGGAACAATTGTGGATCTAACTCATCTTCTTGGCTACATAAAAATGATCCACATGGTAGGCTCAAGTCTTTCATGACTTAAGTCTCTCCATGTATTCATGTTATTGTATATTAACTTTTTTTGTTGTAGGAACATCCTCTTCTTAATAAAGACTTAGGTATTGTTGATAGTGGTTGTTCAAGAAGCATGTCTGGGAATCAGGAGAAGCTACATGATTTTGTGCCTTTTAATGGAGGAATAGTGAGATTTGGAAGTGGGGTAGGAAGGATCACTGGTAAAGGAACCATTAGAACTCCAAAGGTGGATTTTGAGAATGTCTACTATGTGAAGGAACTTCAAGGATTCAATTTGTTCTCAGTTTCACAAATCTGTGACAAAAAGCTTCCTGTGCTTTTCACTGAAGAGGGTTGTCTCATTCTTTCACCTGACTTCAAATTACCTGATGACAATCATGTATTGCTAAAGGTTCCAAGAAATCATAATCTTTACACATTCGACTTGAATGTTGTCAAGCCAGAAGGTGATCTAGCATGCTTGGTGGCTAAAGCATCCTTGGATGAATCTACTAAATGGCACAGAAGGATGGCACATGTTAATTTCAAAGTTATCAACAAGCTTGCTAAAGATGGACTTGTTCATGGACTTCCTTCCAAGATATTCACTAATGAACACAATTGTGTTGCATGTAACAAGGGTAAGCAACACAAAGCTTCCTATAAGGCCATTACTGCTGTGAGCACAATCTCAGAACCATTGCAGCTACTTCATATGTGTAACAATTCGCATTTTCAGGTTAACTGTTATTCCCGAAAATTTCACTATTCAGTTTTTACTATTCACTTTTACTATTCACATCCAAAATTTTTATTTCATATTCTCGTAAGTTAAACTATTTTAATGATAATCCGAGAATTTCACACTCGTCGGATCATTTCTGCAAAAATCACGAAGCCGTGTCCGAGATTTACTTTTAGGTTTAAACGTCATTCCAGCATCCCGATATGTCCATAAAACATTATAAACAATAGAAATATGATTTTCTCTCATTTTAGGACAATTCCAAAAGTTTTGGAATTTTACGTTTTCCAGTTCAGCGTTTTACGCGAATTACGCGTTTTAGACCCGCGTTTCCAGTTTTAGCAGCGTTTAAGCAACCCGATAGAACTTATCACTTATTAAATAGGCTAAGATAGGTTATATTACTAAGTTCTAACATATTTATAAATTTCATATTTTTAGGATACCCGATTTTAAGTTTCATGACTTAACGACTTACTGTTAGCGATTACCGGGACCAAAACTCGCTCCGTAACTTAGATAAGACCATGACTACTCATCTAGTCACCCCTTATCCCATATGAACGTGTATCACAAGCCTTGTTGGCTTGTGATCAGTCTTGAGGACTTTAGGTAGCAAACATGTGTAAAACTTCCTAAGTAAGCCTCCTAAATATCCTAAAAACTAACCTCCTTAAGGCACCTTCCTTGCACCTCCTCTTCATGCTATAAATACAAGGCTCATTTCCTTCCTTTCTTCATAATAAAAACGCCACATATAAATCCCTAGCACCATGATCCTTTGATCTTCAAACTACAAGTTACACTACAAAGTTCAAGGTCTTAGTATTCTTTACCTAGTTCTTAAGTTTGTTTGGTGATTCCATGGTTGAATTCGGAGCTACACAAGGTTACTAGGGCTGAAGTTAAATGGTTTTCACAAGGGTTAGATCAAGGCTAGCAAGGGTTACAAGAGTTGTGGTGAAGGGTTTACAAGCATAGGTTTAGTGTCCTAGTTCATACTTGACTTCCTTTCTTAAGAGAAAGCCAAAAGTTGTAAGCAAACCCTAACATACTCCTTGCTTAATTATCATTTTCATGCTCTTTGTGTTCCTTTCATGCTATATATGTTCTTGTTATTGTGTTCATGATGTTTAAAAATGGATAAAACAAGTATTGGTATACATATGTTAACTTATGACAAGCAAACAAGCAAACTAGTGATTTTTATGGAGAACCACGACCAAAATAGTATAACTATGATATTTGACACTTACTTACTGTTATAAAGGACTTCAAAAGGAAAACATAGCAATTTGAATCACCCAAAACGAGTACACGAGTCAAAAGATACGGCCATAAGAAGTTAGCGAAACCAAAACGCCGAAACTGCCAATACCCTACTGTTTGCATTCTGCCATTTTGAAAGTCACCCTTCTGGTCCGATTCATCAAAAATTTAAAACACTAAAGTTGTCCGGAACGACGTTTTCGTTCAGGAACAAAGAAGCTCGAGCCCTGAAAACGCTTTCTGAGTGATAATTTTCTTCAAATTCTTAACAGCCCATTTTTAGACCAAAGTCACTATATTATAGTTATGATTTACTAAGACCAAGAGGTCTAATGACCTAAAACCAAGACCACAACCATGGCTAAAGCCAAGGTTGAGTCTCAAGACCATAGTAACAATGACCAAGGTCACGGCAAAGCCACGGCTAAAGACCATATAACTTTTAAAGATCAAAACTTATATATATGTTATCAAATACTACAATAGTAGGGAGCCTCATGTGAGGAGTTCATTAAGTAAGCCGTCGAGACGAGTTGTGGATTTACGAATTAAAGTGTCCTGGCTGCTCGAACGTTTACTCCATGACTTCTGAATTATGTCAGCCCGAACGGTAGTAAGAGATATACAACCTATACATGTTCCATAAACCATTTATATTCAAAGACTTACACTATATACTAAGTACTACATCATGAACATTATGCAAGACATATATGGGCAATTCTTCGTATTCTTAGACGTTACTCCAAACCTAAGTCACAACGTTCTATTATAGGCTGCTCTTAGAGACTTTCGCGATTCGACTACCACTTTCATTTCTCATTACATAAGCTTAAGGTGAGTCATAGCCCCTACTTTTTCATACTTGTTTTAACTCTTTGGGGGAGATACATGCACAACTACTTGCTTACTTGTACAAATACTCAAAACATTTATACTTGATTGTTTTATACTTGATTGTCTTATACTTGATTGCATTATACTTGATTTCATACATACATGACTGTCTTTTATCTTTGGGAAGTGGCTCCCAGTAATCTTTTATCTTTGGGAAGTGGCTCCCAGTAAACTTTTATCTTTGGGAAGTGGCTCCTAGTTTTCTTTGGGAAGTGGCTCCCAGTTTTCTTTGGGAAGTGGCTCCCAGTTTTCTTTGGGAATTGGCTCCTAAGTGAGGTCTTCGGAGATGAAGTAGAGACTCACTACTAATTGCTTAATTGTTTTGATGAACTTATACATGTCTTTATTATACTATATGTTAGCAGTGGGTTGTGAACATACAGGTTACAAGTCTCTTATGGCGGGACTTGCAACTGAGTGGATTCACAATGCCTTTGCTATGTGAACATTCTTTTAAGGCTTTTTCAACTGTTTTAAGACAAACTCTATGAACTCACCAACCATTGTGTTGACACTTTAGCATGTTTATCTCAGGTTAGTAAGGCGATAGCTAGTGCGTAGAACTTAGAGTCAAGCTGCATATTCTGAAGACTTACGCTTTTATCATTTACCATTCAAAACATTTTGTATACATTTATGTATCATACTTTGGAATCTCATGTTTGTAACTTTGAATTCATTAATCGAATGGTAACTTTTCAAAACGTCTCATTTAGAGTTCGTTTTCTATAACTTGTACTTTGTATTATGAAGTAGCACCCTCAGTGACACAGTCTTCCACTGCGGTATTTTGGGGGTGTTACAGATTGGTACCAGAGCCTTGGTTATAGAGAACTAGGTTGCATTTAGTGCCTAGACTATAACTACTATATACGTTAAGACTATCCTCTTTATTTGCCTTACACACACTACATACGCATACGCTTTTTGGTAGTTGTTGGTTTAGTTCCACGCTGTTAGATGATGTGACTTTAGTATTATAAGGAGCCCCAGAGATTAGTCGAGTCATTAAAAACATGGAGCTCAGTAATAACTAATTATTTAACTTGATCTTGTGACAGTTCTTGTTTGATGAGACACAAGATTTGAGTTAAATAATATTATTGCTTAGCTTTAGGGATTTGATGACTTGATTATCTTACTATCGGCCTCAGAAGGCTGATTTTGTGTCGGAAATTCTTAAGTAGGATGATTTAGAATCTCCTTATTTAAATGGATTGGGACGCCTCTTCATTTAAATAAAGAAATTGTAAAACACCGAACCATAAGTTTATGATACCTTACTTACATAAATTTGGACGCTTCTTTATGTAAGTAATGTGTTATAAATAAGTGGGCTTAAATGTATACATTTATGTATCATACTTTGGAATCTCATGTTTGTAACTTTGAATTCATTAATCGAATGGTAACTTTTCAAAACGTCTCATTTAGAGTTCATTTTCTATAACTTGTACTTTGTATTATGAAGTAGCACCCTCAGTGACACAGTCTTCTGCTGCGGTATTTTGGGGGTGTTACAATATGGATCTTTTTGGTCCAACATCCATCAGGAGTATTGACCATAAGTACTTCTATTTGGTAATCACTGATGCTTTCAGTAGATTTAGTTGGACATTCTTTTTGGTGACTAAAGATCAAACCTTTCAGGCACTTAAAGAATTTATGGCTCTCATTGAAAACCAACTTAACAAGAAGATTAAAGGTATAAGGTGTGATAATGGGACAGAGTTCAAAAATGCTAATCTTATTGAACTTTGTGGGTTAAAGGGTATTAAAAGAGACTATAGCACTCCTAGGACTCCACAACAGAATGGGGTTGCAGAAAGGAAGAATAGAACCCTTATAGAGGCTGCAAGATCTATGCTTGCTGACTCTAAACTTCCCACCATGTTTTGGACTGAAGCAGTTGGCACTACTTGTTATGTGTTGAATAGGGTGTTAATTACTAAAACTCATAGTAAGACACCCTATGAGCTTTTGTCAGGAAAGAAACCTACCATTGCACACTTGAAACCTTTTGGATGTCAAGTGACTATTCTGAACACAAGTGATCACTTAGGCGAATTTGAAGCAAAAGCTGTTGAAGGGTATATTTTTGGTTACTCAGCACATAGCAAGGCATACATGGTATATAACTTGGCTGCAAAGAAGATAGAAGAGACTCTTAACCTGAAATTTCTGGAGGAGAATGAAAATGTTCAGGGAAAAGGTCATGAATGGTATTTTGACCTTGATTACTTAACAGATTATTTGGGGTATACAAGACATAAAACTAACCCCTCTGCAGGTATACAAGTGTCACCTACTAACAGTGCAGGTTCCATAGAAGATGAATCAGTCAGTGATTCAGAATATGATGAACCCACTATTGTTGTATCTTCTCTACCTATTCATATAGCAGGTCCTCCTAACAAAGAAGCCTCTGATGCCAAAACTGATGTGGAAAACTCAACCTATGCAGAAGATCTTGCTAGACTCAAAAAGCAAGAACATGCAGCTGCTGAAGAAGCTGAAAGGCTTGGTCTTGAATTTGCCCAAGACACTGAAGCACTCTTGAAACAAGCTGCTATTGAAGAGAGCAAAAAATCTATGTCTGCTGATGCATCTGCTGACGCAGCTGCTGATTCTGCTGATGGCAATTCTGCCGAAGGAAATTTTGCTGCAATTCCTGTTTCCACTATCACATATACAAGTTTAGATGAACCTTTTGGCAGGTTTCCCATTCCCTCAGATCTTGGTAATGTTGAACAAGGTGATGGCATTTTTCAATCAGGTTCTTATGATGAAGACTTTGCTCCTACACTAACCAATCTTGATACCTCCATTGATGTTAATCCTATTACCACTAAAAGGATAAACACCATTCATCCACAAGGAAATATACTTGGTGATCCAAATGCTATGGTTCTCACTAGGAGTGCCATTAAGAATACCAAGTTTGGACAATGTGCATTTCTAACATATGTATCTACTCAGAAGAGAGACAATCACACAGATCAGAAGCATTGTCTGTTTGCTTGTTTCTTGTCCCAAGTTGAACCAACAAGCATTAAACAGGCTTTGAGTGAACCTAGTTGGGTTGAAGCTGTCACACCCCCAAAATCGGGTCCCGCGAAGCATACATGTAGCTGGGGTGTAACTCAATTGGTATCACAATACAAGTTCAAAAATGGTTTTCACTTGAATCATTTAGAATAAAATAGATTAATCAAAATGTTGAATTTATATTGTCAAAAGTAGTGCGGAAGTAGGCCCTTAAAATAGTTTAAAACGGTCCCCAAATGAATAATCAGAGTCTTCTATGACCATGCCATGCCCTGCCAAAACCTCCTGTAGCGTGCCATTGATTAATACCTGAAAATACATGCTAAAGTGTCAACACGAGGTTGGTGAGTTCATAGAGTCTTGTGAAAAAGAATGTAATGCATACGAATGAAGATTTCCCAGCAAAGGCCTCGTAAATCCACTCAGTTCCAAGTCCCGCCATAAGAGACTTGCAACCTGTGTGTTTACGACCTACTGCCAAAAGTAATAAGTTTGGTTTGTGCAAACAAAAGTAATAAGATTGATGCAAAAGCATCGTAATTCAGTATTAAGACTTGATGCAAAGGCATCGTATTTTAGTAATAAATCAGTAATAAGGTTTATAAAAACCATCAGTATATAACTTTAAGCGTATGTACAATAGCCCAAGTATAAAGTAAAGTAATAAGATTTCAGTCATAAAATTTACATTGGCTCTTAAGCTCATGACCCCGAAGCTAGACGTTACTTGGCCCCAAATGAGTGTTTACCAGACACTCTAAAGATATTAGACATGAAATGCATCCGTAATTCCGTTGGAGCAACCCAAACACGGATGGAGGAGTCACCCTCAATAGATCTATTCACTCACTCTCGCTCGTACTTTAATTAATGGTCCATGATAATAAAGGGGACTTGTCAAGACGTGGTAATAAGGAGACTTAAGCAATGTAGGGCATTTAATACTTTGGCATTGTACAAAAATAATTAAAGCAGCTTATTCTCCCCCAAAAGTAATTCAAATCGTATAAAAGTATAAAACAAGTATTTAAGCATGTATCTCCCCCAAAGAGTTTATAAGTAATTAAACAAGTAAAAGTGGGGCTATGACTCACCTCGAAATGATGATACAATGATGGTAAAATGATCGGGACAATAAGGCGCGAACACTAGCTGCAACCTAAGATGAGTGGAAATGATCTACTTTAGATCATGAAATGATGTAATGAATGCACATGCACATGATGCCTATACCACTCATAACTTGAAAATATACTAGTTATAGTCATAGTAAAATATAAAATGAATGGTAAGTTCCATCGGGTTGCTTATACGCTGTTAAAACTGGAAACGCGGGTCTAAAACGCGTGATTCGCGTAAAACGCTGAACTGGAAAACGTAAAATTCCAAAACTTTTAGAATTGTCGTAAAATGAGAGAAAATCATATTTCTATTGTTTATAGTGTTTTATGGACATATCGGGATGCTGGAACGACGTTTAAACCCAAAAGTAAATTTCGGACACGGCTTCGTGATTTTTGCAGAAATGATCCGACGAGTGCCAAACTCTCGGATTATAGTTAAAATAGTTCAACTTACGAGAATATGAAATAAAAATTTTGGAAATGAATAGTGAAAGTGAATAGTAAATATGAATAGTAGAAATGAATAGTACTTTCCGAGATGAAAAATGAAATTTTGACGTTTGAAAAAGGCCACGAAATTACGAGTTGTGACATTCTTCCCCTCTAAAAGGAACTTCGTCCTGAAGTTTAGTTTGTGTTGGTTTCTAGAGTGGTATTGGTGAAAAGATGATGATATTTACCGTATAAACTTCTGAGCTCTAATGGGAGCTCAAGTTTGTAGGCCACTAGGCTCATTCTGTCTGAAATATTGAATGGTCCAATGTATCTCGGGTTTATCTCTCCATGTTTGTGAATTGTGTCTCAATGATGTTGTCCTTGGGATCGTGTGATATCTATTGTTGTAAGTAAATCTAATTTATAGTAAATGGTCAGCCCAACCATTTTTAGAATCAATCACACGCGATTTGGGCATATCTCCCTGTGTTTGTATCATTTTCTAATTTTTGACCATTTGTCTGAAGATGATAGTTGGTGTAGTTCCAAAAGAATCTTAATGTAATCGCTAAGAGTTTGAGGTGAATCAAATTCCTCTATTAGGAATAATTGAAATGGATATCATGAATCTTGTGGAAAAACTTACAAGGTTAAGTCTGTCAAAGGGTGTTGTTGAAAATAATAGATTAGGATAAGGTTGTGATCCTCCACAGGATGTCATGAATTGAGTCTTTCTCCACCTACGATGCTTAGTCTCTATTACTAAGATTTTCCCAAGCTCTATGTCATCAAATCTCAAAATCCTAAATGTATAAGTGATGTAATATAGTGATTGATTTTCGCAGTTTGTTTTGAGATTGTGTTTTGTTCATAAACCTTCCCTGAATAAATGAATCTACAAATTTAAGCAAACGGCTTTCCAAGTAATATTTTTCTTGATGTTTCAAAATTTAATAGTTATGCAAGATAGGACAGTTTTCAACATAAGGTGGATAATATGGTTTACCAAAGATCGATGTTTAAAATTTCCTAACATTCAATAGTTTTGTAAAAGATTAACCAAAAGAAATTTGCTTATCAAAATAAGTGCCTCAGAAAAATATTTCTTACAAGATATATGTTTTGTATAACGGTAGTTTGGAGAAAAATCCATTTTAAAGTGAAAGTATTAAGAGGATAAAATAGCTAGGTATGTATGTCTGCACAAATGCATAGGTGTCAAACACATTTGAATAAAGTCTATTGGTGAGGATATGTTCAATCTATAGTCTCGGTTAAAAGGTTGGATTTATCCATATGGTGTTGCTTAGTGAGAACTCGTATCGAAACTAATCTTGTAATTCAGTCAAGCCAATACTTTCTAGATGATAGAATTTTAGCGATCAGGCCAGTGATAGTGGTTCGAATGGTTTTGTGATATCCTGAGAATTCTGTTGAGTTTTGAATGGTCTTAATGTACCGAGGGATTCTCCTTATAGATGGTATGGAAAGTCTTTCCTAGGGAGGTCATTGATAATATCCACTTATCAATATTGGGAATAGTGAGGGATGAGTGACATAGGAATCTATAGAGTGTTAGCTAATTCCTTATATATATGGGGATGGGGAAAGGAAATGACAGTGATGGTGAGAAGGGAAGAGACTGTGACAACTGCAACAAAATGAGATTGTGATAAAAAAAAATACTGTGATGTAAGTGTATCATGCATAGACATGAATGTTCATGAGATGAAATGATCAATTGACGTGCTTCCAAGCGGCGGTTCACAAAGTGATGAAAGGTATGAATGTTCTGACAACGAGAGTATACACACACATAAATGAAACATTTGGAAAATGAGTTGAGAATTTATTCCAGAAAAAATTTTATTATAACTATTCTCAGTGTTGCAAAATTCATCTCTGAGTCAGACATAGGTGGTCAGCCTATATCTCACTATCCCGGGTTGAATATAGATGACCAGTCTATATTCCACCGAGGTTCCATGAATTTTGAAATACTCAGCTCAGTCATACTAAGACTATGTCCTTCACAAATACCAAGACGTTCTGAAAGACAAAAGCAAGTGACCAAACTCAAGGTCAAGTGATGAAACTATGCAAGGAAAAACATAACGCGGTGACATATATGATACGTGAACATGCTTATGTGAAAGACAATTATAGTAATCAACTAGAATAAAGGAATATAATATACCAGATAATGAGACACAAATCTCATCACCTATGTCAGCAACTAACCACAAATGAGGCTTCAGCTTGGCAGGCAGGCACGTGACGGTCATAGGGTTAAGTTTTCATAAAAGTAGCTATAGTCTAGGTTTTAAAAACACTTAGCTTGCTATAGCCAAAGCTATGATGCCAATCTGTCACACCCCCAAAATCGGGTCCCGCGGAAGCATACATGTAGCTGGGGTGTAACTCAATTGGTATCACAACACAAGTTCAAGAATGGTTTTCACTTGAATCATTTAGAATAAAATAGATTAATCAAAATGTTGAATTTACATTGTCAAAAGTAGTGCGGAAGTAGGCCCTTAAAATAGTTTAAAACGGTCCCCAAATGAATAATCAGAGTCTTCTATGACCATGCCATGCCCTGCCAAAACCTCCTGTAGCGTGCCATTGATTAATACCTGAAAATACATGCTAAAGTGTCAACACGAGGTTGGTGAGTTCATAGAGTCTTGTGAAAAAGAATGTAATGCATATGAATGAAGATTTACCAGCAAAGGCCTCGTAAATTCACTCAGTTCCAAGTCCCGCCATAAGAGACTTGCAACCTGTGTGTTTACGACCTACTGCCAAAAGTAATAAGTTTGATTTGTGTAAACAAAAGTAATAAGATTGATGCAAAAGCATCGTAATTCAGTAATAAGACTTGATGCAAAGGCATCGTATTTCAGTAATAAATTAGTAATAAGGTTTATAAAAACCATTAGTATATAACTTTAATCATATGTACAATAGCCCAAGTATAAAGTAAAGTAATAAGATTTCAGTCATAAAATTTACATTGGCTCTTAAGCTCATGACCCCGAAGCTAGATGTTACTTGGCCCCAAATGAGTGTTTACCAGACACTCTAAAGATATTAGACATGAAATGCATTCGTAATTCCGTTGGAGCAACCCAAACACGGATGGAGGAGTCACCCTCAATAGATCTATTCACTCACTCTCGCTCGTACTTTAATTAACGGTCCATGATAATAAAGGGGACTTGTCAAGACGTGGTAATAAGGCAACTTAAGCAATGTAGGGCATTTAATACTTTGGCATTGTACAAAAATAATTAAATCAGCGTATTCTCCCCCAAAAGTAATTCAAATCGTATAAAAGTATAAAACAAGTATTTAAGCATGTATCTCCCCCAAAGAGTTTATAAGTAATTAAACAAGTAAAAGTGGGGCTATGACTCACCTCGAAATGATGATATAATGATGGTAAAATGATTGGGACAATAAGGCACGAACACTAGCCGCAACCTAAGATGAGTGGAAATGATCTACTTTAGATCATGAAATGATGTAATGAATGTACATGCACATGATGCCTATACCACTCATAACTTGAAAATATACTAGTTATAGTCATAGTAAAATATAAAATGAATGGTAAGTTCCATCGGGTTGCTTTTACGCTGTTAAAACTGGAAACGCGGGTTTAAAACGCATGATTCGCGTAAAACGCTGAACTGGAAAACGTAAAATTCCAAAACTTTTAGAATTGTCGTAAAATGGGAGAAAATCATATTTCTATTGTTTATAGTGTTTTATGGACATATCGGGATGCTGGAACGACGTTTAAACCCAAAAGTAAATCTCGGACACGGCTTCGTGATTTTTGCAGAAATGATCCGACGAGTGCCAAACTCTCGGATTATCGTTAAAATAGTTCAACTTACGAGAATATGAAATAAAAATTTCAAAAATGAATAGTGAAAGTGAATAGTAAATATGAATTGTAGAAATGAATAGTACTTTCCGAGATGAAAAATGAAATTTTGACGTTTGAAAAAGGCCATGAAATTACGAGTTGTGACAGAAGCTATGCAGGAAGAGATTCTACAATTCAAGAATCAAGATGTCTGGATCCTTGTTGATCTTCCTGCAGGGAAAATTTCTATTGGAACCAAGTGGATATTAAAATGCAAGAGAGATGCAAGAGGTGTTGTGGTAATGAATAAAGCAAGATTGGTGGCTCAAGGTTTCAGACAAGAAGAAGGGATTGACTATACTAAAGTGTTTGCACCTGTTGCTAGGGTTGAGGCAATTAGATTATTTTTAGCATTTGCCTCATACATGGGGTTTAAGGTATATCAGATGGATGTCAAGAGTGCCTTCCTCTATGGCAAAATTGAAGAGGAGGTCTATGTTACTTAACCACAAGGCTTTGAAGACCCCCAGCATCCTAAGAAGGTGTACAAAGTTGTCAAGGCACTTTATGGACTTCACCAAGCACCAAGAGCATGGTATGCTAAATTGTCTACATTTCTATTGGAGCATGGCTACAGAAGAGGAGCAATTGACAAGACCCTCTTTATTAAGAAAAACTCCAGGGACATCATTCTAGTACAGGTCTATGTGGATGATATTATTTTTGGGTCCACAAAGGAAGCATGGTGCAGGGAATTTGAAGATTTGATGAAAGGTGAATTTCAGATGAGTGTTATGGGGGAATTAACCTTTTTCTTAGGGCTGCAAGTCAAACAACAACCTGAAGGGATTTTTATCCATCAGGAAAAATATGTTAAAGACATCTTGAAAAAGTTTGACTTTGAACATTTGAGGACTGCCACTACTCCATATGAACCACCCAAGCTTAAAAATCCAAATGAACAAGATGAGGCTGTAAATGTTCACCTCTATAGATCCATGATTGGATCACTCATGTATCTCACAGCTTCTAGGCCTGACATTACCTTTGCTGTCAGTGCTTGCTCAAGACATCAAGTCACTCCTTTGACTTCCCACCTAAATGCAGTGAAGAAGATTTTCAAGTACATCAAAGGCTAACCTAAGTTAGGCCTTTGGTACCCAAGGGAATCACCATTTGTGTTAGAAGCATACAGTGATAGTGACTATGCAGGAGCTAATTTGGACAGGAAATCCACAACAGGAGGTTGTCAATTTCTTGGTAGAAGACTCATCTCTTGGCAGTGCAAGTAACAAACCATTGTGGCTACTTCTACTACTAAAGCAGAATATGTTGCTGCTGCCAACTGTTGTGGTCAGGTACTTTGGATTCAGAATCAAATGTTAGATTACGGGTTTAACTTCATGAACACTAAAATCTACATTGATAATCAAAGTACTATTTCTATTGTTAAAAATCCTGTTTTTCATCAGAGAACTAAACATATTGAAATTAGGCACCATTTTATAAGAGATGCAAATGAGAAGCATCTAATTCAAGTGCTTAAAATTCATACTGATGATAATGTGGCTGATTTATTAACAAAGGATTTTGATGGACCTAGGTTTAATCACCTGGTTGTCAGCATTGGGATGGTTAACCCTTGAATGGTATGTTTGAGGGGAGGCATAAGCCTCAGGGGAGGCATATGCCTTAGGGGAGGATTGTACATGTTGTATATTATTATGTTTACTAACTTTGTTTTGCAGGTTTCTTACTAATTTTGTATATTATTATGGTTGTTCTTTTTGTGTTTTGTTTGAATGATTGGTTGCAGGTTATGTTCCTGCTGATGAAAATCCAAAATAAAAGGTTCTTTTATTATTGTTGAAACAGAAAGTACATCATCAACACCATCAAACATCAGGAGTACAAAAGACACCATCTAACAACATTCAAACAGCCTAACAACTAACCACCTTCTAAACCAAAAACATCACCACCTTCCACAGCCCAAACCTCTACTCCATCTTCCTTTTCCCTTTTCCCATGTCCTTGGGGTCAGGCATCCTCTTGTGGACCCCTCTGGATTGCATGTCTTTGTTCCAGAGCTTGGGAGCAGCAAGTCCAAGGACAACCTTTAGTGAACCCTTGTTCTTTTGAGAGGACTGTGGCTCATCAGGGACAGAGATCTTCCTCATATCAGCACAAACCCTCTCCATTTCACTAGTAAGGAATGCTGTGACAGGAGTAAAATCAGGGACAACAATAGCAAGAGGAGTTGGAGCTTCCTCTGTTTCTTCTGATGAGGATGGAGATGGACAAAACTCTGATGGTCCCTCACCAAGATAGTAGTATGCTCTTTGTATTTTGGGAATGTCAAAGGTGGAATCAGAAGAAGAATAAGAGGAAATATCAATAATTTTGGGGTTTGATTTCATGATTGGTGTGTTTGGAAAGGCTTTGGTGTGATGGTATTAGTGTACTATTAAGTTCTGAGCAACTTATGCCTTGAAGACTTCTTTATAAAGACTTGATTTGGGATTAATATGAGTAAATGCAAGTTAATGGGAGGTAGTTGAGTCAGTAGCAATTACTAATTGTGCAAGTTGTCCATTTATTTGGATTCTTCGGATGAAAGTCACTTGGGTTTGACCAATTGCTGCTAATAACACCTACTTTATTCTTAAGTTTGTTCCTGCTGATGGTTTATAATAGATTAATTTATTCAGGGGAATGCAAATCTTTCAGAAGAATAACAATCAAGTAAAGACAAACAAGGCAACATGTTTATTGAATCATTAGAAGTACAAACAGGAATAAGATTGAAAGATTCATACAAACAAAACAGGCCTATCAATCCTACACTTCCTATTCTACTTTGCCCTTGCCCTTGTCTTCAGCTTTCTTCTCCTTACCTTTGTTGATGTTGAAGATTCCTTCCTGCTGGGGACAAGTCAAACCAATCACCACTTTTCTTGTCTTTGGAAATGGTGGATTTGACTTTCTTCCTCTTGATGGTCGCTTTGGACGAGAGGATTGGGGCTTCTCAGGTGTTTTAGGGTTGTAGAGTGCATTACTCACATCATCATCTTCATCAGAAGAAGTGAAGATGAAGGGAGACTCATTAGGATTGGGGCTCTGTTTGCTCTCTCCAATGCATTCCACTGCCTCTCCATCTCTCTCTCGTATTTAGGATCATCAATCTCAGATGGGTATGGTGGAAGATCCTCTGATGATAATGAACTTGGAGCAGGTACATCATGTTTCTTCTTTTTGGCTTGCTCTTTAGTAAGACCCCGTGGGATGGTTGGCATTCTGAGTGGTGAAGGAGATGTTAGTGACTCTGATGAATCTGATGAGTCAGAAGCAAGGTTGATGATACTCGGATTGGATGCCATGGCTCTTAATTGATTGGTGAAATTGTAATTAGGGATTTGTATTGTTAAAGTTGTGTGGTGATATTTGGGAATCATTACCCTATATTTATAAGACCATCCAAACCATGTGTATTTATTACCATAAATGCGGGTGGTTTATAGATAATTAAGAGTGAATCGAAATTTGAATCAAGAGATTTTCAAAGATATTTGGTTACCACTGAAGTTGTGATTCTGCTGATTGATTCTGCGGATGCTGCTGTTTAATGGATGGTTGACCGTAGTCAACAATTGTTTGGTTTTTGCGGATTGACCATCTGGTTTCTGCCGTTTGACTTGGTTTCTGCTGAAGAGTCAGTTTTATTGGGATATTATCAAGTCGGTTATTGGTCAAAGATTGGTTTCCATAATTCATACCAATTACACTCCACGTTTGGTAACTTACCATAATTAACCTCGACGTGTAAATCCCACTCCTAATTAACTGATTTCCTCTCGCTATAAATTTGAAAAACCATTTCAACATTATTCAGCATTCCCAACCCTAATTTCTTTTTATCAATCGATGGCTGAACTACTTTTCAAAGGTGATCATAATAAGCAGGCTTTTCTAGGTCGTGGTAAGGGTGATGATGACTATGTGGAAATGATGGAATTTCTCCAAAGATCCAAGATTCATTATGCCTTAACCCGTTATCCTAATATTATTTATGAATCTCTGGTTACACAATTTTCGCAAACGGCAAGGACGAGGTCAGTTGATGATGGACCAACAGAGATTGTTGCTATGATAGATGGGGAAGAATGTGTTGTTACTGAGTCATTGGTCAGAACTCAACTACAATTGGATGATGAAGGTGGGGTGCGCGAATTGGCTAAGGAAGAAATACTTGCAGGTCTTCAGGCTATTGGTTATAGTGGTGATGGGAAAGTATGGTACAAGAATTTGTTTTGCCCTAACTGGAGATTTTTGACACACACTTTGCTTCAGTGTATGAGTTCTAAGTCTGGTGGATGGGATCAATTTTCAACAGACATTGCTCTTGCCATTGTGTATCTTTTTCAGGGAAGAACCTTTAACTTTTCTAAGTATATATTTGATGAAATGCTTGGTAATGTTAAGGATACCAAACTTAAATATTTAATGTATCCTAGGTTTCTTCAAATTATTTTAGATATTCAGACCACTGATCCTACCCATTTGCCTGTTAAGGGTTTATCAAGAAAGCTTTTTGCTCAAATGAAAATCAAATATACAGGAGAACACAGACCCTTACTCCCTGCTATGTTGCCTGTTGGCAATGCTCCTGATGGAGTAGCTGCTGATGCAGCTGCTGATGCCCCTGTTGGCAATGCCCCTGATGGAGTAGCTGCTGATGCAGTTGCTGGTGGTCAGGATCCTGCTAATGCTCAAGCACTAGAGGATTCCCCTGACAGGACTGAAGTTGCTATTGATGCAAGTGCATCAGTGGCTCCTGATGTTCAGCCACCACCCTCTCCTAGGCCACCCACACCTATACCTTCACCAATGGCTAATACTTCTCCTGAGCATGTGCTCACTGAGAACTTAGGCCCTGACCAACCTGTACATTCTCCACAGTATACATGACTTCCAACACCTAGTCCCTTGAGACCTAACTTTGAGGATAATGTTGATGTAGATGTAGACTTAGATTATTCTACTCATAGGACCAATGATGCTTCCAATGCCACAGATATCCCTATTGGTGGAACTGAAGGTCCTGTTACTCTTACTTCTTTGTCTGTTTTGTTGAACATGTATGTGAATAAGGTGGACAAGTTGGAAAAGGATCTGAATTTCACCAAAAAGAATCTTGGTGGAGCAGTTCTGACTCTCATTACAAGAGTTAAGAAGTTGGAGGTTAAGCTCAAGAACAGGAAGAGAAAAGGTGATGTGTGTGAATCAGATGATGAGTCTACAAAAGCATCTGACACAATTGATTTGGAAGGACTTGAACTTCTTGCTGCTACCACACTAGATAGTGTTCAGAAGGATGCTACTGCCTCTAGGCCTGCACCATCTACTCATTCTGCTGATAAAAGTGTTCAAAAGGATTCAAGAGTAATTTATGTCAGGAGAAAGCACTCTGCTGATAAGACTTCTGCTGATGCTTCTAGGAAGGAAGTCTTTCCTGATCCTATGCCAGAGGTGGTTACTCATGATACATCAACAGATATACAATTTGAATGTCCTGATGTTTCTACTGATAAGCATTTTGTTCCTCCTGAGACTGTTTCAACTTAGAAAGATAAAGGAAAGTCCATCATGGTTGACCAGGACATTCCTTCAAGAGTGAAGTCAAAAGAGGAACTTGCTAATGAGAAGCTTAGTGAGCTTGTTGCTGTACAATGGCAAGCTAAAGAGGATGCTGCAGCAACAAAGATTCTGTTAGATATGAATGCATCAGAAGCACTTGCTAGGAAAATACAAGCTAATTTGGATAGAATGGGAACTCCAATTACTAGTACTCTACCTGCAGAAAGACAAAAGGAACTAGATGAAATTGCTAAGAGTCTATCTGCAGAGCAATGGGAAAATTTGGCTAAACAAGCTGCTACTAAGCCTACTTTGGCTGAATCTGTGCTTGGAGTTAATTATCAGGCCACTGATTTTGCCAAGATGATGGTTTGAAAGAGGTAAGTTGCAGAGACAAGAAGAGGAAGAGAGAAAGGCTAAAGAGCTAAGGGAAAGACCTTGGACAAAAGCAGAAATCAAGAAATATATGAGGAATTTTGTCAAGAATCAAAGGTGTTCTATGTTTAGGTCAGGATGGACTCAAAAGAAAGTTTGGGGCTTTTCAGATTCTCAGCTCTCTTACTACTATGACAAAATTATTTCTAATCTTCATTCTTCTGGCATTAATGTCCAAGATGTGTTAGAGAAGCGTGACAGACTTTTGGATAGGCCTGTTGCTAAGAGAACTAGGCTTGATGATTCTGCTGATCAGCCTACTAAACCCACTGAGTCATCATTTGGTGATTAGAAGAAAGTACACTCTCCTTCAGTGTTAACTCAGGTGGATGATTCTACTGATGCTGATCCTTCAAATGTTGCTCCAGAGTCTGTTCGTGCTGAAGCTTCTCATCCTGTTACTACTGAAGCTCAACCTGATGTTACACATGACGCTTCAGCAGATGCTCCTATAGAAGAACCTGCTGATGCTTCAGAAGCTGTTCCAACTGAAGCTTCAGAACAAGTTCCTCCTGATGCTTCAAGACAAGTTCCTAAAGAAGAACCTGCTGATGGTCCTTCCCTTCCTTCTACTTCTGGTCCTAGGAGAAAAACTAAAGCTAAAAAGAGGAAGGCTTCTAAGGATGCATCATTAGATGATAGTACATTCATTGACTATGATTCTGATGATGGGCAGGATCCTGTTGTTTGGGAGAAAGTTGTTAAATAGGAACTTGTTGACTCTTCACTTGGTCAAGGAAAAGTAAATGTCATTCATAGACAAGATGGTTCTACCAAAACATTTACTTTTCTTAGCCAAATCTTGCACATGGTGGACAAGCAAGATATTCTCTCTTTATGGCTGGGTTGTATCTCATTATCAAACTCATCCACCTGAAGGGATAGGAATGTATTTGCTGGGAGATTTACAAATTCTTTGTGATTCTCATCTTGGTGATACTGGTGTTAAGTTTCAAGTGTGGAAAGGACAAAGGACATAGGTAGTTGATTATTGTAAATTCTTTCCTCTTCCTAACGTTCATATGATTATCACTACCACTGGCAAGACCTTATACTACTGGGCTGATGTACTTTATCCAATTACCATTGAAGTGATGAATCTCATGCTGGAGGCAAAACTCACTGTTCCTCTGGGTATGACTGAGAATGATATGCATCTTGCTGAACAATTGATAAGGTTTATCAGGAGAAGTATCTTGGTCAAGAAGGAACTGAAAACTAATTATGATATTCAAATGGACACATATCTGCAATGATATGGTATTGGTGTGGTACTTTGTTGTATATTTTCTTTCTTTTCTTTTCTTTATTTAAAAAAAAAAAAATAATAACTAACAGATTTGTATAGTCTTGTGTATGTTGTTTGCAGGCTTGGTGTTGATTCTTATCACACTTTTTCTGGTTATCAACTTACCTGATATTGACTATTCCATCAAAAAGTTGGCTAGTCCAAAGGGTACAACTTTGGTAAAGACACATCAAATCTGTTGATAGCTGTAATAGTTTGCTAAAAATTATTGGGTACTCAACTTACCCATGCTTCACAGCTGAGAGTTGAAATAGTTGTCAATTGACCATGGATTTTTCCTTTCTGGATTCCCAATAATTGGCTAGCCCACAAGAGTATGGCTTGTGGTAAAGGCAGTGGAAAACCATATTTGGTATTCAGTTGACCAAGATGATTTTTCATCAAATAATTGACTAGTCCTGAGCAAACGGCTACAGGTAAAGACATCTCAAATCTGTTTATAGCTGATGATTTGCAAAAAATCATATTCTTTGGTCATCAGTGTACCATAGTTAGTTAACTGAAAACACTTGGCTACTCCGGTAGTGATGGCTATTGGTAAAGAGACATCAAATCCATTATTTTCAATGATTCACCTCTCACAGGAGTTAACACACCTGGATGTGATGAGAATAGTATGAAACTAATATATTTTAATGTACATTTGGTCATGTGTTGCTGCAAAAAAGGGTGTTTTTAATGTTTTTGCTGATCATAGAGATTCTACTGATGAAGATTCTTTGCTACTGAAGTTCATCCTCAATCCTCTTATTTGTGCTATTGAAGATCTATCAAGAAATCTTGAACTTAACCGTGTCAAATTCAAGATTAGGGGAGGATTGTAAGGAATTATTGAAGTCAGAATTAATACTGCTGACGGATACTGCTGACAGGTTCCTGCGGAAGCTTAGAGTTGTTTCTGCTGATGACTGGTTCCTGCTGACGCATAGTGATCCTGCGGATATAGTTAATCCGTGGATAAAAATTGTTTATTTTAGGACAGGATATGTAGAATATCTTTTATTGGTTTAATGTTATTTGTTTCTTGTAAGAAAGGTTAGGGTTTCCACTAGTATATAAGGAACCCTAGGTCATTCTATTATGTACTTTTTTTTATAACACTTTTAGTAAAAGAATATTGATCTATAGAAGATCAAAGTTTAGTATACAATTTGTTTTATATTCCGCAATAACTACAAACTCACAAAGATTATCTATTTAGTCTTACTTTTGATTACATTTGTAGGCTAACGATCTATTGGCTCGAGATCTATCAAGGTTTAGATCCTACAACCGCCTCTCTACATGTGAACACCCTCTCATCCTAAATAAGCATAATCCCATCCGAGCTCCCGATAGTAGGTAATTGCGCAAAACCAAACCCAATACCCCCCATATGTCTTCTATAAACATCTTGTCCACCAAAGCACTTTTCGTTTCTTGAAACCCAATAACATCCGGTTTCTCATTCCTAATAATAGATCTAAACCACCCTTTTTTCTCACTATCCCCCATGCCCCTTATGTTAATAAAAACCATCTTCATAATATATGAAAAGAAACAAAAACGACTTACTTTCTACCTTATTGAGGCAGTGGACCCACGTCTCGGTTGTCATCCGTATCTAAACCTGCATGACCAACGCTCCTTTTTTCTACCTCGGCTCGAGCCCAAGAGACCCCAATTAACTCGCCGACCTCCTTAAATTGTTCCACATTGATGTTGCACCTGTCGTGTTCAGTTTCACACACCGAGTTATCTCCACAATGAAATATTCCTTTGCTTACACTACTCACATCGTAAAATTCCTTGTACACGTCCGATACACCTTTTTTGTTATCCCCTAAACCCGCCACTCCCGTCTTTCTTGCCACCTTGAATGCTTTCATGATACTTTTCCTGCCCACTTTTTTCTTATTATCTGCCTTTTCCTCATTCGTGTTTCCCTGGTTAAAACACTTCTCGACCTTGCTCCCATTAAACCCCGCATTTTGATTAGCCCTCCTGTTTTTTTTTCGATCTACTGCCGCCACTCCCAACTAAACTAGTTGGTGAAACCTCGCTTTTGTCCCTTGCCGGTGTTACCCACTCTTGTTCTTTTAAATCATTCTTCAAGTTAGCTTCACCATTCTCCATATTACTGACTTCGTGTCTATTAATATCTAAGTCGATCTTCCTGTTATATGTGTTTCTTGACTTTTTTATATTATTTTCTGGGCCCATTGAAAATCTACTAGACATATCCTTATTCCCTTATATCCCACCTTCTTGGCCCGTATATTTGTAACAACCCCAAAATTTGTAGTGAAGCAGTGGAAGTCTAGCTGGGGTATTACATTTTGGATCATTGTCATAATCATAGAAAAAGACTCAAAGGAGACGTTTTGGGAAAATTCGTTATCATTCATTCAAGATAAAATTTAGAGTTTGCAACAATGGTTCCACAATGTTTAGAAATACATAGAGTAAAGTTTAAACTAAAACGAATGATGACATTTTTGGACGTCGTCCAAAGATAAAGGGAGCCCTAGCCCACTCCGTGCCCAATATGCTTCTTAGATACCTGAGATAAAACATGCTAAAAAGGTCAACACAAAGGTTGAGTGAATTCATAGTGTTTAGTTAGTAATGGTTTGAACACAAGTTAAATAGTGGTAAAACAATAGCATCGTAGTGTAATATATTGCCCTAAGCCTCATGACACGCAAACCTTAACATAGGGTGATATCATAAATGATATAAATAGCCTACATCATAAAATGATGCAGGTGATTGTGCCCTCGTCGTAGGAGTTTGCCAACTTCCTATTTATATTCGAATAAAGTGCATTTGGTAACCATTTCAGGCTAACTTCAAATGGGGCGTCAACTGCCAATAGATCTATTCACTAAATTCGCGTTCACTCGCAAGTGATTAATGGTTCATGATATGAGGGACTTTTGGCAAAGGTGTTAACTTAGGCAATATCAATCAGGGTAGCATATAGAAAAATACTTGTGTTCAGTTTTATAGCATGTATCTCCCCACGGGATTTGAAAACATAGTAAAAAGTAGGACTATGAACTCACCTCAGCAAGTAGTCTGAAATGCAATAGAGTCAAATAGCAGGTGGTAGTTCCGACGCGTGACCTAGATTAGTATGGCAAGTTTAGTTTACAGCTCTAGTTTAGACTCGATGAAATGTAAATAAATTTAAAAGTTTTCAAAGCGTTTATGCTTGTGTGGCAACATTTATGTTTGAAAACAGTTTTCTAAGTATTGGCTCTTGGGAGTGCATACGTTCACGCCTATAGAAGTGTTAAGTGTATATGACAAAAAGTACTCGTTAGACGAGTATACGAAAGACAAGGACGGAACATAATCGTTGATGATTATAGAACGTTGTCGGGTAAATGAGAATAGTATTGTTAAAAAGTTTGCATTTATATATCTAAATGTATTTAAGTATTTATATGTAAATATAAGTTTATAATAAAAAGTGTGTAAGTAAATGTCTTTAAGTAAAAGTTTTATGCAAAGTGTTTGTATTTGAAATAAAATAAAGTTAAATTTGTCATTTTATATTTTATAAATCTTATGTAAGTTTCTATAAAAACATATCAAGTTACATAAAAGATAAATGGGTGGCGTAAATCAATAGTTTTACAAGTACGTGTAACATTATAATTTTCTTTAAACTTGTTTTATAGTTATAGTGATATGCGTAGTAGTTTTTGATTATAAGTTATATTGTAGTATCCATTTATAAAACAAGCATAGTAGCTTAGTGTATGGCGAACGAGTCGGGAAGGGTCGTGAATAGACAAGTCAGAAATCGAATTCGATGAATTGTGAAGGCTAGTCGCGTACCAAAACAATAACACAAACACACTCTGCATCTATTTACATGTGTGGGCTGCGGCCCAAGGTGAACCCACAACTAGCCTTGTGGCCCATCTTGAACAATCACACCCTAAGTTGTAAATGGGCTTGAGGCCCATGCATGATCTGATTTCAAACACAGGGAAAGGAAAATGAACACTTCCTGGGGCAGTCTTTGACAAGAGGAAAGGAGCCATGACGCAAGGTTTTAAATTCGACTCGAACTCTTTATCTGACAAGACTTTAAGCCTCTTTCAAGGGCTGATGTTAGACCAAGTGACAAACACCATCGGGGTGTCTTGATATGACTGATACAATATCCAAACGTACCCAGTTTGGAGTGCATCTTGGTGATCCGAAAACAACACAATGCAATTCCTTTTGGAGGCTAAATTGTGTACCAAAGCAAAGAGTAACAACGTCCCTATGTGGGTTCGTTGACAACCCCAAACAAAGGGTAACCCAACTCCCTGTTGATCCATAGATAATTCAAACAAACGCACCCCTTAGGTAGAGGACTTGAGGTAATTAAATTGGGCAAAACAATCACATAGGCACGTTCACAACACACTTCATGTGAGTTGTTGAGCCGAGGTACTACATAAACACAAGACTACTCTTGTAGTCCCCATTTGAGTCGTGATCAAGACCACCTAGGACAAGCACAAGCTGTCTATTTAAACTAGGCTTATAAGCAAAAAATGAGCTCCAACAAACGCACCCCTTGTACTTAGTCGAGCCACACCCAAACTAGAGGATATCAAATAGAATAAACTAACGCACCCAAAGTGAGTCGTGGTGGCTGAACCGAAGTAAGTGACGCAACCCTTACGGGTTTCCAACCCAAATTCGTGTATCAAGA
Organism: Artemisia argyi; assembly: GCA_030686995.1. Lineage (NCBI taxonomy): Eukaryota > Viridiplantae > Streptophyta > Magnoliopsida > Asterales > Asteraceae > Artemisia > Artemisia argyi. The sequence continues at coordinate 88,500,010 of CM060676.1, forward strand.
ACATATCAACGGAAAGAAATTATAAAACGAGCCACACGAAATAACACTTCCAGATCTAAATTCAATATTGTTTTCAATCCTAGTTTTAGTTTCTGAGTTTTCAGCATACCACACAAGCATTATAACTTAACGTCAAAATGGCTAAATCGATTCACAACAGGAAAACCAACGGGACGAGACAAATCAAAACTACTTAACAATTACAGGCTCGAATTTTAAAAGAAAAGGACAAAGGAGAAATGGGTTACCAATTAGGAGTCGATTACGAGGAAGAATAAAAACAAAGAAGGCTCGATTCTGATCCCACAAGCGATCCACACACCCTTGAACTTCAGGAATCTCTCTCTCAAAAAGTTACTAGTATTTTGATTGTGAAAGTTGTATGATGTGTGGAAAACCCATGGGAATCGAGCGGTATAAATAGAGTTAATACAAGGGGGTTTTGATTCCTCCTCCTCTTGAAGTTAGTCGACCATGTAGCCTAATGGAGTAGAGCTTCATCATGGTTTAGTCATCTCTTGTGCTTATATGTTGACTTCGAGGTCTCGACAAGGTGAAGGGAATCCCAACTGAAGCGCTTGGACCATCTGAACTTCACAGCGTTTACGTTGCTGGGTTTATGTGGGGATGGTGATGACGTTGGGGGGAGGAAGGAAACTAACAAGCCTGGTCTCTTTTTATCGCTTTGGTTTTAACGTTTGGGAGGAGCAGATAAAACAAAGAGGCTTGAGGTGTGTGAGCAAAAGATAAGGGTAGGAGTAAATATCTATTTTGTTTTTATTTATTTTTATATGTATGTATATATATAATTTCGATTTTGTTTTATTAGTTTTAGATAATTGTGTAGTAATTAAAGTGTAGAAAATAAAGGTGAGTGTTTAAAGAAAAGTGAGGTGCGAGATACTATTTGATTTTCGTAATACTCGAGGGAAATTAAACGAGCCTCGGGTTTTATTGAATTCCGGTATTTAATTATTAGACATATGCTATACTACCGCGGTGTCGAAACACGTGCGGGTTTTAGTAAAAGTGGAATGTGAGTTCACCACATCGTTTGTTCGGTAATAGTCATCGTTGCCTTACAGTATAATGGAAGCAATAGTTTAAATATGAGAATAAGTGAAACAGCTGAATATCTCATTAAAAAAAATTCGGTCTTACAGGAAATAAATAACTTGAAATTTTTGGGTTCTTACAATATTGACCCATCAAAGGCCCAACATCACTAATCCTATCGACATTATTCCTGTAACACATGTGAATACCATCATTCTTATTTTGTATACAGTCCTCACTGACCCCACCTATCCTAGGAGGAATCTCACAAACATCGATATCATTACATTCCCCATGTACCCTATCATGATTCTCAGCTGACTTTGGAAACACCACGTCTGCCTCGAGACCCACTATTTTCCTTCTCCCCAGAATACCTAGACCCCTCGTCTTCCCCTTTTTTTCTGATCACCGGACATGGTTTCTGGTATACTTCTGCCTTCTTCACCCACACCATCTTTATTTCCCACCCCACATCATCCATTTCCTCTATCCTTTACTCATCGCTGGACTATCCCTCCTAATCATTTGAATCACCCTCCTCTTCACCACTCGAGCTACCATCATTCTCCCATTCTTCCTCGTCAATTTGCATTTCATTCTCACCCACCTTTTCCACTTTTGATACATGCTCGCTAGCAACAAAATCTTGAATATTCCAACAGGTTATGTCCTGATCCTCTTCGACGACGTTAACTTTGTGTATTATCCCTTTGGCTTTGATGTGAACTTCCTCCTTAATTAAGCCTTTATTAATCGTGTATATTTGAACTCTCCCAAAGCCCATGTTTTGATTTCCTTCCAACGTACATTTTGCAATCCCAAATTCGTACCATGAAGGGCTGCAATGTTTCTGAAAACTGCTTCACCCCAACAGAAAATAGGAACTCCAATAACATTAATCCAAGTAATCCTTCCGGAGTTCCTGTTTAAAATATCACCTTTCCTCAACTTGTGTATCCATCTTCGCAGGCCATGTTCTCTATCCTCTAAGACGTTTTCAGTCGTTTCTTTGTTTCACAATACAACTAGAACTTCCAGCCCGCCCAAGAGCTTTATCTCAACCTTATCGAGCCCTTGTTCCTCGCACAAACCTGGTAGTTAGGTGAGGAAGCACATTGCTTTCACCTCTCCCATCACACTTCTACTCAGTAGCTCATTATTGATTTCATTATCCTCAATCTCTATGCATCTCACATCTCCCTGGTTTTTCATTTGTACTTCATGCTCTTCACCATGCACTCGAGCTTCACCGTCTACATTTTCTCGATGTGAACCCGCACCTTTTGTGTTCGCACCTTTGTTGTTTCCTCCTCCATATATCTTTTCACCTTTCAACACATCCGCGTATCTACGATCGTCACAATTATTTGTCTGTCTCCCATTTCCTTTTTCTCCTCCACTGTTCCTGTTAGTGTACCTATTCCCATGTCCACCATCACCATCACCCCTACTCCATACCCTGTGCCTTTCCTATCATACGCCACGTATACCCTTAAGAGCTCCTCTCCAAATCTAATTTTTTGCAACTGACTCAATAGTCCCTCTGCATCCCTCATAAATTTGAATATAATGAACCCATATTTCTTTCCATCCTGAAGTCTTCTTTGTACCATGAACATGTAGAAGACGGTACCATATCTTTTAAATACCATCCATGGTTTACCTGTAGCACCCCCAAAATCATCACGTCAGCGGAAGACTTAAAATGTCAGCGGAAGACTTAAAATGTCAGCGGAAGACTTTTTGGGTGTTACTTCGAGGATCTTTTTCACAATCATAGAAAACGACACAAAAGTGACGCTTTAAAGTTTAATTCATTCAAAATACCAAATATTCGAGACATCAAGATGTTTCATAGTTTAAACAACAAGTTTATTTGAAATGTGTCAAAACATTTATTTAAGCCCATGCCGGGTTACAAGCCCACTCCGTGCCTTCAAGTTCCTTCTTGTTTGATTACGTGAGATAAACACATGCTAAAAGTGTCAACACAAAGGTTGGTGAGTTCATAGAGTTTATAGTTTCGAATATCGATTTCCAAAATCAAATAGTTTACAAGTCTACAGTGTTTATAATAAGAGTTGATTATCCAATTAAAGTGTGAGAAAATCCATAGTGTTCATAATTTAAATCGTTGATTTATCACAATCAGAAAATGAGTGATTTCCTTATTAATTCAAAAATAGTCCGTTGGTTTGCCCTCCATTGGGTCAACACCAAAATAGTAGTTTGTTTGACCTAACCGGGTCAACACCAAAATAGTTTGTTCGTTTGCCAATTATTAATAGTTTTCCTGCTATATAGTGAGCACAATCTCATAGTTTAATAAAACAGTGGGCTACAGCCTTGTACACCCCAAACATCAGTCATTGTAATACTGTATCATGACTACAGTACTACCGTTCTATTGCTCTAAGCTCATGACACTCAACGATTAACAGGCATCAAAATTATCCATAATAATGATGTAAAACAGTGGCCCTCAGGATAGGTATTTACCAGTAACCTATGAAATCAAATAGCGTGCATTTGGTGGCTTTCCTCTAGCGACCAAATGGGGATTGTCAATCCCTAATAGATCTATTCACAACTACTTACGCTCACCTTTTGGGTGATTAAGGTGCATGAACGAGGGACTTTTGGTAATCGATACTTAGGCAATAGAGATCAAATATAGCATACCATTGAAAAATCACTTGTAATCATGTCTATAGCAGGTATTTCCTTATGAGATATAAAAATGTGTAAACCAGTAAAGTTTATATGAAATACAGTCATGTATTTAGTTAAAGAATACTTGTAAAAGTAAAAACAGTAGTTAAGCATGTATCTCCCCCAAAAACATTTATAAACCATTGTAAAACAAGTAAAAGTAGGGGCTATGACTCACCTTAGTAGTACAGTAGTAGTGGTAGTAACATAATCTCAACGATGCAAGGCAACGGCTTCACACACAACCTAAAAGATATGGTATGTTTTAGTTGATAGTCTAAATCTAGTTTTATCGCGAATATTAGTCATTCAGTTGTGATAAAAACTCGTGTTCGTTTAAATGCTTGAAGTTCAAGAACAAAGTTATATATACATATAACTTGTGAGTGTAATGATCGATGTGCGATGGAAAATCATCAAGAATAAGTCGAAGTATGTAGACGATGTTTTATGATGTTAGTTTTAAAAGAAAAGAAATAAACGTATCGTTATATATATATCGTTAAAATTAATTATAGTTACGCGAATATTTATATCGTATATATATAAGAGTTTTATACTAAACATGTGTATTTATATATAAAATATTAATATTATTTTTATAAAATAATATTACAGAAAATCCCTTCAAGTTTTACAAATGTTACCTTTTTAACCTTAACGATATAAACTTTACACCGTTAGTCCAAAGTTATATATATTTACATTTTTGGTTCAAAAGTATCGATATTTACATTTATTACTTCTAAATTTTAATAATTACAATTTATAACTCAAAAATTCAGATTTGACAGTTTCTACCCTAAGTTTCCAAGATTTACGCTTTTAGTCCCTCATTTATGAAATTTTGCAAATTTAGTCCAAAAATCACCAAACTTAAAACTTATCATTTTTATTACTTCAATAAGCTCAGAATAGCTTATTCAATTAATCAAAACAGCTTATTAGCTTAAAAATAACTTATTTCACCAATTGGGCCTTAACGAGACACTTTTAAAGGTCCATTAACATTTTTTGATCCGTTGGGCTTACGAAAGTTTTGGGCCTGGTCTTGGGCTTATATTTGGGTTATAGAAACATTACAAATGAGCTTATACGACCAGCTTATGTAATAAGCTTAAAAACAGCTTAACGGGCTAACTAGCCCAATCGTTAGTTTTATAATAATTATAGAAATAGATTTTTGTTCGATCAAAATAGCCCTTGTAATTAGCTTATACGAGTTTATAAAATCGAACAAAAAGTGTTACTCGATTGTTAGCTATGTTGTCAATGGGGTCGAGCTAAGAAAAGGATATGTCATGTGTTGAAATATTTATATACGAGGCCAAAGTAAACGGCCAAAGTCATATCCAAACAATTACAAGTTCAAAAATATTCTTAGTGTTTTTAATAAAGTCGAATAGGTCAAGGTGACTTAAAAACGTGTCGTTTTTATTATGTATACGTTATTTTTAGTTTCAAAACTTTACCATTCTCGTTTGCTAGTATATTGAATATATAGAAGGTCGAATAAAAAGTATATATCATGTTTTTATTTAACGAGATAATGAATCAAAAATAAAGTGTCAAAAACAAAATATAATGAAATGGAAACATGAAATAGTAAGCTTACTTCACTTCAAAATGTGGGGTAAAATTGGACGTAGAGGTCGAGCTGGGGCAAGAGGGGAATGTGGTTCGATTCTCAACCCACCAAGGATCTAGGATGAGCTAAACTTGGTACTTGAACTTGTTTCTAACCCTTCGAGAACTTGGCAATCTTTCTGTCCCACTTCTCGTATATTTCGAATAGATTTTTAATGGTTTGGTTCGTTTTTGTGTGTGGTTTCAACTGAGGTCATAAGGTGAGCTTTATAGAGAGTAGTGGAGTGTATGTACAAGCGGAGATCACAAGAGATGGAATGTTAGATCAAAGGGAATGTATGTCCACCTCTTCGAGTGCCCAATCGAGACTTTACAAAGCATATGAGGATAAGGAAGGTGTAAGATAAGTTCTGAACATTCCTGACAGCTGACAAAACGTTTAGAGCTGGTTTGTGGTGATTGGGAGGCATGGGTGGTGCTAAGGAAGCTTGTGACACATTTTTATAAAGTTTAACAAGGTGAGTTTTAAGGTTTACTTGGGTCGTATCTGAGGCAGTAAATGGGTGAGTGAGGTATCGAGATTTGTTACTCCTGGTTCTTGGCTATATGGTGAATCGAGTGGTGTAAAAATATAGGGATGTTACATGTCGAGATTGAGAGAAAATGGGTGCGTTTGTGGCCTTGGTCGCGACTGGAAATCAAAGGAAAGAAACAAAATATTACTAAGTGTCGCTGGGCTTGTTTGGTGGGTTTCTGGTGGGCTCGTTTGGCTGGCTCAGGCCCAAACAGCAAAAGAAAAAGAAAAGGGATATATCAAGGGTCCGTTTGGTTTAGTATTTGGTTTTAAGTGGCCCATTGAGTGTTGCTTGTGTTTCATTTATAGTTTGGAAAAATGAGAGTGATTGTGTACGTATAGTATGGAGAGGAAAATTCACATATTTAGTATCCATGTGCCTTGCTTCATTCTTTTTTTCTCGATGGATAGTAGCAAGAAAAAGAATGAATATGTTGGTTTGAATATGTTAGTGAATGATTTGCATGTGAGTTTATATATAAGTTTTGGTGCATGACAAGTGGTGAGAATGGCAGGGAAAAGGCAAAACTTGGAGAGCTTGTCATAAGGTGTGTAAGTAAACTTGTAACATGGTTTCCTTAGGCTTTATTTGGGGTAGTAACGAGTGAGGGAGGTACCAAGTTTATCATTCTTGAATTTATACCAGGGAATATTATAACGTGTGTGTCATATAATGTGTAAGGAAGTAACATGGGTTACTTAGGTTACATTTGAGGGAGGTGGTGTATGAGTTATAGGTTACATTTGAGGGAGGTTTACTTGGGCCAGGTTTGTATTCCACAGATAACAGCCATGAATTTCATTTTTGGTTCAAAATCTCGCGAGTCTAGACGTAAAACATTATTTCGGACAACTTTCGTGTTTTACACTTTTCCTGGTTCGGAACAGAAGAGCCTTAAAATTAGGATTTAAATTCGTTACAGAAAGTTGGTGGTTTATTAGAATTTATACGAAGTGTTATTACTATTGTGTTAATTTGAGATGAAACGTGTACGGTGCCTTAACTTGATCAATATTCTAGTATAGTAATTAAGTTGATAACAATTGTCTTTCATGGTTCTTAGAAGCATGGAAACTAGAGTTGTGAAATAAAAGGGATATGTCGTGTGTAAAAGTTATAATCAACTGAGCTAAAGCAAACATGTACTTGTGATTTATAAATATAATAGTTAGAGGTGTGCTTGTTCAAAGTATCGTGTCGAGGTCCAAAAATATTTGTGAGCAATCTCGGGAATTTTCGTAGGCTCCGGAAATATATAAATATTGTACGGTAAATATACGAAACGTATATTTATAAAATATAAACGTTTTAAATTTATTATATTATTCGCGATATTTATAGATTATCGAGGTTGTGTGTAAGCATCGTTCCTAGGTAAATGGTCAATCATAAATGTTGTAGTGGTTCACATAATATGTCGTGCATAATAAATAAAAAAAAAAAAATTGTTCCCCGTAAAAATGGTATTTAAATAACATAACATTCTTTTATTCAAATATTGATATTTACTAATCGCATGGGAAAATTACGGGAGGTTACATTACCCATTCCCCACTCCTCTGGGTAATTGAAGAACATAAACGATATTGAAGAGTTTTGTTTCCCACTGGTATAATTAGCCCCTAGTTACTTGCCATTGTATTGCTCTCTATTTCCTATGAACCTATTCCTCACATACTCACTGTTACTCATGGCATTTTTATCACTTTGCTTTCTCACTTGGAAGTTACCACTCTCTCTCTCTCACATAGTTCATTTTTTCTCTACCTTATTTTTCTTCAATAAATATTTTTAATCCCACTAAATTTTGGCTAAATGAGTTGGTTGACCTTGTTACACTTGGGGCTTTAGAATTATTTTGGAAATGTCAAAAGAAGTGCACTTGAAGGTTTAACAAGAAATGGCTAAAGATAAATGTAGGATAAACATTAACACATGAACATGAATACCAAGGTGGTTCGGTTCGTTGGTTTTAGAGAGAGACCAGAGAGAATATGGGAGCCTTTAGAGAGAGAAAGAAAAGATGAAATGTTAGATTGCATGAAAGGTCCAACCACTTCCTTGCTAGGGAAGGGGTATTTATAGTTATAACATAAACATCCACTCCCGGGCTGTGGATCAGGTGTATAGTGGGTAAAGACCCGTCCTTCCTCTACGGTGTTACTTAATCTAAACTAATATCTAACTAAATATTAAACTAACTACGAGCTATCTCAATGCTATTACATCCTTTGGGTGACCGAGTCTTCCATAGGAATATTTGTATTCCTAACAATCTCCCCCTAAGCGAGGTCACCTTAGAAATTCAATTCTTGTCTTTAAGCATTCTTGTGATCTTATAGCTCGTAGTCTTTGATTCTTCAGGTTTGGCTCACTTTGTACTTCAAGCAATTATCTTGTGATCAATGTTCCTTTAGTATGTGTGATCTTTGAGCATTCTTTGAGATCATCAGCCACCGTAAATCTCCAAGCTCATCCTTAGTTGTATTGCCTTCGTGTGATGTAGTGACTTTAGGACCATCATGTTCACACTTTTCTGGATTAGGAGACTTTGAATCAGAGTTGCAAAAGCATTGTTGGTAAGTCTCTCTTCATTCATGATCTTCATTGATAATGAGTTTTTTGTGTGAGCATGAGGTGTGGATTGACATGATTCAGCTGGAATTAGGTACCACCATCGCCATCTTTTTATGTATCCCTGAAATAAAGCATTTAGCAATAAAGTTAGAGAGCGAATATGGCTTTGTCACTCGCTCTAGGTGGTTGGATTAACCTTTGAATCCGTGAGGATCGACTTGTGATCAGGTAGAATCTTCTTTAAAGAAAGATTCTCCTTGACAGGAATTTCTAGCTTGTAGTAATGAATCTTCCAAAGTGTTTGCTTCAGAATCATCATACTAAGCATGTTCTCATACCGGAATGTTTCAAAGCAGACAACACGGTAGAGTGAATCAGTGAATATAAAATTCAATGATTGATGAGAAATTGATTAGAGAAATCACTCGCGTGTCATTGAATAAACATTTTTGTGACACGACGAGAGTTTTGTAGCTTGAATCACATTTCCATCATAAATACTTTTGTTATGAAAAATTATACACAACTAATGTGCTCAAAAAATTGTTGATGAGCAAATTGAAAGGTTTTGTACAAAAGCATCCGTCAATCCATTTCCTGGAACAAGTTTGATTCAAAATGTGAATCGCCCCATTGTTGCTTTCCATTTGTCACTAGTTCGATCCATGATGGATCTCACATGTCACCTACCAAGAGCTTGTATGATGTTCACTCTAGAAGGATTTCCATCTTCATTGTAAATAATTGCATATCACTCAGATGTTCTATCAATACCACAAGGATAATGCGTAGGACTCTTAATATATTTTTCTTACTTTCCACAGTGTATGAAACACTAAGTATATTGGAAGTGTGTCCTAATGAGATTTATGGATGATCTCTTGGCTCTAGACTCAATATTGCATTTTGATCCACTCCTGGAGACTAGAGAGGCATCTCCTGTTTTAGTATCAACATGGCTCGCAATGAGCAGTCGATACATTATGCAGGGTTCCCCGTGAGAATGAAACAAGTTCTTTTAAGAGAACTTGAGTGGCTAGGAAGTTTGGTTCAGTGTGTCACTGGGTCCATAACGTCTTGTCTTCAATACCAGTGTTACATTGGTAACCACCAGTAGCATATGAGTTGAACCCAGTTTCTGCCCTAAGGTTGAATATATGGAGGGCTATTTCTTTTCACCATTACTCATTATATTTCTTTTTCATTCTTCAACCTCTTCAGTGCTTATCGAGACTTCATTACTAGAACCTTGTTGGGTTTGTTCTAGTACTAGCTCCATCTCAGTCGGCACTCTTCCCTTATCTCACTTTTCTCCTATTTTAATCATTCCTAAGGACTTCTACTCTAACTAGAGGATTGCCCTGGGAAGATCCCTCCGGTTCTAGTGGATCATGGGAACAAATACCTAACCTTATCATCCTTATAACTCTATTGCATTAAATAAAATGGTCGATCTTTAGTATCAGTCCATAATTCCATTCGCTCCCCCTTAATATATGCATCAATATACGAAAGAGTTTAGCACATATGAGGGAGCCTACACTTGAGTCCAAAAGATCACATTTGTTTATCAGATTTCTTATTTAAATCACATTCTCTCCCCTGATAAAAAATATCAAACCTTCTGATATTTTGGATCTCAATTGATTTAAATAAGTTAGAAAGCTTTCTGGGAGAAAATTTGGGCAGGTTAAATTTTGTCTGATAATAGGAACATTTTTGAGCTCCCCCTCAATCTATGAGGGGGACGGTTATGTGTCAGAACAGATGAGTTTGTAAATGGTTTGGAGTTCAATGAGAAACTCATGAAAAATTCATGTGTTGACACATAATCATCACAAGTTTGAAAGCTGCTTGATATGTACAAAGTGGTGAGTTTTGATGATTCATAAAATTTTGAAATCACTCTCCCCCTCAATCAATGACCCATGATAAAATTGAAAAAGTTGATGTCATTGATTGAGTGATAAATTTTATGAAAATATGAATTCAGATTGATTTCCAAACAAAATTTCATGGTACCACCAAGTTTTGCACAAATACTTTCCTGAAAAAAAAATCATAGAAGGAAAAGTATTGGCGATAAAAATAAGATTTCTCTTCTTATACACGAAATGATGTACTAAAGTGTACATCAGATCGAGGATGCATGAATGTAAAGTAATTCACGCTCGGATGAACGGCACCCTTTTGCTAGGAACAACCGCCTTTTTGGCGACGAGTTTTCCTCATTTTGAAAATCGGGTTGCTATCTGAAGTAATAGCAAGCCATTTTGAAAGAATGTTTTGAGAGACGACATGTTTTAGAAAAATATTATTAGAAATTTAGAGAAAAACTCTTGCTCAAGCATATGTATGTTTCCGTGTCATTATTGAATGACATTTCTAGAAACGTACATAATATTGATTACACAAGAGACATGTCGTAAGAAGAATATTTTTGGAATTTTTATGATTTTTCAGATTTTTATGGTTTTTATAGGTTTTATATTTTTCTATTTTCTTTTTGTTTTAAACTATGTACAAAGGATATGTGAGATCAATCCTTCACTCCTCATTTTCTTCCTGAAGACACTTAAGAGTTTCTAGCATGAGGCTCTTCATCCCAAGTCGTGGAAGAATAAACTGGAACCTTTCTCGAGACAGAGCCTTTGTCAAGATATCAGCAAATTGAAATTCTGTTCTCACGAAGTAGAGTTCCACTACCTCTTTCTCTACTTGTTCCCTGATGAAGTGATGACGGATGTCGATATGCTTGGATCTGGAATGCTGGACATTGTTGCAGCACAAAGCAATGGCACTTTTGTTGTTACAATACATTGGGACTTTGTTGAAGACAAAGCCATAATCTGATAGTTCAGATCTCATCCACAAAATTTGAGCACATCACGACGACATGGCAATGTATTCAACCTCTGTGGATGAGATCGACGTACACATTTGCTTTTTAGATGACCCGCTAACAAGTTTCTCACCCAGAAATTGAGCACCTCCTGACGTACTTCTTCGAGTATCTGGACACCCCGCATGGTCAGCATCTGAGTAAGAAGTGAGAGCCATTGCATTGTCTTTAGGGTACCAGAGACCCATGTGAATAGTCCCTTGAAGATACCTAAATATTCTCTTGACCGCTTCTAAGTGCTTTTTGGTAGGTCTGGATTGATACCGAGCACACATACAAACTGAAAATAGAAGGTCTGGCCTGCTCGCAGTGAGATACATAAGAGATCCAGTCATGCTTCTGTATTTGGTTTGATCAATAGGTAAGCCTGCTGGGTTGTCATCAAGTTTGGATCTTTCAACCATTGGAGTGTCAACTGAGTCACTTGAATCAAAACGAAATTTCTTCAGAATGTCATTAGCATATTTGGCTTTGTGGAAAACTAGAAGGGGGGGGGGGGGGTTGAATAGTTTTACGTTCTTTTTGAGTTTATTTTAGAAAAATTATAGTTGCTTATAAAAATTGATTCGATCTTATGTGAATTCAATTATTAACAAGAATGAGCAAGTCTAAATAGATACAATCTAATAATGTAAACAAAGTAATGGAATGAAATAAAAGATAGAGATGGAGAGATCAAACCACAACACGCGAATTTATAGTGGTTAGGCTACAAGGACACCTTCCTTGCCCTACTCCAATCCCCGAGTACCACACTCGAGAGTTTTCTTCACTATGTCAACAAACTCCTTATGGTGGAGAAACCTTACACACCTTGGCTTACACCGATTAACGACACTAAAATAAATGTCGAGTTCTAATACTAGCTAGAACTAATCTCACAACTTCTTCACAACTTTACTACTTCTTCACGATAGCTTCACGACTTCTTCTTCACGTCTACTTCACACCTTCTTCAATGTACAACTACTTCACAACTCCTACTCTACTTATCAACACAACTAATATCTACAATCTACTAAATCACACAACACTTTTGAAAATAATCTAGTACTACTACAAGATGATATCAACTAATCACAACACTACTACTTGGTATAGATGTTGAAGGAGTGTTCTTCTTTTTGCACTTGTGTGGATGAAGTCTTGGATCACTTGGAAACAAAGACTTATGAATTATATGATCAAAGGTGTTTGGAATAGAAATAGAGATGAGATCAGAAAGTTTTTAGTGCAAAAAGGTTAGAAAAATTTGTGAAATGAACCAGTATTTATAGGACAAAAAAATACTGTTCTGGAGCGTGCCGGTCCCCTTAATTAGGGGCCGGTCCCCTTAATCATTAAGGGAGCCGCCTAGGAATTAAGAGGGCCGCCCCTCCAGAACATTGGGTTTGTTTGTCCTTTTGTTGGGAAGTTTTTTCTGTATTATATTTGCCATTTTTGGTTAGAAATTTGAGTTCGTATATTTATAATGAATTAAACATATTCTTTTAATTCTAAAAATGTTTTTATAAAAGTTATAAAATTTTTGATGTCATTTTATAAAATGTCTTGTGTTTAAGAAAATGCTTCTTTGATCATGTAATGCATTAGTCACTTTGTTTATTCATACCTTAAGTGATTAGATGATAAAAGTGAATATTTACTACTAAATACTTGTTTACGTCATAATTTTCGATTTAATCTAGTTTACATTTTGTGATTATTAAAACATAGAGTTATTGAAAAATATTAATAATGTGTTTAAGCATTATTTATATCAACAATCTCCCCCTTCTTGATGATTACAAAAGTTAAACTCATTTAATCAAAAATTAGTTTTTAGACAAGTTAATTTAGTGAGTTTATATTTACTTCTCCTCGTTTTTGTAGAATCAAAACGGTTATGTCGACAAGTTTCAATTATGAAAAATTGACGGGATGAGAACTCTCCCTTGATGTGTGCTCCCCCTCGATCGGGGGCACCAAGGAAACGAGCCATGGAATGCTTGCAAAGAAAAAATTAGAAGCACAAGCATATAAACAATTATATAAAGTGACAATAATAAAAGCATTCATATTAAAATAAAAGTTGTGTAAAAACACAACAATACATGAAGCAACAAGATAGATTACAACTAGAACAACTACTAGAGAAAAAAACCAATTAGAAGAGTACTTCATCATGCAAAGAATACATGAGCTTCATTGAGCTTTGCAAGCAAAAGGGGTATGAAGTCTTTATTTATTAAGCATAGTATATGCTTAATTTGGAGAGTAGGAAGGTGATGGTGGAGAAATAGGTGAGGATTGTGGAGGTGGAACAATTGGTGAGGATGGTGGAGGTGGAGGTGGTGGTGGTGGGTTGGTTAGCAAGTGTTCAATATATGAAAACATATATTGAATTTCATCTCTAAGACCAAAGATTATGGTTCGGTTGTGGATGCAACAAAGGAAAGTATCACCATGAGCTTCAAGTAAGCTCCAAGGTACGAGATTGACAAAGAATGGTGGTGTGATTGGTGGAGATGAGACATGAGCATCAAGTGGTGTTATTGGTGAAAGTGAGATGGTAAGTTCGGTGGAAATAGGTTCTTGTGTAGGATGTGGTGATGATGCTTGTAGTGATGACAAGTGTGAGTTTATGTAGTCATTGATTGATGAAGTTGAAGGTATGGAAGATGAAGAAGTTCCATGAGTGGAAGGTGTTTTGGATGGTGCATTTGGTGCACTTGGGGATGAGCATTTAGGTGGAGGTGATGGTGTTGTGCTGTCTTCATTAGTTAAATCAATGAAGAGTTGTTTTGGAGGGATGATGACAATCTTTTGTTTCTTTGAGACCTTAGAGATGGAGGTGCTTCATGATGGTTTAGGTTGAAAGAGATGATGAATAATGAGGTGAAGAGTGTTCATTTGGAGGGAATTTATAATATGAAAATGGTTGGTTTAGGTAAGTTTTTGAAGTGGTTTAAGGAGATCCTAAAATCAGTTGGGTTATAAGGAGAAATGGTAGCTGATACTAGAGAAAGAGGTCACAAGATGCAAAAGAAAACAGTAAACTCTGTTCCAGATGGCCGGTCTCCTTAATTGTAGGCCGGTCTCCTTAATGATTAAGGGGACCGTCTAGGAAAATTAAGGGGGCCGCCCATCTGGTGTTTTCCCAGGTGTCCAAAAATAAAAAATTTGCAGAAATGGGTTGGTTCTCAAATGTGTGTTTGCAGCAAGCTCTATTTGAAACATATACTCTTGGAATGATGAAATATAAGCATAAAATACTAATCATGCATGCAAAGTAATATATTGTAAACCAAATATAAAGAAGCATACTAATAGCATTAAGTTATAATCAAGATCCTAGCCTGATAATAGTTAGAAACTAAGCAACATTCAAGTAACAAACATGAAGGAACACAAGTATTTCCAAATAAATCGGACAAATAATAAAACACACAAATGTCTAATAGTTCAATAATAATAATAATAATAATAATAAGTAGCTTCACATCAACAACTCTATTTCTTCTTCTTGCCCATAATCTTCCTGAACATCTTTTCTACGGAATTGAATCCTCCTCTAACTTCTTCATGCATTTGCTGAGTTCGGTTTACTAAGGACGTTTGATGGTTGAAGAGGAGTTCATCTGTACGTTCATGAGGAAGAGGAATTTGATAATCGGTATAAGCAAGATCAGGAAGATCATCAACAAAGGTTGTGGGAGATGGGGTACTAACACGCGAGGTGTCTTCCTCTTCATCATCGTCATTGCCTCGATGAGAAGTCGAACCACGAGGCATAGAAAATAATGGACCACGAGATTTTCCTTTGTCACTTCGAGATCGACAAGTACGGACAAGAGTGAGTTGATTCAAAGTGGGATGAACAAGCACGTAGAAATCACTCCGAAGATCTGGGTAGTGTTCCATGATATGACGATAAAGTCGAGTGAGGAACATACCGTAATGATGATGATGGACAAAGAGATAAGCCAGATTATAGTTTTCTTCAGCAACTACACAATACAACATGTGGGCGATGCTAGCCATGAGATGATCACATTGACCGCCAGTACCAAACGCATTCTCGCAAATGAGTTCTTCCCAATTTTTCATGTCGGGGCTTAGCTCTTTGAGAAGGATTTGATTTTCAAGAATATCGACATTTTTCAACTTGATTTTGTGACTAGTCGTACCACGTTCTAGTTCAAGCAGTTGATGAATGTCTTCAGGACTTGGAATCTAAGAATAGTATGGACCAACCTGAGGATGATTTCGTTCAAGTGAAGAAATATCCCATTCATTAGAGTATACGGATTGGCCATTGTATGGGATTCTGAGGATTTGTCCAAACTGAGCAAGAGTAAGAGTGATGAATTGATTTTGGATCATGAAAGAAATGAGGATATGGCCATAAGGATCGGTTTGCACCATCACTTGGCTGTAGAAGTCGAGGACAAAGCGACGAATGATTGGTTCGTTGATTTTGAAAAGACAGTCAAGACGGATATTGGTGAACATTCGTTTGATTTGATCGGATTCATAGTAGGATGGATCGACAATTCTACCCTCGTGAATGTTTCTATTTTCAATGGGGCGATAGAAACATGCAACGGAAGGAGACATGCCGGGAGTGGCGGAAACTTTAGGAATGTATTGTTTGGTTTTAGAAATGTCACAAACCGTGGTTTTAGGAATTTTCACCTAAACAATATAACAACAAAAATAAAATTAAGACAAAAACAATTATCATGCATATGTTATATATGAATATATGCAATACATGTGGAACGGAAGCCTACTTCGACAAAAAAAAAAAAAAATCCTAAGAAGTAGTTTCACAATGTTCCTTGTTTTTAATTTTTAACTCGTTTAAAATGTATCTTATGATGTCAAAATGTAGTTGTGGAATTAGTTCGATATAATATCAAGACTATCCAAACATCACTTTAGACATTATAACTCATTTCGAAATTTGGCTAGATATATATTAGGTTATATATCTTGCTCTCTCTTACGAGTTTGACTAACACTAAGCTTGTTTATAAAGTGAAAATGTGAATTTTGGTTTTCAAAATATCTTTTTCCAAGTTAAACCAAACGCTCCCTTAACTAGATGGATATCGACCAAAACATCAATATATATATATATATATATATATATATATATATATATATATATATATATATATATATATATATATATATATATATATATCTTGATGACTTCTATAGACTAGAATTATGTAAATAAGTTTAACAAACTAGTTTTAAGATATAAATTAATTCATTTAAGTATGCATTGTTCATGAACCAAATGCCCATGTTGTCTTCATGAAACTTTTTACAATGATTTGAAAAGTGTGTTTTGGTTGTTTAAAACATTAAATCACCACAATGTAGTAAG
The DNA here is from genome assembly GCA_030686995.1 of Artemisia argyi. Taxonomy (NCBI): domain Eukaryota; kingdom Viridiplantae; phylum Streptophyta; class Magnoliopsida; order Asterales; family Asteraceae; genus Artemisia; species Artemisia argyi. The sequence continues at coordinate 88,516,802 of CM060676.1, forward strand.
TTTTAACTATTTTTTAAGAGTTATATCAACAATGTGCTTTTTGAAAAATAATCATTAGTAAGGGTTTATGTGTGATTAGAAATTTCAACAACATAATGTGTTATACTTAGTTTGAGTAGCAATTTTTCATCCTAGTCCTATGGGGAGCATTTAGTTATGCAATTTCTAGACATAATTTTACCAATATTCGGATTTAGATAAATTTTAATAAAATACCTAATTTTTGATGAGACACTAAATTGAATGAAATTAGATGAAATGTAGGTTGGAAAACTTACAAGAGATGTTGTTATACGTTTGGTTAATGTTTTCCCCTTGCGAAACAACCCCGGATTGGTGATTTGGTGAAAGATTTTGGTGGTTTTGGGTGTTATGGATAGTTTACAGCAGAAGGGGGAGAAGAAATGTTTGAACAAATGGAGTGTTTGGCAAAAATTTTAAGTGGAAAACGAGTTTGGAAGTGTCAGATGGCCGGCCCCCTTAAACATTAAGGGGACGCCCCCGATTACAAGTCGGTCCCCTTAATTATTAAGGGGGCCGCCCGCCAAAAAGGGAAATGTTTGCGAATTGGATTCTGATAGCAAAATATTTTTATGTATATAGTTAGATTTATGTTATATCGAAACTACATTGGAGTTTATAAGCACGACGAAGGAATACTCGACGTTTTTAATTAACATTTTGTTAATCAAGATATATCTTGATGATTTTGGGCAAAATGATCAAGGTGTCAAGATTAGAAAGGATTTGAGAGATGAGAGAAAATGTGTGCTGACATAAGTGTGTGTGTGTATATATATATATATATATATATATATATATATATATTATGTGTTAATATTGATTTTAGAATGATGAAATGGAAGAGACGGATGCTAGCGGCGATAGGAGTTTGTTTCATTCATAGTTTATGTGTGCGAAGGTTCTTCTTTCTACTCTTGTGTTGATCCACTTAACTCATTTCTCTTCATCACCATGAGTTTTGTAAAAGTGGACACAAGAGATTTTCGTGTTGAACGTTAAAGTTCAAAAGTGCCAAGAGGGGGAAGGAAAGGGTTCGATAACGAACAATTTCCTGGAGTTCTAGAAAGTCAACTAATGACGTATCTAGGTTATGTGCACGTATATGTATATATATTATTTATATAATATTATAAGTATAGGGATATATATATATATATATATATATATATATATATATATATATATATATATATATATATATATATATATATATATATATATATATATATATATATATGTTCAAAAGAAAGAAGGAAATAAACTATATCTACGCAAACAAAGCAACCAATAAAAGAAAATTTTATCTACGCATGGCAATGAGTAGAGAAAAATTGGCGTACCCGGCGGTCTTAAAAAAAATCTTCTAAATCTTCAAGATGATAAATAGACTTTGCAAAAGTCTATGGTGAGAGAGCTCCAAGATAGTTATATAGAATGTTGATCTAGCTATTCGGTCCCCATTGCCTCTTTTGAACAAAGTTGTTTGGTCCAAACATGTTTAACATTTGGCTTGGATGCATGAAAGGTGGTAGTATTTCCCAAGGGTTGTAACTTGGTTGATAGTTCCACATTTGATTACTAGTGTTGTTGTAGTTTTGTTTATTTTGGTTTCTTCTTGGTTGAGGTGTTTTAGATCTAGGATAAGAGTTATTTTGGCTTCATAGGTGGTGGAGTTTTAGATCTTGTTTTAGGTTTAGAGGATCCTATTTCGGTTTTTAAAGATGGTTTATAAAAAGTTTTTATTTCTTCATCACTAGCAAGAGGTATTTTCTTTTTATTTATGAGTATGTATTTGGGATGTGCTTCTAAAGATGTTGGTTTACTAGATTCGCTTTCAATCTTAACATTTTTTGTTTCACTAGTTGAAGCTTTAATTGGGTTAAATCCTAAGCCGGTTTTGTCTCCGGATATTCTTTGAATGCTTATTATTTTCTTAAGTGAGTTACTACTATTTTCAAATTTGTCAAGTTTACAAATTTCTTCTCTAAGTATTTCATTTTCACTTTTAAGCTCTTGACATAATTTACATTCTTCAACAATTTCTTTGCCTTTTTCTAATTTATGTATTTTAATTTTTAGTTCTAGTATTTCATTTTCTAATTGGTTGTTTATACGTTTTAGTGATTTGTTTTTAGTCATTACTTGTTGTCCTAATTTGCATAGTCTATTAAACTCATTATCTAAATCATTTTTGTCTAATGATAGATTCTCATCACTAAAGTATTCGATTTCGGAACGCACCTCGCTTGATATTTTTGCAATAAGACACTTTTCTTCTTTTGTCGTTTCTTTCTCCTCTTCATCACTATCACTCCAAGCTCCTCCAACAAATGCTCTTTGATTTTGATCTCTTGACATCATTGGACATTTTCCAATGAGATGATTTGGATCACCACATTTGAAACACTTTCTTTCATTCTTGCTATTCTTGTCATCTTTATTCTTTTGAGATGCTCTCCTTTCATCATGTGGTTGTCCAACGAATCTTCCTCGCCTTTTGAAGAATTTCTTGAAACCTCTTACGGCCATGGCATATTCTTCGTCATCACTTTCGGAAGATGAGCTATCTTTGTTACTAGATTCCTTTCTAGCTTTCAAGGCGATCGACTTGCTTTGCTCTCGTTTTCCTTTGACCATTTCAGAGTCCTTCTTTATTATTACTTCGTAGACTTTCAAGTTCCTAATTAATTCATCAAGTTGTAAGGTTGACAAATTCTTTGATTCTTCAATAGCCGTCACTTTAGCTCGCCATTTTGGGTGAAGAGCCCTAAGAAACTTCCTAACAAAATTCTTACTAGAAAAATTCTCATCAAGTGCTTTTAAACTTGTGATGATAGTGTTAAACCTAGCGAAAGTATAATCAATTGATTCCTCTTCCGGAATTGTGAATTGCTCATATTGTTGAACAAGTAGATCTATTTTGTTATCTTTGACTTGACTATTACCTTGGTGAGTTATTAGTAAAGAGTTCCAAATTTCTTTTGCGGTTTCACACATAAAGATTCTTTCATATTCTTTACGTGATAGCGCATTGTAAATAACCATTTTTGCTTCATCATTTTTAGCAAGTTTTCTTTTTAAATAATCGTTTTGTATTTCAAACGGTACGATTTCATCTTTCTTTGTGTCAGGGTTATTTAGAATAGGTAAAAAATCACCATTAGTAATAACATGCCAAAGATCTAGATCTTTTGATTTCACATAAGTTTCAAATCGATTTTTCCAATATAAAAATACATCACTTTCAAATAGTGGTGGTCTTTGCATAGATTGCCCTTTTAAATATTTTTCAGATTCCATAGATCGTTACAAGTTTTAAAATACAATATATTTTAAAGATCTTGCTAAACCTGGATCTGATACCAATTGTGGAAAAGTAGAAGGGGGGGGGGTTGAATAGTTTTACGTTCTTTTTGAGTTTATTTTAGAAAAATTATAGTTGATTATAAAATTTGATTCGATCTTATATTAATTCAATTATTAACAAGAATGAACAAGTCTAAATAGATACAATCTAATAATGTAAACAAAGTAATGGAATGAAATAAAAGATAGAGACGGAGAGATCAAGCCACAACACGCGAATTTATAGTGGTTTGGCTACAAGGACTCCTTCCTTGCCCTACTCCACTCCCCGAGTACCACACTCGAGAGTTTTCTTCACTATATCAACAAACTCCTTATGGTGAAGAAACCTTACACACCTTGGCTTACACCGATTAACGACACTAAAATAAATGTCGAGTTCTAATCCTAGCTAGAACTAATCTCACAACTTCTTCACAACTTTACTAATTCTTCACGATAGCTTCACGACTTCTTCTTCACGTCTACTTCACACCTTCTTCAATGGACAACTACTTCACAACTCCTACTCTACTTATCAACACAACTAATATCTACAATCTACTAAATCACACAACACTTTTGCAAATAATCTAGTACTACTACAAGATGATATCAACTAATCACAACACTACTACTTTGTATAGATGTTGAAGGAGTGTTCTTCTTTTTGCACTTGTGTGGATGAAGTCTTGGATCACTTAGAAACAAAGACTTATGAATTATATGATCAAAGGTTTTTGGAATAGAAATAGAGATGAGATCAGAAAGTTTTTACTGCAAAAAGGTTAGAAAAATTTGTGGAATGAACCAGTATTTATAGGACAAAAAATACTGTTCTGGAGCGTGCCGGTCCCCTTAATTAGGGACCGGTCCTCTTAATCATTAAGGGGGCCACCTAGTAATTAAGGGGGCCGCCCCCTCCAGAACGTTAGGTTTGTTTGTCCTTTTGTGGGGAAGTTTTTTCTGGATTTTATTTGCCACTTTTGGTTAGAAATTTGAATTCATATATTTATAATGAAATGTTTTTATAAAAGTTATAAAAATTTTGATGTCATTTTATAAAATGTCTTGTGTTTAAAAAAATGCTTCTTTGATCATGTAATGCATTAGTCACTTTGTTTATTCATACCTTAAGTGATTAGATGATAAAAGTGAATATTTACTACTAAATACTTGTTTATGTCATAATTTTGGATTTAATCTAGTTTACATTTTGTGATTATCAAAACATAGAGTTATTGAAAAATATTAATAATGTGTTTAAGCATTATTAATATCAAAATGCTTGATTAATGAAGATGCCACTTGGATTTTGTGAGATTTGTAACCCCAAGAAAAATGACATTTGTCCCAGCATTGACATTTGAAACTTGGAACTCATTTCCTTTGTAAATCGATCACATTCATTAGAAACAAAAGATGCAAAGATGATATCATCTACATAAATTTGAACTTGGAGCAGATGGTTTCCATTCTTCCTAGTGAACAAGGTAGGATCAACAACACCCTTGGTGAATCGGTTTGCTAGAAGAAATTTGGACAAAGTGTCATACCAAGCTCTGGGTGCTTGTTTTAGGCCATATAGAGCTTTCTTCAAACGATACACATGATTTGGCCGTTCAGGGTCCACGAAACCTTCAGGCTGAGTAACATAGACCACTTCTTTCAAATCTCCATTCAGGAAAGCAGTCTTAACATCCATTTGGTAAACAATCATGTATTGCTAGTAGCATTGGCAAGGAAGATTCTAATGGTCTCTATTGATACAAAAGTTGGGCGTTCATTATTTGGGTTCCGGTTCTTGTACCAATTAGATCTTAATGATTGAGACCTAAGAAAACAAACAAACACTGTTAGGCTTATCGTGGGATTGTCTCCCACGATTATCCTCCGGCGTGAGAGTAAGTAATAAGTTTTTAGGGTTATATTGAAGAGCTAGGGTTGTAAGTCGTACCTTTAACGAGGGTTATGATATTCTTTATATAGGCACGAAATCCTTATTGGATACGTGCTCCTTACTCTTCAGTATATATCCGGTTGTTTTGATACACATCCCTTAAATAAGAGATATCTATATCAAAACCATAAATAACTTTGGGCTTGGGCTTTCGTGAGCCCAAACCATTAGTATGATAGCGCAATCATTGTTATGATAGCCCACTCGTGGTGGGTTTGGGTCTTAGTAATTTTCATTAATCGGGTTCATGACCCGAGTATGGACTATATGTCATCATGTACCCCCAGTCTAGTATGCGCATATATTTACCACGGATGCTAGACTAGTAATGTGAGCGGTAAGCGTGGGGAAAAATTCAAATATCTACCGCCGAAAAATATGGACCATGTATCTAGTCCAAAAAAGTCTAAAAAATGCCTCGGTAAATGGGGAGGTCATCTACGTGTCCTTCGGAAAACGTGAAAAAGTGCTTGTACCCTATGGTATTCCAGCCACACGATGAAGGTAGTGGGATCCACGTGGCATCCATCTAAGGCAAGGGGAAACCCTATATAAAGGTTCCCATTTTCACTGTGTTTACCACAATGAAAAAAAAGCCATTTTCTTCCATATTAAGAATCCTTGTTCAGGAAAAACTAGTATCTTCAAAGGTAATTTTGTGTGCGCACCCTAGTAAAAATGGTTCGTCATTTAGAAGAGTTCCGTTATGAGATGGACAAGGATGAACTACGTCAGTTTACCTCCGATTATTTCATCCCGCTTGCGGTGCATCCGAAAGTACCGGATGCGGATACATGTATCGCAGATTTCCCTGAGGGGAAAATAGGCACGTGTTTTTTTGAATTTGTAAACCAGCGCGTGCCTATATCCCTATTTTTGAGGTAAATTGTCACTTACTTGCGATAAATCCTACTATCAACCTCTTCCGCGCGTTTTACCATACAACGTAGTCGAACGGGTGGGTAACGTTTTTGAAGCACCCAGGGCGCTATCAATGTTACACTGAGAAAGTAGACGCCCTTAGAGGTTGGAGAGAGAAGTTTTTTTTGGATAGATGATAGGGTATTCACCACGCTCTCTGAGTTTTATACTCAAGGGACGCTTCCAAAGGATGAACGCCCAGATCCCGGTACGTACAACGTGGAGGATGTGGAGACCATTAATGGTAACCGTATCCCAATCAACTCCTATCCCGAGGAGTTTCTGGTTCATATGGGAATGAGTCGCAACTACTTCAGAGGAAGTGATGAAGTGCCAACATTTTTGTATGGAAGCGGCCGGGGTGGGTGCTTGTCCTTTCTTATCCTCGCGTTTATAATGTAAGTGCTCTTGTATATTTTGATTTTATCAACTAACTTGTTCTTTTCTTGTTCGTTCATGTGTTGCGCAGAGATGGATCTATTTTCCGTGGTGAGGTTGACAAAGCCTACGCAGGTAACTGTGGGTGTGCACCCCCTGAGGGAGGGTGAATTGCCTATCATGGAGGCTACCGCTGGACGTCTTCTAGAGCCTGCGCAAGAAGAATCCTCTGATGCAACACAGCCTATTGTGAATGCAACACCGGTGTAGACTGTACCCGCGCAGGGAGTGGCGACTCCTGAGCCTGTGCGCACTAAGTCGTCTGACAGTGTTGGGATCCTAAAGGTTGACACCAACTCTGAGGAGGAGTGCCAAGGTGCCAAGCGCAAGGCTGCTAATGATGGTGGTGATTGTACCTCCAAGCGCAGACGTCATACTATCATTGTGGATGAGTCCACAGATGAGGAGACATCATTATCCTTTGCTGCTCATGAGAATGCTGAGACTTTACCTCCTACGTAAGTAACAATTGTTTGATTATTTATTTTCTTTCTCCTTATTCGCCATGCAATTCCTTGACTTCTTTCTGTTTGCGTGTAGTGACAAAGCTGCAAGGGGTAATGCAGCGTTTGTTGAGGGGTCGGTGCTACCCCAAGCGGCTCATGATCATGTGGAGGAGCCATTGAGGGTGCGTGAGGAGATGTCTGCGCAACAACTGATGGAAGAGTTGGGTGCAGCTGCTGAGCGTCAGGTTGAGTTGGTTACTCAGCTCAAGGCTCGGTAGGTTGGTGAAAGTAGCAGCCTCGCACATAAGGATGAGGAGATTGCACTATTGAGGGCACAGTTGGCTGATGCACGGACTGATGTAGAGTCCACAACTACACACACTAGAAGGCTTGCAGATGAGAAGCTGTCTTTGATGGTGGAGCTGAAGCGCGAGCGTGCTGCTGCCGAGCAGTACAGGTCTAGCTGCGCTTGGGGGTTGAAATACTTGCAAGAGAATAGGAGCAAGCATTTCGCCCGTATTTATGAATTTTGCGAGCGTATGGAGACGGCTCTGAAGGTGCAGGAGAGCAAGCTGCGTAAGTTGAGTATCGAGTAAGATGAGGAGTTGTACCCTCATCTTATGTCTACTATTGCTGAGCGCAGGTACGTATCCTCTTTTTGAATTCTTTTTCCAACTCTATGTGCCTTAATGCTCTTTATCTTCTAACGCTCGTATTATTGCGTGTAGGTGGTTAATCAGTCATGGTCTCCACCAGGCTGCTATGGGTACGCTGGAGTCCCAAGAGCTTGTGGAAGCCTTTGGGAAGGTTGTAGAGTGTGCCATAGCACGTGGCAAGGCTCAGGCTGCGGAGGAGCTTTATGAGAGCAAGATGCTGTGTAACAACCGTGGTTTTGGCAGGTCAGTTTGACTGATAGTCTTGACTCGGTTGACGTTTGTTTGGTGTGTTATAGGTGATTGTAGTGTTATATGTGTGATATAGGTGAGTTTTAGCACTAAATCCCTTTGCGTAAATGGTTTTATTGTGATTTGGAAAGTTTGGAATTTGGGAAAGTTCATTTTGATCACCTTTGTGGTGTAGAAATGACTTGTGTAGTTTTGGTGTTTTTGTGTTTTTGCGTAACGAGTCTTCGTTCAAGTGTTGAGCGTTAGCGGGTTACGAGGAGTTTGTTTTTATGAGTTATATTTCAAAAAGAGTGTGAAATTCTATTTTTGGAAACGTTGTTTTGAAAATGATTATTTTTCCGGTTGTCGTAAAAGTTAAGGTTTATCACGAAATACGTTAGGTTTCGATATGGGAATACATAAAATATGAAAAGTATGAGGTTTTGAGTGTAATAATTAAGTTTAAAAAAAATGAAATAAAATTATATATATATATATATATATATATATATATATATATATATATATATATATATATATATATATAGTATAAAAATCGGCTAGGAAAAAAAAAGAAGGAAAACGAAACCCAATTTGAGTCCAAATATGACTCTTAGGCCCAAGGAATCCTAGTTCAACCCAAACAAGCCCAACCCTTACCCTTGTAACCATATAGAACGACCCAAACCCCTTATTTTCTGCAATTTGAGTCGATCACAAGGGCAAGAGAAGAGGGGAAAAATTAGGGTTTGTAGTTTTGAAGCTAAAATCAAGAATCAAGGTAAAATCTTTAAACCCTATGTTCAATTGTTTGATTAATTAATATAATTCATGTAATATTAAGTATGGTGGATCTAGGGTTTGTAATCTCATGTAAATTAATTAATTAAAACATTTTAGGATCATTGGTTGATGATAGTATGGTAATTGGTTAAGGGAATTGAGTGTAAAACACGTTAGATTATGTGTTAGGGTTTGGACAGAAAACTATGGCTGTAAAGATGTGAGTGTAAATAACAGTTGGTGAAGAGTTAGGTCACAAATTTTAGGTCAAAATTGAATTTTAATGAAAGAGCTTTACAAAAAGTCCAGCCACGATTGATTTTAAGGTCGGGAAGTTGGTCTTTTGATTTTTCTTTGTTAAGGTGTCAAAGCTGTCAAACCGGGACAGATTTTGGGTAAAAGTTTGAGGGTGTTTTGTGGTTGTAAAAGTGGTATTTTGACTAGGCCTTCTGAAATAGTTAAGTATTAGGTTATATTGGACTACCACGAAAAGGATTCGCGATAAAACCTTGTGGAAGTATTTTATGTAAATCAAAACTTTTTGGTGTGCGTTCAGATCCGAATTTGAGTAGTTGACAAGTTTGGTTTTATTTTGAGTGCTTGTGTGTGTTATTGGTCCATGGCCTTCTGGGATTATCTTTTATTCTTATGATAGACCATGGTAAATTTTTGGTGTTAGTTGTTGAGCTTTAATTGTCATGATTTCATGTGGGCGAATGTACCAAAAAATTCTGCGTTTTCTTATTTTTAAAGTGCAAGGGATTTAGTGAGTGTTAGGTTATGGTAATGGTTAGTATGGTGTCTAGGAGATCCATGGTGGGTCATATGAGTCTTAGACATCCATCATATGAGTATTACATGGGTTATAGCTTATAACTTGACCGTGTGTAACGCAAACTTGTTTGTGTTGTATAGATTGTGATTTGTGTTTGTTGGAAGATGCAAAGTTGAGGTGAGTTCATAGTCCCACTTTTATATTGTTTTTAAACTTGGGATGGAAATGATGCTTGCGTTAAAGTTACTGTGATTATGTGTTTTAAATGCATGGACTTGTGAGTGTTATTATATGTGTTTGCATGCTAACTGGATATCGTGTGATGAAAACTGTGTGGAAATCGAGGGTAGAACTGTACCAGAGATGTGAACGGCAGAACTATACCCAATTTGTGAAAATCGAGGGTAGAACTGTACCCGAGATGAGGGTAGAACTGTACCCAAGTGGTGGAATTTGTGTGGGATTCAATTGGGAGGATGCTTATCCTGTTGCTTGCGCATGCGACCTAATTGATGATAAAATTGGATCAGTGGACACGTTCTGTCCTAACTAATTGGATCGGGGGACACGTTCCATCCCAATGGTTGCCTTTTATCGTGTGATTGTGTGCTTACTTGTATAATAACTAGTCTTATTGTCCTGCTATGTTGTATAATCACAGTTAACCGGTTGCCTACGGTGTGTGTGTGTCTAAACCTATGAATCTCACCAACATTATGTTGACGTTTTAAGCATCATTTTCAGGTGAGCTTTCTAAGGATAAGATAGAAGGATGAGATTAGACAAGCCCCTAGTTGCATTGGAAGTGGTTTATCATCTATGCTTGGATTTTTGGATTGTTTTGGATTATGTTTTGGTTATGTTGTTTTTGGGGTATTGTTATGACACTTTGTGTCTATACTTTGCCATTTTTATTGCATGTAGTTATTCTCTATATAGACACCATGTGTTGTGATGATATCCATGAAGTTACACCCGCGCGTTTCCGTCATGGCGGGGTGTGACAGATTGGTATCAGAGCCTTGGTTATAGAGAATTAGGTGGTTGAACCTAGACTATAACTTAGGAGTCCCTCATATAGTTGCATTTAGGATCTATGTGTAAGTATAGTATTTTATATGTCTATTTTCCTATATTTATGAGATGTTTTATTGAGTTTCGGACGTCTATTCTATCCCCTATACGTAGTATTGTATATATCGACTTTATTATATCGACTTTCGCACGTAAGATGCTTCGTTGGACTACCGTTGTCGCTATCGGATGCGAGAGAAGTGGTCGGATGAAATGGATTAACTGCAGAATCCGTTAACTGCAGAATCTGAGTTCCCGATAGCATGTATCTATGTTTGGACAAGGAGGGGACGTTTATGGGAAACGTTGGTGGAGAAGAAGTGGAGAGGTTGGAACCACGGTGACTTCTGGAGATGGAGCCATTACCAAATACCCTTGGTAGGGTCCTCACTTCACACAGGAAGGAGATGTGGTTTAGTCTAAACCTCGTTATTTGTATGTGGTTGTGAATTATGTAGAATTGGAAGAAAAGAATAGAGATGGTTTTGCATGTTGTCGACTACCTCAACATGTAGGAAACATGAATGGTTGGTTGAGTAAAGATGAAAGGTAGGTAGGATGGAATGGTGTGGATTCGGATCTAGAGTCCACAACGAGTAGTAAGTTGAATTGATCTGAGTGGGGAGATAAGTGCGAGAGTGGAGTTGAGCCATTATGCAACATCTTTTGTTTAGTGTTATGTTTTGGAATTTGTATATTGTCTTTTGCTGTCTGGAGCCATGTTGGAGCGTGATTACTCTTGGATATTGGATTGACCTTATCCAAGTAATTTTGATTATAGAGTTTACGTGATCGTTGGAATTGTTCCATGCGAGATGATTGTTTGCGACGTCTTTTGTTTTTGTTTGCATGTTTGTTTGCCAAAATAATTATGTTGGCCAAAATAATTATACATGCGTCACAACACAAGTGGACTTGCAAGTATGATAGCATGGATTGCATAGTGTATTAGGTGCTACATGGTATATGTGCGTTATCATTAAGATGTGTGGTTTTGGAAGTAAGTATGCGTGTGGAATAGGCTTATAACTATGGTCGCGAACATAATTATAAGGGTATCACACACGTGGACTTGTGACCATTATTGCATTGATTGATTTTTGTTGTTATATTTTGTGGTAGATGGTATGTGATATCATGTTGGTGATGGCTGTATGGTTAGAGAAGTATTCTCTTAACCGTTCGGGCAGTCGTTATACGTTGGGGTGTGTAGGTGGTAAGATTCCATCCTACCTATCATATGTTGATACCTCAATTATCGGTGGGTACTTATGTTGTGGTATTTAAGTTGATTTGTTTGCTAGACGCTCCTTTTGTATACCTAATTCTTTGGTTGGCATTCCTATTCGTACCCTGATGGTACAGATGCCATATTCTTTCTACTCGATGTCGTGATAGGTGTTGGGTAATCGAATTCGTTTTCTTTGGATACTGGTTTGTTTCTTTGGTTATTCCTTGCATTTATTCAGCGAATGAATATTATATTGTTCTTCGAGTATTGTTGGTTCGTGACGAGTTGGTGTGGATATTTGAATCCCTCATTTACACACACCAATTGAATTTCATGACATGTTTTGTGACCTGTTAGTATCGGTGTTTTTTCTAAGATTTTGGTTTGATCATTGTACGAATGAGTCTGTAAGTTCATCGTTTGGTTTGCAATGTATTTGCGTGAGTGTTCACTGGTATGAGATTCGTTTGATGATTATTTTGATTATGTGATTCTTCTGTGTTTTCACATCCAATAAAGGGAGTTGTGTTAAAGTCCTTATGGTATTTTAAAATTCGTTTTGTGTATTTTAAGGTCATTTGTTGGAAACTATTATTTTTATGGTGAAAATGAAGTGTGAAAAAAAATGGTTATGTTGATGTCTTACATAAAATGGTTTATATATATATTTTATAAAAAATGTGTGAGTTTAAGATATGTCTTGTAAAAAAAACGATGTTCATTTGTTTTTGAGAAGGTCGAGTACGGGAATAAGAACTGTCTATGGTTCTCATTTACCAAAACTTGCTATTTATTTTGATCATCGAGTGTTTCTTTCGTTGAGGTACGTTTGTGGATGTTTTATGGGTACGTGTATTTTATATTTTCTTTGTATGGGTGTTCATGAACATTTTATCCGTGTCTATTTTTATTGGGGGAAAATTTCTCATTGTGTTTTCTAGCTTTGATTTTGATGTTCGTTACTTCGTTAGTCGGAAATTCGTACCCCTTTTAAGTTTGTTGATATACGTTTTAGTTCGACCTGTTTCATGGTTCGCGTCATTTACTTAGGATAGATTGTCGTTTTGATTATCAATTTGTTCGTTGAAGAAGAAGAGGGTGTTTGCCAAGTTGTTCAAGTGAGAGGTGTAGCTTTAAGATGTACGTTCTTCAGGAAGGTGGTCAACGATAGCGAGTGTTCATGGACATTAGTAAGATAAGTGGTGAAGAGTACCTAAGACACCATCTGAGAGACGATTGTCCTTAGAAATGGCAGGTACTATTGGCGATTCATTTCTATCTTCTATAGATTGCGTAGGCATCGCGGAGGTGGAAGATCCATGAGAGGAACTATGTGATACATGATTTAAAGTTGGGGAGTAAAACTTGGAGATGATATTTTATGGAGCAAAGAGTGTGGTCTACCCATATCATAAGAATCTTTAGCATATATTTGACAAGAGGTGGATATATGTTGAAGAGAAGTTGGGTGTGGAATTTTTCAGTGACTACGATTGTCTTATTCGCTACTATTAAGGAAGAGCGGACATCGTGGTAAGAGCGTTGAGCGGGAGTGAACGAGTGAAACTTAGATGTTGGTGAGCAATGATTATGATAATTCAGTTCGGAGTTACAGGGATGATGTTGACAGCCTAGAGAGAGTGGTTCAAGGATGAGAACATGTAAGAAGAATGATTACTTGGTTTAGACCAGTAAATGGAAAGGAACGAAGATGGAGGAATGTACTTTCGGGGACCATCTATTGGTTCTATTGAGAGGAAGCGTAACGACAGCAGTCATGCAAGGTATTTGATATATCCGAGAATGGATAAGACATATCATTACCTTTGCAGGAGATTTTATTAAGGAGGAGTTGGCGAGACTTTTTGCTCGGTGAGTTAGTAAAGAGCCATGGGGTGTCGCGTTGATCATCAAGAAACATAATGAAATACTTACTTCGCGATAGTGGTAAACGTGTTATGGAGTCTTGAGAACGCGTATGTAGATGAGTACGACTTATCATTCTCAAATGAGTGAACTAAGTGAGCATACAAATCAGGCGATGGATGGTGAGCTGAGAGCATGGGTGTGTTTGATTTTGGAGGAAGCCGGGGTATACATTTATCCTTAGTTGAGTTCTCCTATATCAACAATTATCATTCTAGTATTGAGTGTGTGTCGTGTGAAAAGTTGTATGGAAGGTAATGTAGGTCACCTGTTCTGTGGGCAAGGGTTGGAACAAGCCAACTAATTGGTCCTGAACTGGTACAAGAGACTACGAATATGGTCTTTCGGATTAAGGAAAGACTTGAGGCAGCAAGAGATCGCCAAAAAGAGTTATGAAAATAATTGCTGTAAGCCTTAGAGTTTGGTGTTGGTGATATTGTGAGGTTAAAAGTATCTCCTTTGAAGGGTGTTGTGCTTTCGGTAAGAAAGGCAAGCTAGCACCGAGATACGTAGGACCATTTGAGATTTACGGAAGGGATTGGATTTGAGACATATTGGTTGAATTTGCCTGAGGAGTTAAGTAGAATGCATGATACGTTTCATGTATTTAATAGAAAGAAGTGTTTGGCGGATGCTAGTCTGCATGTGGCATTAGATGAGAATAAGGTTGACAAGACTCTCCGTTTTGTCAAGAAACTTGTTGAGATTATGGATCGAGATGTTAAGGGTTGAAGTATGGTGAGATAGCGTTGGTAAAGGTATGGTGGGATTCTAAGCGTGGTCCTGAGTTTACTTGGGAACGTGAGGATCCGATGAAATTTAAGTACCCAATTTTGTTTGCTGATGTGGTTGGTGAAGTAGATCGTTTGTAGTTGGATTTTAGATCGTGGAAGTTAGATGCGGGGTATTCATAAATGTTTGTTTTATGGGTATCTGTTATTTGTGAGTACGTCTTGCGGTTACCAGTTGGTTTTTCATTTGTTTCGAGAGTATCGTACCTGTCTGTGAGAAGTCGTTCGGATCTTTGGTGTTATTGATCGGTGTAGTGTATCTATTTTCGTGTATTGTTTCAGTGTCGGTATGTTTTCTATCGTGTGAATTCGAGTATTTAGTCGGTTCACATTTTTTGCGATTCTTTCTCTGTGATTTTATGGGGTCGTATTATTCCGCTTAAATATCCATAAATTTCCTTTTGCTGTTGTGAGTGGTGACTATAGTAGTTGAAACCTCGGGACGCGATTTCCCTAAGTGGGGGATGATGTAACAACCGTGGTTTTGGCAGGTTAGTTTGACTGATAGTCTTGACTCGGTTGACGTTTGTTTGGTGTGTTATAGATGATTGTAGTGTTATATGTGTGATATAGGTGAGTTTTAGCACTAAATCCCTTTGCGTAAATTGTTTTATTGTGATTTGGAAAGTTTGGAATTTGGGAAAGTTCATTTTGATCACCTTTGTGGTGTAGAAATGACTTGTTTAGTTTTGGTGTTTTTGCGTAACGAGTCTCCGTTCAAGTGTTGAGCGTTAGCGGGTTACGAGGAGTTTGTTTTTATGAGTTATATTTTAAAAAGAGTGTGAAATTCTATTTTTGGAAACTTTGTTTTGAAAATGATTATTTTTCCGGTTGTCGTAAAAGTTAAGGTTTATCGCGAAATACGTTAGGTTTCGATATGCGAATACATAAAATATGAAAAGTATGAGGTTTTGAGTGTAATAATTAAGTTATATATATATATATATATATATATATATATATATATATATATATATATATATATATATATATATATATATATATATATATATATAAGAAGAAGAAAAAGGAAACCCAATTTGAGTCCAAATATGACTATTAGGCCCAAGGAATCCTAGTTCAACCCAAACAAGCCCAACCCTTACCCTTGTAACCATATAGAACGACCCAAACCCCTTATTTTCTGCAATTTGAGTCGATCACAAGGGCAAGAGAAGAAGGAAAAAATTAGGGTTTATAGTTTTGAAGCTAAAATCAAGAATCAAGGTAAAATCTTTAAACCCTATGTTCAATTGTTTGATTAATTAATATAATTCATGTAATATTAAGTATGATAGATCTAGGGTTTGTAAACTTCTGTAAATTAATTAATTAAAACATTTTAGGATCATTGGTTGATGATAGTATGGTAATTGGTTAAGGGAATTGAGTGTAAACACGTTAGATTATGTGTTAGGGTTTAGACAGAAAACTATGGCTGTAAAGATGTGAGTGTAAATAACAGATGGTGAAGAGTTAGGTCACGAATTTTAGGTCTAAATTGAAGTTTAATGAAAGAGCTTTCCAAAAAGTCCATCCACGATTGATTTTAAAGTAGGGAAGTTGGTCTTTTGATTTTTCTTTATTAAGGTGTCAAAGCTGTCAAACCGGGACAGATTTTGGGTAAAAGTTTGAGGGTGTTTTGTGGTTGTAAAAGTGGTATTTTGACTAGCCCTTCTGGAATAGTTAAGTATTAGGTTATATTGGACTACCACGAAAAGGATTCGCGATAAAAACTTGTGGAAGTATTTTATGTAAATCAAAACTTTTTGGTGTGCGTTCAGATCTGAATTTGAGTAGTTGACAAGTTTGATTTTCTTTTGAGTGCTTGTGTGTGTTATTGGTCCATGGCCTTCTGGGATTAGCTTTTATGCTTATGAGAGACCATGGTAAATTTTTGATGTTAGTTGTTGAGCTTTAACTGTCGTGATTTCATGTGGGCGAATGCACCCAAAAATTCTGCGTTTTCTGATTTTTAAAGTGCAAGGGATTTAGTGAGTGTTAGGTTATGGTAATGGTTAGTATGGTGTCTAGGAGATCCATGGTGGGTCATATGAGTCTTAGACATCCATCATATGAGTATTACATGGGTTATAGCTTATAGCTTGACCGTGTGTAACGTAATCTTGTTTGTGTTGTATAGATTGTGATTTGTGTTTGTTGGAAGATGCAAAGTTGAGGTGAGTTCATAGTCCCACTATTTTCTGCGGTGTTGGCGCGGCCAATCTCCTCAGGTCTGATGGGATTCCCGTCAGCGTACCGACGGTATCTCAGGAGGATAGCATCCTGCTGAGAAGGCTGAGTGAGGCTGGGGAGTTGGCGTCTACAACTAGTAGCTCAAGTCATAGACGTGCTCATAGCATGTAGATATCTATGGATTTTTGTATATGTAATTTGTATAAACTCGTGGTTCTTATGAATAATAATATTTAACTTTTTTGTACGTCTTGTTTGTATCATTTTGTGCTTAGAATATTTGTCTTTTCGTGAAAGACTTGCCAAGAGTCAAAATTAAAACGTACGTGGAAAATATGTATTAAGTCCATAACTTAATAAATATATGTAAAGAAAAGATTTATAAGTGTATGGGTGAACTTGCAGCGTGCTGCAAATATTATATCAATTGACCAAGAGTCTTGGCTCATAAATTGCTAAACATGTACAGTGTACGTTGTTTTGCGTATCCTTCGTGGGATGCACATTTAAACTTACTTCAACGTCTTGAAAGTAAGGTGTTTAGCAAGGATGCATGATCCAGTATTGATGGGTTTGCAACCCTCTTACTCAATGAATTAGTTAGTAGGTTTACTCATCCTTTCTGCCATCATAGGTCATAGTAAGTGCATGCACGCCATGTAGGTAAAATATAAAGTAACAATATTGAGACATAAGAAAAAAAAATATAAACAATAAAGTTAAGTGTGTTATGAAATTAGCTAGAAACCACAACGTTTTATTAATACTTGCAAGTTTTTGAAAATAAAAGACAATTTCCTAAAAAAGAAAATTCAAATGCACGGACATTTATTAGGTGCGTACTAAGGTGCAAAGTTGTCTGTGCGTGGGCCGTAGCCTTTCCTAAATATAGCATCTCTTGAGATTGCAGATATTCCAAGTGCGTGCTAGCTCATGGCCTTCCATATTACGCAGCTTGTATGCGCCGTTGCCTAGTGCTTCTGTGACTTCATAGGGTCCTTCCCATTTGGGTCAAAGCTTGCCCGTGTCTTCTGTGTGGCTTGCATCATTGGCACGGTATACGAAGTCTCCTGGCCTGAAAGAAGTGTTTCTGACTTTTGCATCATAATACTTCTTCATCTTTGACTTGGCCTTTGCTTCACGTATGCTGCGCGTTCGCACCTTTCTTCCAACAGATCCAAGTCTATACGCCGCTCATCATCATTTGTTGTAACATTGATTTCTGCCGTACGGATAGTTGGCATTCCAATCTCGGCTGGTATGACAGCTTCTGTCCTGTAGACAAGAGAGAATGGTGTATCGCCAGTGCTAGTTTTTATTGTCGTGCGGTGCGCCCATAAGACATGCGACAACTCATCCACCCATCTCCCTTTATGTTTGTTAAGGTGAGCTTTGATTCCTTCGCCCAGACTGCGATTCACGTGTTCAACCAAAGCATTTGTTTGTGGGTGTTTCACTGACGCAAAGTGTTGTGTAATGTTTAATTGCGCTCACCAGTCTTTGAATGGGTTGTCACAGAATTGTTTTCCGTTGTCCGAAATAATTTCTCCAGGTAGGCCAAAACGACATACAATGTTGTCCCGAACGAAGCGTTTGACTTGGTTACCTATGATACTTGCCACTGCTTTTGCCTCAATCCACTTGATGAAATAGTCTATGGCCACTATGAGGAATTTTAGCTCCTCCACTGCAACTGGAAAGGGGCCTGCAATGTCGATGCCCCATTTATAAAATGGCCATGGTGAGGTGATAGGAGTCAGCTCTTGTTGTGGTCGGCGCTGGATTGGTCTGTGAATTTGGCAATCGCTGCACTTCTTTATCATATCCCGCGCATCGCAGTGCATAGTGGGCTAATAGAAGCCTGACCGCAGGGCGCGGGCCACGACGGACCGCGGTCCTAAGTGCATACTGCATGAACCAGCGTGAATCTCTCGGAGTACATAATCTGCCTGAAGAGGTCCAACGCACCGGAGCCATGGTTGTAGGAATGAACGTCGGTATAGGATGCCATCTCGAAGTTCAAATCTCTGCGTTGTGCGCCGTACCCTACGAGCGTCCTTCTGTTCCTGTGGCAAGATCCCTTTGCTTATGAAGTCAATGATAGGTGTCATCCACGTAGGGTCCTGTTCTTCTATCACAGTGGATATTTTCATCTCCGAGATTGATTTATTCTTCAGAGTTTCCACCAATACTTGTTTCGACAGGTGCGAGAAGCTTGTAGATGCGATCTTGCTAAGCGCATCTGCTTTTCTGTTTTCTCCTCTAGGGACTTGTTTGATGGTGAACCTGTCAAAATTCTGAATTAGAGACTTGGTTTTTTCGAGGTATTGGACCATGTGTTCATCCTTAGCCTCATATTCACCTAGCACGTGATTGGCTACTAGCTTGGAATCTACATTTGCCTCTAGGTTGCGTACACCCATTTGAGTTGCATTGCGTAGTCCAGCAAGTAGGGCTTCATATTCTGCCTCATTGTTTGTGGCTATGAATTCAAAATGTAGTGCGTAAGTGAATTCCACTCCATCTGGATTGGTGAGGATAAGGCCTGCGCCTAATCCATCTACACAGGAGGATCCATCTGTGAATAGAATCCATGGTTCTTGTAATTCTACCTTTCTCATTGAAGGTGAAGTATCGGTATCGGGCTTCTCAATAATAAAGTCGTCTAATATCTGCCCCTTGATTGCAGTGCGTGGTTTATACGAGATGTTGTGCTCGCTTAATAACACACTCCATTTTTGTAGACGTCCTGATGCGTCAGGTTTAGAGATAACTTGTTTGATAGGTTGGTCCATTATTACAGCTATTAGGTGCGCCTGAAAGTATCTGCGTAGTCTTTTAGCTACAAATACTAAAGCTAGGACCAGCTTTTCCATAGCAGTATCGTTAGTCTCAGTTTTCTTGAGTGCTTTGCTTACAAAATATATGGGTGTTTGAACGGAGTTCCTATCTGTCAATAGCACCGCGCTGACTGCTCCATGAGTTGCAGATAAGTACATGATCAATTCTTCCCCTGGTCGGGGCGCGACAAGTTTGGGAAGCGCTGCAAGATGTTGCTTAAGCTGTTGAAAAGCTTTCTCCGCTTCCTCAGTCCAACGAAAGACTCCCTTTTTTGTGCACTTCGTGAGTGTTTTAAAGAGAGGAAGTGACTTGTCTGCTGATTTGGACAAGAATCGGTTTAGCCCAGCTAGCTTCCCATTTAATGACTGGACTTCTTTCAATGTGCGTGGTGAAGGGAGATCGATGACAGCTTTTGTCTTTTCTGGACAGGGCCTGATGCCATCAGGTTCTATTAAATATCCAAGAAACATGCCTTCTGTTGCGCCAAAGGTACACTTCTTGGGGTTTAACTTCATGTTTATTTTTCCCAGTGTTTTGAATGTCTCCTCTATGTCGCACACCAATTCTTCCTCAGTATGACTCTTGATGACAAGGTCGTCGACATAAACTTCCAGGTTGCGACCTACTTGCTTTTCAAAGGCCGTGTCCACCAATCGCTGGTATGTTGCTCCTGCGTTTTTTAGACCAAAGGGCATTTTTGTATAGCAATAGACCCCTTGACTTGTGTGGAAGGCTGTTTTCTCTTCATCTTCCTTAGCCATCTGAATTTGATGGTACCCTTTGTATGCGTCTAGGAAACATTTAAATGGATATCCATACAGAGATTCTACCTTCCAGTCTATCTCTGGTAGCGGGTAACAGTCCTGTGGACATGCTTTATTAAGGTCAATTAAGTCCACGCACATTCTCCAACTGCCATCACTCTTCTTTACCATTACTGGATTGGAAAGCCAGTCATGGTAGTAGACTTCTCGCATGATGCCCGCGTCTACAAGTTTGTGTACTTCTTCCAGGATGGCTTTTGTGCGATCCGGAGCCTGGCCGCGCTTTTTCTGTCTTATTGGAGGATATCCTTGTCGGATTTGTAGCTTGTGCTCCGTGATAGATCGTGGCACTCCAGTCATGTGCTTTGGTTCCCATGCAAAGATATCTAGGTTCTTTTGCAAGAGTGCGCACACAGCTGCTTTGCCTTTGTCAGACAGCGACCCTCCAATTGATATTTGTTGATCTGGGTAGTCAGGGTGAATGGCGACTTTTAAGTTTGGTACTTTGACTACGCGCTGTGCTGGGGTATCCTCCCCTTCACTAGTTACTGTGTTGCATTCTTTAGGTGACACGGTGGTATGGTGGAGGGTGACGATGCCTCCTTCTACTGGGAATTTGAGCATCCCATGCGCTGTGGACGGTACAGCGCGCATGGATGATATTCTAGGTCTCCTAATGATGCCGTTGTACGGCAAGGGAGATTTGATCACCATAAAGTTCATCCAAGCTTCTGTAGAGTGTTGTTCAATACCAATGACCACAAGTAAGCGCAATTGCCCCATGGGCCATATCTTCTCTCCTGTGAAGCCAGTTAGCGACGTCATTGCCAGAATTAGCTGACTTCGTATTTCAGGTCGCAACCTCTTAAAACAGTGTTCGTACATAATATCTGCAGATGCCCCTCCATCGACATACATGTGGTGGATATCGTGACCCTCCGTATTTATTTCAATGGTGAGTGGTTCTACTACTGCGTTGTCCGCAGCGAGAGTGGGGAAGGAGATTTCGTTCCCGAAGGAAAATTTTTGGCTGACTTTTTGCCTTGTCTTGCGCTGCCATGACTGTATCATGTAGATGGTGTCAGCCTTTTCTTTAGGTGTCTCCTTCTTACTTCCATTCTTCTGTTTATCTTTTCCTTCTTTGATATTCTTAACAAGGTGATCCATTCTACCTTCTTTTACTAACTTGTCGATTAGTTGTCGTAGTTGGACACACTCGTTAGTGGTATGGCCCTTTTGTCCATGGTATTCGCAGTATCCATTCCCTGCGCGCCGATCCTCTGGGGTGCGCATTGGTGGAGGTTTTGGGAAGTTTTCACCTTCTGTCACAAATATCTCCCTCGGGGTCTTTGTGAGGGGAGTGTATTTGTCATTATCTCGTCCACTTCCCTGGCTGCGATAACTCTTGTTGCGGTTGCTACTCTGGTCATTGGATTGTCTCCTAGGCTGTTCTTGTGGCCTATAATTTGAGTAGCCTTTTTTGCTATCCGCGGCAGTTGCTTCTCCTTGGATAAAGGACCTTGTGCGCTTCATTAGCTCATCAAAGGTTTGGGGAACCTTATCATTTAATTTCCTTATGAGCTCTGGGTTATTAATCCCATTCATGAACCCTGAGATTTTTAGTACTTCAGGACACGCCTTGACGTGAATACATTCATCCTTAAAGCGCTCCACGTAAGCACTTGTTGATTCCCCTTGGCGCTGTTTTACTCTGGCTAGTTCAACAGGGTTCTTTGCGCACTTCTTTCTCTGAGTGAAGTTTAGGCGGAATGCTTTTCGCAACTCTTCAAACCCGTTTATGCTTCTTCGTGGAAGCTTGCTAAACCAAGTTCGAGCATTCCCTACTAATGTGGAGTTAAACATATGGCACCACACAGGTTGTGGCCAATTTTTTATGATGGCAGCAGATTCAAAAATTTTTAGGTGATCATCAGGATCACCCGTCCCATCATATGTTTTAACATTGGCGGGCATGCGCCTTTTTTTGTCATCCGAATAGTCACTGATGCGCCGTGTGAATGCATCAACCTTTTGGCGGCGCCAAGGAAGAGATATGTCTTCGTCTTCTTCCTCGCGACGTCTTCCTCCGGACTTCCAGTGCCCTGTCTCTCTTTCCTCGTTGTCCGAGGAGTCACTTGAGGAAGAGTCCTCTCTTCTGCGGCGCTTACGCCGTTTTTCGTCAGAGTCCGAGCTTGAGGGGCTTTCACTTGGGGAAATTCGTCTTCCCAGTCTGTCGTGAATCCTTCTGCTTCCAGACCTTGAAGAGCTCTCGCTCGGTGAGCGTTGCCGTCCAAGTCTATCTTGCATCCTGCGATTACCAATTCTAGCGTGGGCATTTGGTACGCTTCTTGCGCCTCTCCTTCTGGTAGCGCGATGGGGATGTTTTGTACTCTGG
Source organism: Artemisia argyi (assembly GCA_030686995.1). NCBI lineage: Eukaryota > Viridiplantae > Streptophyta > Magnoliopsida > Asterales > Asteraceae > Artemisia > Artemisia argyi. The sequence continues at coordinate 88,539,596 of CM060676.1, forward strand.
GTTGAAGTTAAGCTGGGCTTGTAGGCTCTGACTCGACCTTCTCCTCGCCTCCTCTTGCATGAGTTTGGTTAAGGTTTCATAATTTTGAGATACAAAATTACTTAACGTTAACTCGGGCGCATCCTCTTCCAGCGCGAGGATTTCTGCTTCAACATTAGGTCCCCTATCTCGGTTAGGCGCGCCTAGCGGCACAGTGTTGTCCACTATGGGTGCCATTTGATGGGGAGTATTGAAGAGGGTGCGCTGAAGTTCTTCGGTGCTCGGAACCACCGTGGTGGTCTGGGTAGTCCCTGTGTGCAATTCTACTGCTGGGAGGATTAGAGTTGGGCCCGTTTCTTGGTGTCTAGGTGCGCTGGTTGTTCCAGAGGCCTGTCTAGGGATTGAATCTTGGTTCTTCCTCCTCTGGGAGTCACCATGTGTTTTTTCCAACCGCGGAATCCGCTGGCTTGAGTTTTTGTGCTTCGTGATTCTAGTTCTTAGTGTAGGGTCCCACGGATGGCGCCACTTATTGATACAAAAGCTGGGTGTTCCTTATTTGGGTTCCTGTTCTCGTACCAATTAGATCTTAATGCTTGAGACCTGCGCACTAAGAAAACAAACAAACACCGTTAGGCTTATCGTGGGATTGTCTCCCACGATTTTCCTCCGGCGTGAGAGTAAATAATCGGTTTTTAGGGTTATATTGAAGAGCTAGGGTTGTAAGTCGTACCTTTAACGAGGGTTATGTTATTCTTTATATAGGCATGAAATCCTTATTGGATACGTGCTTCTTACTCTTTGGTATATATCCGGTTGTTTTGATACACACCCCTTAAATAAGAGATATCTATATCAAAACCATAAATAACTTTGGGCTTGGGCTTTCGTGAGCCCAAACCATTAGTATGATAGCCCAATCATTGTTATGATAGCCCACTCGTGGTGGGTTTGGGTCTTAGTAATGTTCATTAATCGGGTTCGTGACCCGAGTATGGACTATACGTCATCAGCCTCTATACGAGCAACAGGTAAAAACAATTCTTCAAAGTCAATTCCCTCTTGTTGACTATATCCTTTTGCAACTAGCCGTGCCTTATTTTTCTAAACATCACCATGCTCATCAAGTTTTACTTTAAAGATCCACTTAAGAGCAATGATCATTGCGCATTCTGGTGGTGGCACCAATTCCCCTACATCAAGTCGATCAAACTCATGGATTTCTTCTTGCATTGCTGTGAACCAGCATTCTTTTGATAAAGCATCCTTGAAATCTTTGGGTTCGGTTTCGGATAGAATGGAATTAAAGAAGCACCACAAGGCATCGGTAGCAAGTTGTTTTCTTGTAGACACTGGTCGAGAGGGATTCCCTATGATGTTGTCAATAGGGTGATCGTTGGTCCATTTTCTGAGATGTTCATGAGGTTGAGGGTAGTGTACTGATACAGCTGAGTTGGATTCTCCTGAGGAGGATGCTTCATTAGAGAATTTAGGTGCAAATACATTTTCAAACGGTTCATCGTCAGGAGGAGCAAAAGGATTAACTTCACATGAATTATTTGTTGTCGTTCCGTGTTGTTCTGAGGATGACTGTACATTTGATGCATGTTGAAAGTGACTAGATTCTGGAGCATCCAGATCAAGGGAGATGGAAGTGGATGGACCATTAGTGGCATGAGGAGCATCTACAGCCAAAATATTAGGATCTGCAGCTTGTTGTTCAGGTTCGTGAGGTTGCTGTGATTCAAAGTACTCATCAAACATAGGATCAAACAACTTCTTCAATTCCTCACTAGTGGGAGGAACATAAGGAGTGGTAGGATTGGCATTCTGTACAAGTCCTGAACTAATTGGTCCAGGAGATAAAAGATTTGGTGAGGGTCCAGAACTGGTGTGTCCTGAAGCCGTATGCTCTGTCAGCTCTTCAAACGTGACATGGATTGTTTCCATGATTTGTCAGGTTCTTTTGTTGTAGATTCGGTACCCCTTGCGATATGGCGCATATCCAACAAATACCCCAATATCCGCCTTAGCCTTGAGCTTCCCTAAGTCTTCACTATCGTTGGTTGGATAACACAGAGCTCCAAATACATATAAAAAGGAAAGATCAGGCTTTCTGAGATGCACCAGCTCATACGAAGTTTTGTTGTAGATAGGATGTATTAACGATCGATTTTGAGTGTAACAAGCAGTAGCAATGGCTTCAGCCCATAGAAACATTGGTGTTTTAGAAAATATCAGCATAGTACGAGCAGCTTTGACTAGCGTACGATTCCATCTATCAACTAATCCATTTTGTTGAGGAGTTCGAGGAATGCTCGTTTGATGACTGATGCCGACACTTTCATAAAATTGAGTGAGTTGTTTGTTGACAAACTCAGTTCCATTATCAGTGCAAATGATTCTAACAGTCTTGTTGAGCCTTACTTGTAGTTGCTTGATGAGCTTAATGATGATTTCGGGAGTTTCATCCTTTGATCTTAAAAACTTCACCCATGTAAATCGTGATTAATCATCCACAATTACGAGGATGTATCTTTTCCCATTGAAGCTCTGCACTTTCATGGGTCCGTACAGATCCATGTGAAGGGTATGGAGAACTCCTGTATTGGAGTTGGCTGGTTTCGGTTTGTGAGTGTGCTTCTTGCTTATACCCAATTGACATGCTGAACAAAGATGGTCTTTTTCATACTTCAATCTGGGCATGCCTTGAACAAGATCCTTGCGAGAAAGTTCATTAATGGTGCCAAAGTTCAAGTGGTTCAAACGACGGTGCCATAACCACAATTTGTTCTTAGAAGCCTTATAGAGCAAGCATACGAGAGAGGACCACATCATATCTTCGATAGAGATGGTATAAAGATTTGTGCCACGACTTCCCTTAAGAAGATCAATTCCATCCAATTCTCTAACAAAACAGGTGTGCTTTCTGAAGTCCACTTCGAGATCGGAGTCACAAAATTGTCCAACAGAGAATAGATTGTACCCAAGTCCTTCCACATAGTAGACTCTAGAGATCACACTGTCACTAAACACATAATCACCAGAGCCCATAATGGCTCCAAAATGGTCGTTCCCGAATCTGACAGTCCCGATAAACTTTTTCACGAAATTTCCGAGCCGAGAGCGATCCCCAGTCATATGTTTTGAGCAGCCTGAGTCCAAATACCATAGGACGATTTGTACGACCTGCATTTGAAACCAGACAGATATGGATAACTGAAAAACATGGATCCCCAAGTGCAATTGGGATCAATTGGTTAGCACAAGCATACTTAAGAGAAGCAGGATTAACATTTGCAATGGCTTTCTCAGAGGAAATGATACTAGTGGATGCTACTGACTTATCGTCAAGGCATTGTGTCACTAAAGGGAACTTTCTACCAGTTGCCTTCCATTTCTTAACCTCTAAAGACACGGGATCGGGCATTCTTGTTAATGGACACTGGCTTCTTAAAGCAAACTTTCTTCCCGTAGGTCTCCACTGATATCCTACATTGGTAAAAATCTTTTCTGTAGCTATCCAAGTATGGTTTTCCAGTTTATGTGTCTTAGCAATTGATAAGGCGAAAAGCGTACCGCTTTTAAGGGGTCATTTAAGCCCGAATTCGAGATTATTTGATCAATTATTGTCCTAAATCGTTCTTTTTGTCATTTTAGGTACTTTTGGAGAGAAATCTGGAAAAGGAAGCATTTTGGACGTTTTTAGAGCATAAAAGTGAAGAAAACGACAAAGTCTCAAATTCCTTGCTGGGAACAGTACCTGACGACGTCAAGGGTCTACACGTGACGGCGTCAAGAGTGGCAAAAGAGGTGGAAGTGGAAAATACACGTGACGATCCAGAATGTTTTTAGGCTTATTGGCCTGACGACGTCACCTAGGCTGTCAGGGACCAAATACACGTGACGGCCCAGAGCTCATTCCTACATGACGGCGTCAGAAGTGGATCTAGGCAATACAAATTTCATCATGGCAGCGAGTTGATGACATCAGAGGTTAATACATGACGCCGTTAGGATGCATAGTCTATATATATTTTTCCAATTTTTCATTGTAATGTGTGGAACTTTGTGTGGGATATTAGGGCATAAACCCTAGACGAATTTTACAGCTCTTTCAAGGGTTTCAACCCCTTGATTCTTCCATGTTCAATCGAAGATAAGTACTTATTCAAATCATTCAATATGTCTATGTGTTGTGTGATTATATCTTACGCTTGTCTTCTCTTTAACATGCTAGGCTAGGTTTTTATTGTGTTTTCTTAGATGTAGTGAAACCTAGATGTTGATTATGGGTTGATTGTTTGTTTATAATTGTTACGGATGATTGTATTCGAAGTTAGGCTTAAGAAAACTGGCAGACTTCCATTGGTAACTTGCTTGAACATCCTACGAAACATGATCGAAGGTGTACTACGGTTTTTGGTTGTATTTAATGCGTAAGAGAATTCTAATGATCCCATGTTAGGAGCTTCTAACGGCTCGACATAGGAGTGAAGTGGGATCTTATAGAGTTAGGGAATATTGTAAACGGCCCTACGACTGGTATTAAGGAATATAACCCGTCATCCATGCAATTGTAACAAGCTAATCAACCTGTAAAAGATATCTAGGGAGTAATGAAATCTAAGTAAACACAACTTTTCTCATTATTGTTTCCACCACATTAGTATAATAGTTTAATTTTCATTTCTTTTATTTTATTTTGATTGCATCTTTAGTTAATTGGGTTAGTTGGCTAGCAACTAATTCCGCCCACTCCTTCAAAACTCAAGATTTTTGCTTTCCATAAAATATAAAAATACAAAAAGAATCATCCCTCACCTCTAGACCTAGTTTAGTAGGCTCTTTAATCCTAGCGACACTGTTCCTGAGTTGAACGATCAATCCCCCGGTACTTGTCACTATACTATACTACAACGATCAGGTACACTGCATGGTGGGGGTTGTAAGCTTCTCAAGATCCCTTGAGAGGTTAAACCTGTTGCGAGGGTGCAATTCCCACGTATCAAGTTTTTGGCGCCGCAGCCCGGGGAATAGTTATTGTCTAGGTTAGAATTTCTTTTTATTAGGTCTACTTGCTAGATTCATTTCTAGTAAGATTTTTATTTTTGTTTTTAGGTTTTCTTTAGTCTATCTTTTTCTTCGTGCCTTTGTTAGTAAATTAAATTCATTGACTATTCCGTTGGCCATTATGGAAAATGTGAATCCACCCCTTTCCCCTAGTGAAGTGGCTTTATTGCGTGAACAAATTGAGAATGAGATTAGGGAACTTAGGGAGCTTAATAGGTTAATTAATGTTGAGCTCGATAATGCATTTAGTGACCTAGCGACCGCCTTGTATTCAAATAAGGACCTAGGATCTAATGATTTTGAGGATGTTGTTGAGGAACTTAAGGAAGGGGAGATAGATCCGAAACCGGATGATTATTTCAATCTATATCCCATTAAAGAGGAAACAGCGTACTATAATAATCTTGTTGATAATCCTTGACCTCCTTTTGCCATAATTGATCCTAAGATAAAAAGAGGTGATCCTAAGAATGTTAAGATACCATGTATGATTGGGTATAAGCACATTGAAAATGCTTACATTGATTTTGAATCCCCAATCAACATTATGTCCTCAAGTATTTATAATGATATAGTGAAAACAAGACTTGGACCTAGAAAAGATCCCAAATACCCCGGTGGAGTTTGTAACTTTGTCGGGAGAATTAAAGGTCTACATGTCTTCATTGGGGACTTTACTTACATCATTGACTTTATGGTTGTTGAAGACCTAGCTAGTGTTATTGATTGTCGCTTATCCCATGTTGTATTTGGTAAGCCATTTGTTGAAGAATCCAAGTTAGAATATGATGAGATAGAAGGGACGATCCGATTTACTAGTGAAACTGATCGGATCACATATAGGATGCCTAATATAATGAAGGAATTTTTTTTTGTGCCTCGATTTGATATGGATAACATTGGTGCTTTTGAGGACATCAATGAAGAGGATAAGAAAAAGGGCATGGACTACGTATGGGAGAAGAAGAGCCTTTTCTATAAGGATTGCTTAACTTTAGGGCCAAAATATAAAGTTGATAGGGAATTTGCCAATAGGATTATAGGAGCAATTGAGAAAAAGGTGGTTGGTCTCTATAAAGAACATTTGCAATCGGTTCCGGAATACAAAACTAAGATTGGAGATGACCTAGAGAATGAAACTAATGATAAGGTCACGTAATAGCCCATGACCTTGAGTCTAGCTACAAGACTCGTAAATAAAGAAAAGCGCTTCTTGGGAGGCAACCCATGTTTTGCGTGTTTTTATTTGTTTGATGTTATTTGTTTCCGTATGCATGTTTTATTTTTATTGTTGGTAGATCATGTTTCAAACTAAATTGTGAAAATGCTTTATTTTGTTGTTTAACTTCGTCTTAACTTCATATAAAGGTATTTTGCAAAAGCTAAGTGTAAGGGGAAACCCCAAATTTGTTTATAAGAACGAAAATGATCATGACTCGCCACAATATTAAATGAACATATATATTAGTAATTGTTAGAGTCAAATGCTTGTATCGAGTCATAATGATGTTTTGCAGGATTTTTCAGGAAATAGGGCATAAGATTCTCTAGAAATTTTCTAGAAACTTAACATAAAGATTTCTGCAGGTCACTTCAGATGGCGTCAGGGTTTAACACCTGACGGCATCACATGTAAAATTCTTGAAATTTTGCGAGTTTTGTTTTTCTAACAGAGTCTTAAAAGTTTTTGTTGATTCTTCAGTTTTGTAAACTCCAGGAAATCTGCAAACATTCATTCCACAAGCATTATATCTTAAATTGTTTTCTAGGATTTGTTAGTATATAGATTGCCGCCGATTTTACGCGAGGTTGCCTTGTTTGTTTTCTCAGGTTTAACAGGTTATATATGACAAGAAGATGATTTATATTTCTGGAAGGGAAGCTTTGAACATTCATTTTCTTGGAGGAAGATCTAACCTTGTTAACACACTATCCACATCGAACGAACCAGGGGAGTATTTGTTTTCATTCTTTTACCTTATTTACTTTTACATTTAATTGAACATTGGGGACAATGTTCATCCTAAGTGTAAGGGGAGGGTAAATGATGATACCTTATAGGATACAATTACACTTGAGTTTGTTTGTTCGATAGTAGGTGTGTAATAAAACTAAGAGAAATACTTGTTAGTGTAATTTTAGCGCCAAATTTAAATTTTTTTACAACATTTAGGAGTGAAACTTTAACCTTAACAAACGTCTCATGGATAGGAGTTGTATGACTAGCACAAAACCGTACCATTCAGAAAATTTTTCCACCCAATTATGTGAGGTTCGCCTTTAGATTTGATAGGAAAAGCATTCATTATTAGTGCTTATGAGTGTACCGGTAGCATTTAGATTCTAGAACTTGCGTTAGTGATGCATCCCGAAACTGCTAGTGAGACTACATTCATGGAGTAGGATTTACTACATGATAAGAGGCATTAGGATCACCCTTGTTTTAAACCCGTATCATAATTACTTGACCATCTAAGTCATATTACTTAACTAGTAAAGTCAATTAATTTTTCCCTCACCTTAGCGTTGTACTCATTTTTAGTACACAAAACCCTTAATACACCCCTCCGAGCCTATCTTTTCGTTTCTAACTTTAAGCATCTTACTTAAAGGAAGAATTTGTTACAACCCACCCAAATGTGCAACCAAATCGCCTTAGCCTTCCTTGTATGCACTCATCTTTAGTGCATTATTGTTACATGTTTAAACCCTTTGTTAATTATCTAATTGATTACATGGTTGCTAAGTCGAGTCATATCTTGTATATATTGTTTTGGGACAATTGGCACTCATGGGCAAAGTACTAGTGTTATGGAGTAATGGGGAAGAACATCAATTATTACCCCCATATGCGCATTAATCTTAAAAAGTACTGCAAGTGTTTTGATTATCTTGATTCGAGTCATTAGAGTAGTTTATTGTAAAGTATGTGAAAATTCAAGTGTAAGGGGAATGTACATTCTCTATGATGTATTATTTTGGATGGTAGGGTAAGAGTGTATGAAAAAAAAAAAAAAAAAAAAAAAAAAAAAAAAAAAAAAAAAAAATACGGACTACCATCCCGTTTCATTCTATGTTTGTTTTATGTTTTTTGTTATTTTTGATTTATTAGCTTAAGTTGATTCGAGTCTTGGCTTAGCAACGCCATATTGAACATGTAATTAACCAAGATGATTAACTCGCCACCAGTAAATATTACCTTTATCCAACAAAACCGTGTTTTCCATATCCCTACACCTAACATTATAACCCTTTAAAAGACCTCTTTGATAGTTTATCCTAGGTGCTTACGCCATGTGGCGGAGGTTTGATCCTTTCCCAAGCCTATGATAATCTATTTTGCTATGACAGGTAGTGAGAGATGTTTTCCATTTCCTTATTGTGATATATACTTTATTACACCCGAGAGATGTGAGTATCTAAACACTATTTGTGAGGTGCTAGTGTATGACCTCCGTACTTGTTTTTGGTTTTTAGTGGAACGATTATTTGTTGTAATTACTTTTATATTAGTGTTAAATGCCCCCTAACTTGTATTTTGATTAGAATAAAAGTGCATTTGCTTGAGGACAAGCAAATCTCAAATGTTAGGGTATTTGATAAGGCGAAAAGTGTACCGCTTTTAAGGGGTCATTTAAGCCCGAATTCGATATTATTTGATCAATTATTGCCCTAAATCGTTCCTTTTGTCATTTTAGGTATTTTTGGAGAGAAATCTGGAAAAGGAAGCATTTTGGACGTTTTCAGAGCATAAAAGTGAAGAAAATGACAAAGTCTCAAATTCCTTGCTGGGAATAGTACCTGACGACGTCAAAGGTCTACATGTGACGTCGTCAAGAGTGGCAAAAAAGGTGGAAGTGGAAAATACACATCCAGAATGTTTTTAGGCTTATTGGCCTGACGGCGTCACCAAGGCCGTCAGGGTCCAAATACACGTAACGGCCCAGAGCTCATTCCTACATGACGGCGTCAGAAGTGGATCTAGGCAATACGAATTTCATCATGGCGGCGAGTTGACGGCGTCAGAGGTTAATACATGACGCCGTCAGGATGCATAGTCTATATATATTTTTCCAATTTTTCATTGTAATGTGTGGAACTTTGTGTGAGATATTAGGGCATAAACCCTAGAGAAATTTTACAGCCCTTTCAAGGGTTTCAACCCCTTGATTCTTCCATGTTCAATTGAAGATAAGTACTTATTCAAATCATTCAATATGTCTATTTGTTGTGTGATTATATCTTACGCTTGTCTTCTCTTTAACATGCTAGGCTAGGTTTTTATTGTGTTTGCTTAGATGTAGTGAAACCTAGATGTTGATTATGGGTTGATTGTTTGTTTATAATTGTTACGGATGATTGTATTCGATGTTAGGCTTAAGAAAACGTGCAGACTTCCATTGGTAACTTACTTGAACGTCTTAAGAAACATGATCAGAGGTGTACTACGATTTTTTGTTGTATTTAATGCGTAAGAGAATTCTAATGATCCCATGTTAGGAGCTTCTAACGGCTCGACATAGGAGTGAAGTAGGATCTTATAGAGTTAGGGAATATTGTACACGGCCCTATGACTGGTATTAAGGAATATAACCCGTCATCCATACAATTGTAACAAGCTAATCAACCTGTAAAAGATATCTAGGGAGTAATGAAATCTAAGTAAACACAACTTTTCTCATTATTGTTTCCACCACATTAGTATAATAGTTTAATTTTCATTTCTTTTATTTTATTTCGATTGCATCTTTAGTTAATTGGGTTAGTTGGCTAGCAACTAATTCTGCCCACTCCTTCAAAACCCGAGATTTTACTTGCTTTTCATAAAATATAAAAATACAAAAAGTGTTAGCCTCACTTTTTTATAAAGATAACGTCACACAAGTGAATTGGACTAGATTAGAAACTACAAGGACTACTATTGTCAAGTAGGCAAACATGTAGTGCTAGGAGCCTATAGATACCCCTCATGACTCTCCATGAGGGGTGTGGGAAAGTGTGTGTGTAAACTTCATATTGTCATTTTAATATAAACCCTTTTCTCCACCTTTATCTCTCTACTTTCTCTCTCTAGAACCATGATGTATTTCCATCAACCTTGACCTCCGGAACGTGTTTCTTGGTAATAACAAGTGGCATCAGAGCTAACCGGGGGCGAATCGTGGTGTTTTTAGGTGAAAAATCGTGTTTTTTCTTGGAAAAATTATGATTTTTTATCGAGTTAGAAAAAAAATTTAGCGAGTTAGAAAATTTTTTTTAGCGAGTTAAAATTTTTTAGCGAGTTATAAAAGTTTTTAGCGAGTTATAAATTTTTCAGCGAGTTAGAAAATTTTTTTATCAAGTTAGAAAATTTTTAGCGAGTTAGAAAAATTTTTATCGAGTTAGAAATTTTTTTTAGCGAGTTAGAAATTTTTTAGCGAGTTAGAAAATTTTTTAGCGAGTTAGAAATTTTTCAGCGAGTTAGAAATTTTTTTTATCAAATTAGAAAATTTTTTGCGAGTTAGAAAAATTTCAGCGAGTTAGAAATTTTTTTTTACCAAGTTAGAAAATTTTTAGCGAGTTAGAAAATTTTTTATCAAGTTAGAAAATTTTTTGGCGAGTTAGGTGTCACACCCCCAATTTACCTGACTTGCAGCGGAATGGAATACCTGGGGGTGTCTGTCATAGCACCACAGTTACAGTTACATTGAACGATCTAAAGTGTCGTTTGGAAAATACTGCATTTGATCATTGGAATAATTCAGAGTTTACAAAATGAGGTCCCCAAAATGTGTTGCAAGTTTATGAAAACCAGTCATACTAGATCAAACGTTTACATAAGTGCATGAAATAATGATGAGACGCATCGACTCCGCGACTCCATGAAGGTCCAAATGCATGTCAAATGAGCTACCTTAATAACCTGAAATACATTGCTAAAACGTCAACACGAATGTTGGTGAATTCCATAGGTTTGTAAAATGTAATGATGTACGGCCACCACAAGTAAAAGTGCAAGATAAAAATCTCATGAAAATTGTACAATAGCCTTAAGCTCATGACACCGAAGCTATGACTGATGAAATTCTATGCCCCTCCCGAATGTTCTGCCGAAACATTCAAATGTAAAAGACATGACATGCATCCGCTTACTGTTGGTAATCACTACCACGGATGGAGGCGTCACCCTCGATAGATCTATCCACTCACTCTCGCTTAACGGTAAATTAACGGTTCATGATGTTACAGGGGACTTATCACATGGCAAGGTAACTTAAGCAATGTACATGTTTGAATACTTGGGCTCGTACTAAAATGATTGATGCAATGTATTCCCCCCGTGGGATTTGAAAACAGTCAAAAATGTTGAATTGAAAACGGGGCTATGAAAACTCACCTTAACTGATGAAACCGTGATGAAATGAAATGAACACCAATGAACAATTAGCTGTCGCAACCCAATATGATGGTACCATGAACATGTAATGAGCTAAAAAACAAGGCGCGCACACTAGCCGCAACCTAATATGAATGATGAACGATCTACTTTAGATCATGAAATGATGTTATGAATGTCCATGCACATGTTTCCTATACCACTCTTCTCTTTGAAAAACACTTGTGTTATCAAAAATATATAATCCAAGAATTTGGAAAAATATTGCTATTAGAAAATATAATAAGCTAGTTGCAATATATATATATAGTTATATATATATCGTATGTTTCCATGTTAGTGTTGAAATCCTCGGGTTGTAATCCTTGTAATATCGCCTTGAAATGATGAAAATATACTTGTAATAACTAATACTTCATTAGTTATAAAATTTGGTACTTGATATTATTTCTAGCTTATAAAAGTACTTCGTAGTTTTTGTGCCAATTTTTATTAAAAGCTGTCAAATAAAAATGGTTTTAGCCGATATTCAAACGTGAATATCTTTGTCGTTACTTGTCCGTTTTACTTGTTCTTTATGTCCACGGTTACGTCTTAGTATGTAGTAATATATTTTGGAAAGCTCGGCTCCTCTGGGTTACGTCTAAAGTCTCTTTTTGTCCAATGAAAAACGTCCAACAGCAAACAAATTTCCAGAAAATACATTTCGTCAACAATCTTGCAAAAATCATAACTTCTTCGTTATAAGCTCTTTTTAATCCGTTCTTTCGCCTACGGATTCGTTTTTGAAAGTATTTTCTAAAAATTTTTCCAAAGTTTCCTTGGTGTTTACTGATTTTCCAGATTTTTACAAAACGGGACAGCATGTCTAAAATAGGTTCCAAATCAAGTTTTCAAGGTTTAAAACTAATTTCTAACATCACCAAACCTCTTGTAATCACCACATAGCTAATCTAATCCTACCATACACCTTCTTAGGGTGCCATGGACTCCTAACCAAGTTATTAAAGCAAGGGGATTCATAAATAAAAAGTTAGGGTTTGTATGTTTCATTTCTAACAAAATAAATGGTGGTATAGCTAGTTGTACATGGTTTTTAGCATGGAAATCATGTAATACAAGTAAATATAAGATGATTCATGAAAAAATAATGTTGATAACTTACTTGAAAAAATGAGATGATTAGATGATGATTATGCTTGATGTTCTTGTGTTTTTGTTGCTTGATTCTTGATTAGGCTAGTATAAGGAACAAGTTTGATGTTATAGCTTTTGAAAAATGATCACTTGATCTTGGTATTATTGTTGGGTCGTGGGTTTGAAGAGAGGAAGAAGGATGAGATGAAAATCTATCTTATCTAAAAAGTTGGATTATGATTTGTGATTTTTGGTAAAGTTATGTTTTTAAGGTTTATTAGTATAAAAGGTATACATTAATGCATAGGGTTAAAAGGGGTGGTCATGGGCCGGTTTTCAAAGGGTGAAGGGGGGGGGGGGGGGGTAGGGGTACTTGGTAGTTATTTAGAAATCTTGTATGAAATATGTGCTATTTTGTGTTTTTAGTTACGATCGGGTACCGGGTTTAATAGTAATAAACGTTCACGAAGTTAACCGGGACAAAATAAAGTTATAATAATGATAAAAACATATTAAAAATATGTTGGGTACATTTACTGAGTGATCGGGTGATTATTGTTTAGTTTTAACGAAAACCGTCGTTATATTCATACGCGTACGTTATAAATAAAATAAATTTCCAAAATACTGGGTAACTGAATGTTATAACTTTTATGATGTTAAAATGGATATAAAAATATGTCGGGACCATCGTGGGAATATTTAGATATATTCGTCGTGTATAAACCGGGTGTTAACGTTTACTATAAATACTTATACGTAAAAACGTTAAATGTACTGAATATAGAAATTTGAAAATCCTAAGAGTGGTATAACATGAAAATGCTGTTAGGATGATATGCAGACTATCTCCAGTCCGTATGCAGTGTTAAGAACACTAATGAAATGAATTCGCACCTAAACCAATCCGGTTACGCGAATTTGAATACCCGTAAACTAAATTTACGATGAAATGAGTAATGCACGTGAATGATGAAATTTTTTCCCGCAATGAATAGTGTTCCGTGAATAGTAAAATTTCTGAATGCTTCTCGGAATGTCAAACTGACACCAAAAATGATGAATAGTAAACTGATGAATAGTGTTTTGATGAATAGTGTTTGATGAATAGTGTTTTTCCAAAGTTCGGGAAATGACCTGAAATGGTGAGTTGTGACAGTCTTCCCCTCTAAAAGGAACTTCGTCCCGAAGTTCAGTTTATGTTGGTATCTGAGAATGTATTGGTGAAAAGGTGATGATATTCGAGAATTCCAGCGAACTCTAACGATAGGAATTCGACTCTGTTTCAACTGTTTGACCCCACGGTCCATGATTTTTGTTGGTTCTCTTACAAGGTCTGAGATTGTCATTTGGGATGGATCCCTTCTAATGGAATCATGAGTGACTCATCTGAAAGTCATTTCTGGGGATCTGAAAATGTGAAATATGTTCGTGTCATCCTGTTGTTCTCTGACAATGTTCAAGTCTGACGGCCACTATGCCTTCTCTGTCAAAATACAAATGGTCCAGTGTATATTGGTGTAACTTTCCAAGTTTTCTGAACGATAACATGCCTTTCCTAGGCAGAACTTTCTGCATAACTCTGTAGAACTTGAAGTTTTAATGGTTTACGACTTATTGAACTTGTAACTGATTCTTGACTTGTAGAAAATTTCTGGTTATCTCATGAATGCCTACTGAACTAATGAGTTGAGCTTTTTCCAAGTTTAGCCCATCAATAGATGGTCTGCGCTTCTTAATGTTTTAAATGTGATACTGGTAATATATACTGCTGAATTCTGCCAGAACTCAAGTTTGTATGCTAGTTGGTCGATTCTAAAATGAATCTTAAATAGTCCAATATGCTAAAGGTTCAACCTCTCTTGTTATTCAATTTGTATCATGCCAATCCAAGGCAAAGCTTTTAACTTAGTTAGTTCTCCCACTTGAATCTGGATGGTTTGTTGTTCAGGATACCCAATCCAAATGATATGTGTTATGTACCAATCTAACTTCTGCCAGTTTCTCGCTGTTGGTGTGATAACTATTGTTGTAGATGAATTTGATTTATGTTGAGTGATTAGTCCAACCATTTCTAGGGTTAATCACTCATGCTCTGAGTATATTTTCCTATGTTTGAATTGTTCTCTCGCTTTGACCATCGTTCTGAGGGTGATAGGTGATGTTCACATCTAAATGGGTTTCTGAAGGAAATCCTGAAATGATTACCTGAAGTCCACGGTGAATCGGTTTCCTTAACAGGAATAACTGAAATGGGCACAATAAATCTTTGTGACTAATTCCATAACGTTCGGTCCATCGAACTTGGCGTTATCTGAAAGGGATAGAATATAGGTAACAATTTGATTCCTTGTGTTTTGTTCCAACGGATGATAAGACATATGTCCTTCTTTGTCTATTGGGTTTGGTCTCCACTACTGAAGTTCGTGATCAATTTGTGATGTTCCTCCTAATTCCTTCATCACATAATCCAAATATTCTCTATTGTCAAGTCACAAATCCTAAATGCATAAGCGATGTTGTAGGGAAAGTGGTTCTGGAAATTTGTCTTGCGATTGTGAGTTTTAGTTGAAATCCTTTTCTGAATAAACGAATTTAGAAAATGGAGCAGATGATTTACTAAGTAATATTTTTCCTGATGATTCAAAATCCAGTAGTTATGAAATAGGAACTGTTTTCAAACATGTTGTGATTAAGACTGCTTACCAAAGTTTGATGTCTATGTATATTTCTCATTGTACAATAGTGTGGCTAAAGTTTGACCAAAAAGGATCGTACTTGTTCAAAATAGGAATTTCAGAAATCATTTTTCCACAAGGTATGTGATTTATGTAAACGCATCAACTTTATTTAAAAGTGAAAACACTGAAAAGGATAAAATGGTAGTATAGAAAATGTTCGCTTAAATGCATGGATGTCTAACATTTAGTTCCTGAGGTTGTATAATGTCTATTGATGGTTATCTGGCATAACTACAAGCATAGGTATTTAGACTAACTTAAGTCCTGAAATTGTTTATCGTTGTAATTGGCAAGACGAAGGTATCACTTGATGTTGTGTCGATGAATGTCTATTCTGTTTTCCCATGTAGATGAGGAGATATGTTCCGGTTTGATCCCTTGCTTGGTATGAAGGTGAGGTTATCTGAAATTTCTAGACATAATGACTTAGAGGAATCTACATTGATATTCTTGTTTCAAACAATAGTCCTTTGTGAAAACTTACTGCAGGAAAGTTCATGTATGGATGAGGCCATGTTTAAATGAAATGCTCTACTGTCTCAATCAGAAGCTTGGTTTATTTCTATTGTGTTGTCCTGCGGACATTTATATTGAGTTCAATCCTGTAGCTCCGTATAGCTAGTACCCTTGAATAATGACATAGGACAACTAAGTCAGAGATGGTGATTAGGATGGTCTCGCAGTATCTGAGGATTGTTGTTGAGTTTTGAATTCTCTCACTATATACTTCCAGTTCTGTTTAGTAGTTCTGTAATCCTTTTGTTGCTTCTATTTTATATGCAAATCCTGCATGTAATTGATATGGAAGGTCTCTCTTAGGGAAGTCAATGGGAAAATCCAACTTAATGGCTAAGTGGGTGACAGGTGGGGTAAGTATCCAGGGATAGTTCGGCAAAAGGGATGTTTATGAAAGAGTTCCTTTGTTTACAAAGCTTTCGAATGAAGATTGTTATTAATAATCCTTTGAAAAGGTAATTATTTCCTTCATGGCATAATCCTTCCTGAATTTTACATAGGTGATCAGGCTATGTATAATTGAGGACTAATGATGCGATGTCGGATTTTGTCAAAATATCATAACTTTTATCAAAAGTTTTAGATGGTGTTCAACGCATTGTTATAAAAATGGTGTCCTGATGTTTTCTTTCAAGTAACATGAAA